>CM057258.1:1613136-1655636 GCA_029931835.1 Etheostoma nigrum
GATTCTTCTTGACTTTTACTTCCTTTTTTAACTTCCTTTTTCTCTTCCTCTGAAGGAAAGTTCTTCTTTCTCTTATTCCTTCCTTTCTTCTCGAGGGGGGGATGTATTGAGTGTGCTGTGTGTTGGAGTGGGACAGCTGACTCAGCAGCGCCCCCCTGGTGGTGTAGAGGAACTGCAGGCGGCCAGATACACGGGGACATCGTGGTACTGCACAGAGACAAAATAAATATTAAATTAAATACTATAAATACACGCTTAATCTTAATAATAATAATAATATATACTTTATTAACTTGCATGTTGCCCTCATGTTGCCCTCATGTTGTACTCATGTTGTCTTCATGTTGTCTTCATGTTGTCTTCATGTTGCCCTCATGTTGTCCTCATGTTGTCCTCATGTTGTCCTCATGTTGTCCTCATGTTGTCCTCATGTTGCCCTCTTGTTGCCCTCATGTTGTCCTCGTGTTGCCCTCATGTTGTCCTCATGTTGTCCTCATGTTGTCCTCATGTTGTCCTCATGTTGTCTTCATGTTGCCCTCTATGTTGCCCTCATGTTGTCCTCGTGTTGTCCCTCATGTTGTCCCCATGTTGTCCCCATGTTGTCCCCATGTTGTCTTCATGTTGTCCTCATGTTGTCTTCATGTTGTCTTTATGTTGTCTTCATGTTGTCCTCATGTTGTCTTCATGTTGTCTTCATGTTGTACTCATGTTGTCTTCATGTTGTCTTCATGTTGTACTCATGTTGTCTTCATGTTGTCTTCATGTTGTCCTCATGTTGTCCTCATGTTGTCTTCATGTTGTACTCATGTTGTCTTCATGTTGTACTCATGTTGTCTTCATGTTGTCTTCATGTTGTCTTCATGTTGCCCTCATGTTGTCCTCATGTTGTCTTCATGTTGTCCTCATGTTGCCCTCATGTTGTCCTCATGTTGTCCTCATGTTGTACTCATGTTGTCTTCATGTTGTACTCATGTTGTCTTCATGTTGTCTTCATGTTGTCTTCATGTTGTCTTCATGTTGTCCTCATGTTGTCCTCATGTTGTCCTCATGTTGTCCTCATGTTGTACTCATGTTGTCTTCATGTTGTACTCATGTTGTCCTCATGTTGTCCTCATGTTGTCCTCATGTTGCCCTCATGTTGTCCTCATGTTGTCTTCATGTTGTCTTCATGTTGTCCTCATGTTGTCCTCATGTTGTCCTCATGTTGTCTTCATGTTGTCCTCATGTTGTCTTCATGTTGTCTTCATGTTGTCTTCATGTTGCCCTCATGTTGTCCTCATGTTGCCCTCATGTTGTCCTCATGTTGTCTTCATGTCTTCAAATACTACTTGTCTCCTTCTTCTTTCTCCTTCTCTCCTTTTTCCTTTTTTATTTCCTCTTTCCTTTTTCTCTCCACTCCTCCCCTCCATTTTCCTCTCCCTGTCTTTCCTTCTCTTGTTTCCTCTCCTCCTGGTCTTTCCTTGTCTTGTTTCCTCCTTTCCTCTATCTTTTCCTAGTTTTCCTCTCCTCCTTCCTTCGCCCTCTTTTTCTTTCCTTTGTTTCCTTCCCTCCCTCCCTCCCTCCGCTTCGTTTCCTCTTCACTTCCTTTCCTTTCATCCCCTCTTCTCTTTCCAGGTTTTCCTCTCCTTCCTCTCCTTCCTTTCTTTCCTTTCCTTCCCTTGCAGTGTTTTGGTCTAAATTTATCTTTTATCACTGTGTGTGTGTGTGTGTGTGTGTGTGTGTGTGTGTGTGTGTGTGTGTGTGTGTGTGTGTGTGTGTGTGTGTGTGTGTGTGTGTGTGTGTGTGTGTGTGTGTGTGTGTGTGTGTGTGTGTGTGTGTGCATGTGTGTGTGTGTGTGTGTGTGTGTGTGTGTGTGTGTGTGTGTGTGTGTGTGTGTGTGTGTGTGTGTGTGTGTGTGTGTGTGTGTGTGTGTGTGTGTGTGTGTGTGTGTGTGTGTGTGTGTGTGTGTGTGTGTGTGTGTGTGTGTGTGTCTCTGTGTTTGTGTGTGTGAGTATGCATGTCTCTGTGTGTGTGTGTGTGTGTGTGTGTGTGTGTGTGTGTGTGTGTGTGTGTGTGTAGCAGCTGTTGACAACTCAAGCGTCTCTCACACACACACACACACGCAGCAGGATTTGGTCTCTGCTGACTCTGCATGTGTTCTGCTCTGTGATTGGTCGGTTCAGCGGGGTCACAGTACAGTTTGGGCCCAGAAGACTTTGCTCCCTCTCGTTGTCCCGCCTCCTCCTCCTTCACTAAGCTGATTGGTTAGAGAGGGACTTCCTGTCAGCTGGTCTCAGATGTGCTGACTCCGCCAGGACCCGTTATGGGCGTCCAGCCGGCTGCCTGTTGGGTCCTATTAATAGAAGATATCATCCTCCTGCATCCTTCCTCGTCTCCTTTCTCCTTACCTCCTCGTCCTCTCTCCTTGTTTTCCTTCTTTATCTTCTTCCCCCTCCTATCCTTCATCTTACTTTACCTTTTCATCTCTTCTTCTCTTCTTTCCTCTTTCTCGTTTCCTCTCCTTTTCTCCTCTTATCTCCTCCTCCTATCTCTCTTCTCAACATCTTGTCTCCTTGGTTCCTCTCCTCCTTTCCTTTTCTTGTTTTCTTCCTCCTCTAGTGTGTCCTCATATCCTCACCCCATTTTTCTTTTCTTTTCTCATTCTCTTTCATCTTTCTTGTCTCATCTTTCCTTTCCTCTCTTCTCCCTCCAACTTGTTGTCTCCTTCCCTCTCTTCATCTATTCTTCCTATCTCTCCTTTACTGTTCTCCCTTCCTCTCTCTCTCTCTCTCCCTCTTTCTCTCTCCCCTCTCTCTCTCTCTCTCTCTCTCCCCCTCTCTCTCTCTTCCTCTCTCTCTCCCCCTCTTCGTATTCCCTGTCCTCATTTTGTCCTCTCCTCTTTGAACCTCTGTAAAATGACACCTTCTCTACCACCACATGCTAGCTGGCTGGATGACCTTTACACACACACACACACACACACACACACACACACACACACACACACACGCACACGCACACGCACACGCACACACGTACGTGCACGTGTGTCTTTAAATCACCATCTGACCTTTGAGACACAGCTGAGGGAGAATCTGACCCAGTCTGTATCTTCTCTACAGAACTTTTTTTTTCTTGGGCTAAAACAATTTTTTTTGTAATTTTTAATTTTTTTAAATTAATTAATTAATTAACTGAGGTTCGGTGCGTATTTTAGGTACGTATTATGCGTTTCCAACTCTCACTATCAACTTAACTGATGCGGCATCCGTGACGTCACCCATTTAATTTAGTGGACCGTCGTTTTTACTCGCAACCGGATGAGAGCCGGTGTTGTTTACGGTTGCTATGGCGATGCACTAAGTTGAACGCTAATATCCGAGCGACGGCGGAACTGGAGATTGTCGCACTTTTACCTAAAAGTTGCATGCTAACGCTAGCGGCTAGCGTGGTTGGCACGCCGCTGAACGAGAGGTTTTTAGGCGACCCGGGTGTTCCTGTTTACGATGCTGGAGTGAAAACACAGTGTCAAAAGTTTAAATATGGGATATTTGGTGAGATATGGGGTGTTATTTTGTGTGTGTCTTTGGTGCTTCCACACGCATACAAACATATACACACACTGTAGAAAAAAAAAGTACCAACCAGGACCTCTAAGGAACAAGAGCTTGTCCCTGGGGTGGTACCCTCAAAGGGACATTGTTGTACCTTGAATAAGAGGATCACATTTGGACCTTAGCTGTTTGCAGGGCTGTAGTACTCGGGTCCGGTCTTGGATTCGAGTCCGGACTCAAGACCGTTTTCCTGTGGTCTCGGACTTGTCTTGAACTCGTTAGTATTTGGACTCGGACTTGTCTCGGTCTCGGCCACTGGTCTTGCCCAGTATGTCTTCTGGTCTGGTCTGGACCGAGTCCAGGTGTCTTTATTATGTTGATAATAATATTGGAGGGAAAGTGAAACCCAAAATGATTGTCTTGATACTGTCTTGATAAGACCCTTTTCTTCTGTCCTGGACTCGGTCTTGACTCGGACTCAAACCTCTTTGGACTCGGTCTTGTCTTGGACTCGACTAGTCCTGGTCTTGGACTTGTCTTGGACTCGGCTAAGGTGGTCCTGACTACAGCCCTGCCTGTTTGTACCTTCTAAGGGACAATATTAAACCTTTGAGGATCAGTAATGTACCTTAAAGGTACAAATATGCACCTTACACCTCAGAAAGTACACACTGTACAATGGAAGGTGCAGAAATGTACCTTCAAGATACATTTTTGTACTTTGAAGGGAACATTTGCTAAGTTTGTACCTTAGGGAACAAAAATGGACCTGGATTGTACCTCTTATTTTGACAGTGCATATGTGTGTTTTTAGAAAATGAAACCATTGAGAACCTATTCTGGTACAACCTTAAAATGCAGTTAAGACCCTGAAGATGAGCAGAATATGGGCCCTTTAAGATGAAAACACGGACAGCAGCCTATTGTAGCGTCCCCAGTGTTAGCATGGTTAGCATGGTTAGCCTCTGTCCTGACTGACAGGTCCTGAAGCACCCCCCGCTTTATCGTCTGTTCTAAAATAAACGGGAACATCATTTATTAAATGAACATCATTCTGGTTTGAAGAAGACTTGAAACTAGCGATTGAGACCATAAACTCATTATGAAAATATTTACTGAGGTAATAAATGGAAGTTAGAGAGAATACAGCTTTAAGGAGTCTCCCCCTGCAGGAAGTTAGAGAGAATACAGCTTTAAGGAGTCTCCCCCTGCTGGAAGTTAGAGAGAATGCAGCTTTAAGGAGTCTCCCCCTGCAGGAAGTTAGAGATAATACAGCTTTAAGGAGTCTCCCCCTGCAGGAAGTTAGAGAGAATACAGCTTTAAGGAGTCTCCCCCTGCTGGAAGTTAGAGAGAATACAGCTTTAAGGAGTCTCCCCCTGCTGGAAGTTAGAGAGAATACAGCTTTAAGGAGGCTCCCCCTGCTGGAAGTTAAAGAGAATACAGCTTTAAGGAGTCTCCCCCTGCTGGAAGTTAGAGAATACAGCTTTAAGGAGTCTCCCCCTGCTGGAAGTTAAAGAGAATACAGCTTTAAGGAGTCTCCCCCTGCTGGAAGTTAGAGAGAATACAGCTTTAAGGAGTCTCCCCCTGCAGGAAGTTAGAGAGAATACAGCTTTAAGGAGTCTCCCCCTGCAGGAAGTTAGAGAGAATACAGCTTTAAGGAGTCTCCCCCTGCTGGAAGTTAGAGAGAATACAGCTTTAAGGAGTCTCCCCCTGCTGGAAGTTAGAGAGAATACAGCTTTAAGGAGTCTCCCCCTGCAGGAAGTTAGAGAGAATACAGCTTTAAGGAGTCTCCCCCTGCAGGAAGTTAGAGAGAATACAGCTTTAAGGAGTCTCCCCCTGCTGGAAGTTAGAGAGAATACAGCTATAAGGAGTCTCCCCCTGCAGGAAGTTAGAGAGAATACAGCTTTAAGGAGTCTCCCCCTGCTGGAAGTTAGAGAGAATACAGCTTTAAGGAGTCTCCCCCTGCTGGAAGTTAGAGAGAATACAGCTTTAAGGAGTCTCCCCCTGCAGGAAGTTAGAGAGAATACAGCTTTAAGGAGTCTCCCCCTGCTGGAAGTTAGAGAGAATACAGCTATAAGGAGTCTCCCCCTGCAGGAAGTTAGAGAGAATACAGCTTTAAGGAGTCTCCCCCTGCAGGAAGTTAGAGAGAATACAGCTTTAAGGAGTCTCCCCCTGCAGGAAGTTAGAGAGAATACAGCTTTAAGGAGTCTCCCCCTGCTGGAAGTTAGAGAGAATACAGCTATAAGGAGTCTCCCCCTGCAGGAAGTTAGAGAGAATACAGCTTTTTTTTTTTTACATCCAATGAAACAAACACAAACTTGAGTTTATACATGCACAACTTTCATATTCTTACTCTAAGATGTGATTACTTGTTGCTGATAACTCTTAAAGTTTTGAGTGTGAGAGTGAAACTAACCTCTGACCCTTCCTCTCTCAGACACATGAAGATCCACGAAAAGGACCCGGCCAGCGGTCTGATCCCCGTCAGCCCGCCATCCCCCAACAAACGCCGCCGTCCGTCCGTCAAGAGGAGGCCGCCGGGTCCGGAGGAGGAGGGCGGAGAGGAGCCGCCCAGCAAGAAGGTAAACCATCTGGGGGTCATTATCCTGGATGAATGGATCCCTGTCTGGTCTCTGGTCTCTGGTCTGAAATGTGGATCAGGGTTTCCCAAAAAGCCCAGAGATGACGTCCTCAAACGCCTCGTTTCAGTCTCCTGTCCCAGAGGAGACAAGACTCTAGAACATATTCACATTTAACACACTGACAACAGAGAATTGTGTGTGTGTGTGTGTGTGTGTGTGTGTGTGTGTGTGTTCAGGTGGTGGAGGATGCGGTGGCGGAGGAGGTGGCGGCGCTGCGTGGAGGTGAGGAGGAGCTGCTGCAGTGTCCGATCTGCTTCAAGACCTGCAACTCCAGACTGGAGCTGGACGCACACATGGACACACACCCCGACACCGCACTGAGGTACACACACACACACACACACACACACACCCCGACACCGCACTGAGGTACACACACACAAAAACACCAACACACACACACACACACCCCGACACCGCACTGAGGTACACACACACACACGGTTACACACACACACCCCGACACCGCACTGAGGTACACACACACACACACACATGGACACACACCCCGACACCGCACTGAGGTACACACACACAGACACACACCAACACACACACACACACACACAAACACACACATAAACACAAACACATACACACACACACACAGACACACACAGGTCACACACCCCGACACCGCACTGATGTACACACACGGACACACACACACACACACACACACTCTCTTAATGTATTATTTAATTAGTTTCCACTGACTTCTTTTCTTCTATGAGTACACTTTGCTGCTGAAACTTCTGTATTTTTAGGGAAGAGAAGGGAGTGTGATGGAGTGATGAGAGGGGGGGGGGTCAGGTTAAAGAAGAGGGAGAGACTGACGGATAACGAGATAAAAAAAGATGGAGGGAGGCCAATCACCAGTGAGCGAGAGAGAGAGAGAGGACAACTTAATAAGTCACGAAGAAGAAGAAGAGGAGGAGGAGGTTTCAGGACGCGCTTGGTTTCAGGCCCCGTTGCCATGACAACCCCCCCCCCTCTCATAAAGACATAAAGAAAGACACATTGTCACCATGGCAGCAAATTAACACACACACACACACACACACACACACAGTTCAAAGTTTGGGGCGACGTAGCGTGACTCTGATGGAGAAAGGAAAAGAAGAAATAAAGGAAGAGAAGATGAGGAGAGAATGACAAATTTAATGGAAGGAAAGAGGGAGTGAAAGAAAATAATTAAAGAAAACAAAGGATAAGAAGAAAGGAAAAATGTAGGAGGGAAGGAAGGAAAGAGAAGAAGGGAGGAAAGGAAGGAAGAAAGGGGAAGGGAGGGAAAAAGGAAGAATGTAGGAGGGAAGGAAGAAAGGGGAAGGGAGGGAAGAAGGGAGGAGGGAAAGGAGAAAAGAGAGGAAAGAAGTGAAATAGAAAAGGGAAAAAGGAAGAATGTAAGAGGGAAGAAAGGAAAGGAAGGGAGAAAGGGGAAGGGTGGGAAGAAGAAAGGAAAGAAATGAGGTAGGAAAGGAAAAAGAAAGAATGTAGGAGGGAAGGAAGGAAGGAAAGAAGTGAAGTAGGAAAGGAAAAAGAAGAAGATAGGATAAAAGGAAAAATGTAGGCGGGAAGGAAAGGGAGGAAAGGAAAAAAGAGAGGGGAAGAAGAAAGAAGGGAGGAGGGATGGAAAGTTTGTGAAAGAAACGAGAGAGAGAGAAAAGGAGGGAGAGAAAAGGAGGGAGAGAAGCCGGCGTCTCTGAGCTCGTTACGGAGGAAGGCCGCGATATTTAGCTGTAAATCCTCATTAATGAGTCTGTAAGAGGATCTGGAGGGAGGGAGGGGGAGAGGGGGAGGAGAGGGGGAGAGGGAGGGAGGGAGAGGAGGAGAGGGGGAGGGAGAGGAGGGAGGGAGGAGGGAGGGAGAGGAGGAGAGGGGGAGGGAGAGGAGGAGAGGGGGAGGGAGAGGAGGGAGAGGGGAGGGAGGGAGGAGAGGGGCAGGGAGAGGAGGGAGGGAGAGAGGGAGGAGAGGGGGAGGGAGGGAGGAGAGGGGGAGGGAGGGAGAGAGAGAGAGGGGGAGGGAGGGAGGAGAGGAGGGAGGGGGAGGGGGAGGGAGAGGGAGAGGAGGGAGGGAGAGGAGGGAGGGAGGAGAGGGGGAGGGAGAGGAGGGAGGAGAGGAGGGAGGGGGAGAGAGAGAGGATGGATGGATGGAGAGAGGGAGGGAGGATGAAGGGAGGGAGGGAGGGAAGGAGGGAGGAGAGGGGGAGGGAGAGGAGGGAGGGGGAGGGAGGGAGGAGGGAGAGAGAGAGATAGAGAGAGAGAGGATGGATGGATGGAGAGAGGGAGGGAGGATGAAGGGAGGGAGGATGAAGGGAGGGAGGGAGGATAAAGGGAGGGAGAGGAGAGAGGGAGGGATGGAGAGAGAGAGAGAGAGAGGGCGGGAGGGAGGATAGAGTGATAGAGGGGAGGATGGATGGATGGAGGGAGAGAGGTAATTTAACGGGCCAGTAGGAAGATGGAGGGATGGAGAACTGTGAATATGAGTTTATGCTTTAACTATCAGTCTCAATGGGCGATAACATGTGATTGAGTTGCATTCTGGGTAATGTAGGCGCCAGGTTTTAGGACAAGACAAAAGAACGTGTGGCATAAAAAAAGGGCGATATCTCTGGTTCTGCTGCATCGATTTTGATCATTTTTTCTTTCAACCGTCCGTCGGGGGTCTGGCAGTGTCACAGGAGTGTGTGATTGTACAAACTGAAACTAGATTCTAGTTTTTATATGCTCATCTGCAACAAAACAGTAAATTATCAAGTAAACTACCAACCTTTCTCCAGCTATGTGTTAGCTGCAGGTTAACTGGCTCAATGGTTAGCATCAGATACACACACACACACACACAGGGTAAATCTCTGGACCTGAGCCAACCTCTGAGGGATTAGTGTGCACTCACACACCGGTGTGACACTCAAACACACACACACACATGCAGGAGACACACACCAGAGTGTGAAGAGGAGGAATGATGAAGGTGGAGGGAAAGAGGGAGGAGGAGGGAATTCAACAAGTGTTGGTCACAGAGGGTTTTTGTTTGGGTCCCCTCTCCTGATCCCCCCCAAAGATCCTCTGAAGAACATGTCGGGGGGGGGGGGGGGGGATTATGACACACACGCACACGCACACACACGTGTGCACACACACACACACACATGCACACACACACACACACACACAGGATGTGATAAGAGTGTGTGACTGTGGCAGACACTGAGCAGCTGTCCTCTCAGCGATTAACAAGAGCAGGACCAGCACCGCCACCAGGGGTTACACACACACACACACACACACACACACACACACACACACACACACACACACACACACACACACACACACACACACACACACACACACACACACACACACACACACACACACACACACACACACACACACACACACACACACACACACATGCACACACACACACACACACACAGACACAGACACACACACACACACACACACACACACACACACACACATGCACACATGCACATGCAGAGACACACACACACACACATGCACACACACATGCACACACACACATAGACAGACACACAGGCACACAATTTTGGGGCGTCTTATTCAATTTTATAGCATTGTAAAACAAATGTTGTCCTCATGTTGTCCTCATGTTGCCCTCATGTTGTCCTCATGTTGTCCCCATGTTGTCCCATGTTGTCCTCATGTTGTCTTCATGTTGTCCTCATGTTGTCCCCATGTTGCCCTCATGTTGTCCCCATGTTGCCCTCATGTTGTCCTCATGTTGTCCCCATGTTGTCCCATGTTGTCCTCATGTTGTCTTCATGTTGTCTTCATGTTGTCCTCATGTTGCCCTCATGTTGTCTTCATGTTGTCCTCATGTTGTCTTCATGTTGTCCTCATGTTGTCCCCATGTTGCCCTCATGTTGTCCTCATGTTGTCCCCATGTTGCCCTCATGTTGTCCTCATGTTGTCCCCATGTTGTCCTCATGTTGTCCTCATGTTGTCCTCATGTTGTCTTCATGTTGTCTTCATGTTGTCTTCATGTTGTCTTCATGTTGTCTTCATGTTGTCCTCATGTTGCCCTCATGTTGTCTTCATGTTGCCCTCATGTTGTCCTCATGTTGTCCTCATGTTGTCCTCATGTTGCCCTCATGTTGTCCCTCATGTTGTCCTCATGTTGTCCTCATGTTGTCCTCATGTTGTCCTCATGTTGCCCTCATGTTGTCCCCATGTTGTCCCATGTTGTCCCATGTTGTCCTCATGTTGTCCTCATGTTGTCCTCATGTTGTCTTCATGTTGCCCTCATGTTGTCCTCATGTTGTCCTCATGTTGCCCTCATGTTGTCCTCATGTTGTCTTCATGTTGCCCTCATGTTGTCCTCATGTTGTCCTCATGTTGTCCTCATGTTGTCTTCATGTTGCCCTCATGTTGTCTTCATGTTGTCCTCATGTTGTCCTCATGTTGCCCTCATGTTGCCCTCATGTTGTCCTCATGTTGTCCTCATGTTGTCCTCATGTTGCCCTCATGTTGCCTTCATGTTGTCCTCATGTTGTCTTCATGTTGTCTTCATGTTGTCTTCATGTTGTCTTCATGTTGTCCTCATGTTGTCTTCATGTTGCCCTCATGTTGCCCTCATGTTGTCCTCATGTTGTCCTCATGTTGCCCTCATGTTGCCCTCATGTTGTCCTCATGTTGTCCTCATGTTGTCTTCATGTTGCCCTCATGTTGTCCTCATGTTGTCCTCATGTTGTCTTCATGTTTCCCTCATGTTGTCTTCATGTTGTCTTCATGTTGCCCTCATGTTGCCCTCATGTTGTCCTCATGTTGTCCTCATGTTGTCTTCATGTTGCCCTCATGTTGTCCTCATGTTGTCCTCATGTTGTCTTCATGTTGCCCTCATGTTGTCTTCATGTTGTCCTCATGTTGCCCTCATGTTGCCCTCATGTTGCCCTCATGTTGCCCTCATGTTGTCCTCATGTTGTCCTCATGTTGTCCTCATGTTGTCCTCATGTTGCCCTCATGTTGCCCTCATGTTGCCCTCATGTTGTCCTCATGTTGTCCTCATGTTGTCCTCATGTTGTCTTCATGTTGTCCTCATGGTGTCCTCATGTTGTCCTCATGTTGTCCCCATGTTGTCCCCATGTTGCCCTCATGTTGCCCTCATGTTGCCCTCATGTTGCCCTCATGTTGTCCTCATGTTGTCCTCATGTTGTCCTCATGGTGTCCTCATGTTGTCCTCATGTTGTCCCCATGTTGTCCCCATGTTGCCCTCATGTTGTCCCCATGTTGTCTTCATGTTGTCTTCATGTTGTCCTCATGTTGTCCTCATGTTGTCCTCATGTTGTCCCCATGTTGTCCTATATCAATGTTCTTTTTAATTCCCCAAAATAACATGATTGATTCCACCCAACGCTCTTTGCCAAGTACAAATCTCTACTTTCATTAATTTTGGGGCGTCTTATTCAATTTTATAGCATTGTAAAACAAATGGAAGTGTTTTTGAAATAGTATTGAGTAAAAGTTGACATATTCCAGTCTGTGATTATTATCAACATCCATTCCTTTAATTTTAGTCTCAATAATTCCTAATTTCTGCTTTTCTAACTCAAACATTAGGTATAATTTCCTATAAATGAGGTTTATTGACCATAAATTCCAAAAATAACTGTAAAACTAAAGTTAATATGTTAGTGTTACGTAGTGTTAAAAACGTAAAAAAAAGTGACAAACATTGAAAAAAAGCATCAAAAGAGTTGAAAAAAGCGAAAAAAACGTAAGAAAAAGTTAAAAACATGGATAAAAAGCATCAACATAAGTGTTAATTTTCAATTTTGACAGGAAGACAACACGAAGGTTAACTGGGTCAATAACCCTCATTTATATACCCTTAATAGAATTTTATATATATATTATAGAATTAGAGTTAAAAAAGCAGAAATTATGGATTATTTTGACTAATAGTTAAGATCAGAGGAATGAAAGAGTTCAGTTGGGTTTATAAAGAGCGTTGGAAGGAATCCAATCCATTTTTATGGTAATTTGGTTAAAAAGAAACTCATATTTCAGATATAGACATTTATTAAAGGGGTCAGATTTGACCTCGAGGACACCAGGAGGACAACAGGAGGACACCGGGAGGGTTAAAAATGGCCGCTGCTGTCTGTAGTGTCTGTGTCTGGGTGCTGCTCTGTCTTCCAGGAGACCCTTTTAACGCGTCCCCTGGTTGTGTGCTTGTAGGTGTGACTTCTGCTGCCTGTCCTTCCGAACCCACCGCGGGTTGTTGCGTCACAACGCGGGCGTTCATAAGATCCTGCCCCAGGACCCCAGCGGCCACCCCTTCATCCAGAACAACCCCTCCATCCCCACCGGCTTCAACGACCTGGCCTTCATCGACTTCTCCTGCAAGAAGTTCGCCCACATCGCTCAGGTATCCACGCAGAAATCACTCGCTCCATTATGGAAAAAATTATAATAATCCCAATTTATTTTGGTTTTATATTGAAATCATGATTATTGAACACGATTACTCATTAAGCTTTGGATATAATGGATAGTGTCCAGGGTATTTGCTGTATTTTTATACATTTTATTTATCAGAACTTTAATTTATTCTGATGTTCTGTTGTGACAATAAAACAAATTATCATCATATTATCTCCACCAGACTCCATGTAAATAATCACTACTTTTAGCGTGTATAGAGCAGCATATCTCCACCAGACTCCATGTAAATAATCACTACTTTTAGCGTGTATAGAGCAGCATATCTCCACCAGACTCCATGTAAATAATCACTACTTTTAGCATGTATAGAGCAGCATATCTCCACCAGACTCCATGTAAATAATCACTACTTTTAGCGTGTATAGAGCAGCATATCTCCACCAGACTCCATGTAAATAATCACTACTTTTAGCGTGTATAGAGCAGCATATCTCCACAAGACTCCATGTAAATAATCACTACTTTTAGCGTGTATAGAGCAGCATATCTCCACCAGACTCCATGTAAATAATCACTAATTTTAGCGTGTATAGAGTAGCATATCTCCACCAGACTCCATGTAAATAATCACTAATTTTAGCGTGTATAGAGCAGCATATCTCCACCAGACTCCATGTAAATAATCACTAATTTTAGCGTGTATAGAGTAGCATATCTCCACCAGACTCCATGTAAATAATCACTAATTTTAGTGTGTATAGAGCAGCATATCTCCACCAGACTCCATGTAAATAATCACTAATTTTAGCGTGTATAGAGCAGCATATCTCCACCAGACTCCATGTAAATAATCACTACTTTTAGCATGTATAGAGCAGCATATCTCCACCAGACTCCATGTAAATAATCACTACTTTTAGCGTGTATAGAGCAGCATATCTCCACCAGACTCCATGTAAATAATCACTACTTTTAGCATGTATAGAGCAGCATATCTCCACCAGACTCCATGTAAATAATCACTACTTTTAGCGTGTATAGAAAAAATAAATGTTAAGGGTAAGATGTGGATGAGAAGACGTGAGCAGCTGAAGTTGAAAAGATGGGATTTTTTATTTACCCCAAGTAAGGCCAATAAGGCGAGAAAAATAATATAAAAATTAACAAAATTTAAAGAAATCAAAAACATACTTTCACACAAATATAATAAATTGACCTGTGAGTTCCCATCAGTTACCTAAACACAGAAACATGATAAAATAGGGCCCAGGTGGACAAATGACTAATTTTCTTCTGCTTTTTTTAATAAATCATCTCTCGTTCCCTCCAGGTCTGGTGCGAGACAAACCTTCGTCGCTGTATCAGCAAGTTCCACCGCTTCGTCTGTGATTGCTGCGACAAGGCGTTCCCCCTCCGCTCGGCCCTGGACCTCCATAAGACCATCTCCCACGGCGACAAACCCGCCGCCAGCGACACGGCGGAAATGGAAGACGAGGCGGAGGACGGCGACGACGAAAACGCCGCCAGTCCCGACGTTGAGAAAGAAGTCCCGCCCTCGGAGCAGGCCAGCTTCCTGCAAGCGCTGGGTCTTCAGCACGTTTCTCAGGTAAGACCCGGAAACACAACTATATTATTATTAGTATTATTATTACTATTATTACTATTATTACAGCGGCCCACAAATGAAGTAATGTCACCACATGCAGCAGGGTCGGTGGGGGAAGTTTGTCACTCCCCGATGTGAGTCGAGTGCAGATGTGACAATAAAATGATAAAGATTGATCTATTTTGGTTAAATAAAACAAAATGCCACCCTGGAGATATAATAGAACAGAAAGCTCTTATTGCCATTATACACATGTGCAGAACCTGTCTTTACAGTGTCAACATGAAATATAAAAATATAAAATATAAGTAGTGCACAGTCCCTGAGAGCATATACATACAGTGGGTACGGAAAGTATTCAGACCCCTTTAAATTTTTCACTCTTTGTTTCATTGCAGGCATTTTCCAAAAATCAAAAAAGTTCATTTTATTTCTCAGTAATGTACACTCAGCACCCCATCTTGGACAGAAAAAAACAGAAATGTAGAAATTTTTGCAAATTTATTAAAAAACAAAAACTGAAATATCACATGGTCATAAGTATTCAGACCCTTTGTTCAGTATTTAGTAGAAGCACCCTTTTGATCTAATACAGCCATGAGTCGTTTTGGGAAAGATGCAACAAGTTTTTCACATCTGGATTTGGGTATCCTCTGCCATTCCTCCTTGCAGATCCTCTCCAGTTCTGTCAGGTTGGATGGTAAACGTTGGTGGACAGTCATTTTCAGGTCTCTCCAGAGATGCTCAATTGGGTTTAAGTCAGGGCTCTGGCTGGGCCATTCAAGAACAGCCACGGAGTTGTTGTGAAGCCACTCCTTCGTTATTTTAGCGGTGTGCTTAGGGTCATTGTCTTGTTGGAAGGTAAACCTTCGGCCCAGTCTGAGGTCCAGAGCACTCTGGAAAAGGTTTTCGTCCAGGATATCCCTGTACTTGGCCGCATTCATCTTTCCCTCGATTGCAACCAGTCGTCCTGTCCCTGCAGCTGAAAAACACCCCCACAGCATGATGCTGCCACCACCATGCTTCACTGTTGGGACTGTATTGGACAGGTGATGAGCAGTGCCTGGTTTTCTCCACACATACCGCTTAGAATTAAGGCCAAAGAGTTCTATCTTGGTCTCATCAGACCAGAGGATTTTATTTATCACCATCTTGGAGTCCTTCAGGTGTTTTTTAGCAAACTCCATGCGGGCTTTCATGTGTCTTGCACTGAGGAGAGGCTTCCTTCGGGCCACTCTGCCATAAAGCCCCGACTGGTGGATTGCTGCAGTGATGGTTGACTTACTACAACTTTCTCCCATCTCCCGACTGCATCTCTGGAGCTTAGCCACAGTGACCATTGGGTTCTTCTTTGCCTCTCTCACCAAGGCTCTTCTCCCCCGATAGCTCAGTTTGGCCGGACGGCCAGCTCTAGGAAGGGTTCTGGTCGTCCCAAACGTCTTCCATTTGAGGATTATGGAGGCCACTGTGCTCTTAGGAACCTTAAGTGCAGCAGAAATTTTTTTGTAACCTTGACCAGATCTGTGCCTTGCCACAATTCTGTCTCTGAGCTCCTCAGGCAGTTCCTTTGACCTCATGATTGTCATTTGCTCTGACATGCACTGTGAGCTGTAAGGTCTTATATAGACAGGTGTGTGGCTTTCCTAATCAAGTCCAATCAGTATAATCAAACACAGCTGGACTCCAATGAAGGTGTAGAACCATCTCAAGGATGATCAGACGAAATAGACAGCACCTGAGTTACATATGAGGGTCACGGCAAAGGGTCTGAATACTTATGACCATGTGATATTTCAGTTTTTGTTTTTTAATAAATTTGCTAAAATTTCTACATTTCTGTTTTTTTCTGTCCAAGATGGGGTGCTGAGTGTACATTACTGAGAAATAAAATGAACTTTTTTGATTTTTGGAAAATGGCTGCAATGAAACAAAGAGTGAAAAATTTAAAGGGGTCTGAATACTTTCCGTACCCACTGTATATAAAATAGTAAGAAAGATAAAGGGTTTGTATACACA
Source organism: Etheostoma nigrum (assembly GCA_029931835.1). Taxonomy (NCBI): domain Eukaryota; kingdom Metazoa; phylum Chordata; class Actinopteri; order Perciformes; family Percidae; genus Etheostoma; species Etheostoma nigrum. The sequence goes on from CM057258.1 coordinate 1,629,368, forward strand.
TTATATAATAATATAGTTATTGGTGTATCAAAAGTCCTGAGTGTTAAATATTACACAGTAATCAGATTAAGTAATTAAATATTATATGTTGCAGATAATAAAATGAAATGGTAAAGTATTAATAATAAATAAATATTGCACTGTAATGAAATGAAGTGGTTAAATATTAAATATTACACAGTGATTAAATGAAATTGCACAGAATGTCCTCTAATGGACGCTGTTTGTCCCCAGGTGAAGTCTGGTCCCACAGACGATGAGATCCATCAGGCGCACCTGGACAGCATCAAGGTGATCCACGTGGAGCCGCCGTCCTCCAGCCTCCCCCAGGAGCCGGCCTCGGCCTTCCTGTCCGGGGGTCTGGGGCTGACTCTGGGGCTGGGCGTGGGGGGTCTGGCGGCCCTCAGCATCCCGCTGCTGGAGGCCTCGGGCTCGGCCTCCGCCCTGCAGGGCCTCTCGCAGAAAGACGCCATGAGCCTGCTGTCCCTGCAGCCCTTCCAGAGCGGCTTCCTCCTGCAGCCGGACGGCGGCGGCGCGACGGCCAGCGCCGCCTCGTCGGGGGTCAAACCCGGAGAGGCGGGGGGCGCCGGGGTCATGGAGCTGGCGGACATTCAGCAGATACTCAAAGTGGCGAGTTCAGCGCCCAATCAGATGGGGCTGGCCCTCCCGACGTTGGCTAAAGCTCCAGGATTTGCGGGAGGTCAAGGTGGGTGTCGGCTGGAGCTGCATGTTCTTCTGTTGTTCAGTCACTCAGTGAGTCAGTCAGTCAGTCAGTCAGTGAGTCAGTCAGTGAGTCAATGAGTCAGTGAGTCAATGAGTCAGTGAGTCAGTCAGTGAGTCAGTCAGTGAGTCAGTCAGTCAGTGAGTCAGTCAGTCAGTGAGTCAGTCAGTGAGTCAGTGAGTCAGTGAGTCAGTCAGTGAGTCAGTCAGTGAGTGAGTCAGTGAGTCAGTCAGTGAGTCAGTCAGTCAGTGAGTCAGTCAGTGAGTCAGTCAGTGAGTGAGTGAGTCAGTCAGTGAGTCAGTCAGTGAGTCAATGAGTCAGTCAGTGAGTCAGTCAGTGAGTCAGTCAGTGAGTCAATGAGTCAGTCAGTGAGTCAATGAGTCAGTGAGTCAGTCAGTGAGTCAATGAGTCAGTGAGTCAATGAGTCAGTGAGTCAGTGAGTCAGTCAGTGAGTCAGTCAGTGAGTCAGTCAGTCAGTGAGTCAGTCAGTGAGTCAGTCAGTGAGTGAGTCAGTGAGTCGAGTCAGTGAGTCAATGAGTCAGTCAGTGAGTCAGTCAGTGAGTCAGTGAGTCAGTCAGTGAGTCAGTCAGTGAGTCAATGAGTCAGTCAGTGAGTCAGTCAGTGAGTCAGTCAGTGAGTCAGTCAGTCATCTGATCATTTAGTTCCTGCATAAGATTTGCTGACTCAGGGCGGCCTCTAGCCCCCCCAGTAGGAGCGTCCCCCCATGTAGGCCGAGTCCTGCAGCGGCCCGGGTTCGAATCCGACCTGCAGCCCTTTGCTGTGTGTCATCCCCATCTCTCTCTCTCTCTCCCCCTCTCCCTCTCTCCCTCTCTCTCCCCCTTTCATGTCTATCCGCTGTCAATAAAGGGAAAAACCCTAAAAAAGATACTCCCCCCCAAACAAAGACTTGCTGACTCGTAGTCTTTCTTCCTCCTCCAGGTCAAGGCCAGAAGGCGATGCCTCCGCTGAAGCCCAAACCTCCCGTCACGCCTCGCTCCAGCCTCACGGCAACAACGCCCCCCCCGCTCCAGAGCTCCCAGCAGGCCTCGCTGGGCTGCATCAGCCCCAGCCTGCCGCCGCCCACCCCCACCCTCTTCAAAACCCCCTCCTCTTCCTCCTCGTCATCCTCCTCTTCGGCCGGGACCGGCGGGCAGATGGACGCCGAGTGCATGGGAGACGCTCACACGCCTCTGTCGGACTCGCCGCCGGCTGCGACCACGGCGGTGCACGAGGAGGCGGGGCTAAGCGGGAGAAAGCCGGGACCCAAAGGGGGGAACCACGGCAACGCCGGCTCGGCTAAAGGCTCCTTTCCGTGCCGGTTCTGCGACCAGGTGTTCGCCTTTTCCGGCGTCCTGCAGGCGCACATGCGCTTCCACCTCGGCATCCTCCCCCACCAGTGCAACATCTGCGACTACGTGGCGCCGGACAAAGCCACGCTGATCCGACACCTGCGCACGCACAGCGGCGAGCGGCCCTACGTCTGCCGCGTCTGCCACTACCCCTTCACCGTCAAGGCCAACTGCGAGCGCCACCTCAGGAAGAAGCACGGCAAGACGTCGCGGAAGGACATCGAGAAGAACATCAAGTACGTCACCTCCACCATCACGGCGAACCTCGCCTCGGCGATCACCGCGGCAACAACAACCACCACCACCACCCCCCAGGACACGGAGACGGGCTGCAACGGCGCTGAGACGACCTGCCGGTTCTGCGGCGAGGACCTGAAGACGTACCGGGCGCTGCAGATCCACCTGCGCACGCACAACGGCTGCCAGAGGAAGCCGTTCGAGTGCCGGCGCTGCGGCGCCGCCTTCCTGGCCAAACGCAACTGCATCCACCACCTGCTGAAGCAGCACCCCGAGGTGCAGGAGAGGGAGATCGAAGAGCACATCGCCACGCTCCTTCCCGCGGCGGCGGCTGTTACCGCCGCCGCCGCGCCGGTGAATCCAATAACGCTGAACGGGATCAATCAGCCTCCGGTGCAGGTGTTCCATGCGGTGAAGATGGAGGCCAACATGGTGTATCCAGCAGAACTGGACCAGCCTCTGGACTTCTCCGCCAAGAGTCTGGGCGGCGGCGGCGGCCAGGCGGCGGCGCCGAGCATCAAGCTGGAGAGCGTGTCGCCGAGCTTCGAGTGCTCGGTCCTGGACCAGCCCATCGACCTGTCCATCCCCAGCAAGAGGCAGCGGAGGGGGGAGGTGGCGGAGATCAAGACGGAGCTGAGCGGGGAGCACCCGGCTCTGGCTCTGTCCAGGGAGGAGAAGGCGGCGAGCGCGCTGCCCCCCCTGCACCCCCACCCCCAGCTCGGCTGCTACCAGCTCCCCCCCGGGTCCACCCCTCCCCCGGGGTCGCTCGGCAACGCCACGCGAGCCCAGCGCCTCAAGCCCCTGCTCCCCAAACCGGCCTCCGGCACCGCCACCTCCTCGCCCTCGGCGCCCATCAAGGAGCTCCCCCCCCTGGCCTCCATCGCTCAGATCATCCACTCCGTCTCCGTGGCACCAGACCTGCTGAAGAGGGAGGCCGCCGCCGCGCTGGACGCCAAACCCCACGCGGGTGGCGCTCCGTCTCTGGCTGACGCTGCTGCAGACGCCCCGGGACCCTCCGCTGTCCTGGAGACGCCAGGGGACGAAACATCAGAGGTGTCCTCCAGGTATGTGAGCTGCTTCTTCACAGACCAAACCTGAACATAAGGAGGAGGTCTGCACGATTCAGGGAAAAATATGAATCACGATTTGTTTATATATTCAATATATTACACTACAAAACAAGTCTTAACCCTCAGAGACCTACGGTCATTTTTACAGTTTTTCTGTCTGGTTTTATTTTCTAATTAAAGCTTCCTCAGTGATATTCATCAATATGAACAAACTGGGCTATTGGAGTATTTATGCAATATATATTTGTGAGCTTCTTGTTTATATATTCGATATATTACACTACAAAACAAGTCTTAAATTGCTTCTTTACGGACAAAAACTGTACATAAGGAGGAGGCCTGCACGATTCAGGGGAAAAATATGAATCACGATTTTTTTAGCTTAGAATTGATATCACGATTTCTTTCTCAGGAAGTGTAATGTATATGACGCACATGACATGACAACACCAAACTAATTCAGCACCACACAGATTAATTAGGCACCTGGAGCCCATTGGGCATCAGAAACATAGAGGCTTCACTGGAGAGGAGGGGGAGCATTAAAACCCATTTTATACAATTTATGTCTAAAACTCACATATTAATAAATCAAATCAAATTTTTTTTTAAGTAAATTGTGAACAGCGTGAATTGAGATTGCAATTTTATAACTATTAATTAATCATGCAGGCCTAATAAAAAGTCAAAAACAGAACAAAGTAACACTTACACAGTTATGTACTTATACTGACGCGTCATTCACCACAGTGCCATGTCAGAGTACACCACCAGGTGGCACCACAGTACAGGAAAATATATACACACTGATGTATACACACTGCTGTATACACACTGCTGTATACACGCTGCTGTATACACACTGCTGTATACACGCTGCTGTATACACACTGCTGTATACACACTGCTGTATACACACTGCTGTATACACACTGATGTATACACACTGCTGTATACACGCTGCTGTATACACACTGCTGTATACACACTGCTGTATACACACTGCTGTATACACGCTGATGTATACACGCTGATGTATACACGCTGATGTATACACACTGCTGTATACACACTGCTGTATACACACTGCTGTATACACACTGCTGTATACACACTGCTGTATACACACTGCTGTATACACACTGCTGTATACACACTGCTGTATACACGCTGCTGTATACACGCTGCTGTATACACGCTGATGTATACACACTGCTGTATACACACTGCTGTATACACGCTGCTGTATACACGCTGCTGTATACACACTGCTGTATACACGCTGATGTATACACGCTGATGTATACACACTGCTGTATACACACTGCTGTATACACGCTGCTGTATACACACTGCTGTATACACGCTGCTGTATACACACTGCTGTATACACACTGCTGTATACACACTGATGTATACACACTGCTGTATACACACTGATGTATACACACTGATGTATACACACTGCTGTATACACACTGATGTATACACACTGCTGTATACACACTGCTGTATACACGCTGATGTATACACGCTGATGTATACACACTGATGTATACGCACTGATGTATACGCACTGATGTATACACACTGCTGTATACACACTGCTGTATACACACTGCTGTATACACACTGATATCTAATATATAGGACTGGTCTCTGTGTCCACCAGGAAGCGGCCCAGGAGGAAGCCCGCCGCCCTGGCGGTGAAGGAGAAAGCGGTTGTGAGCGCCGGGGGCGCCGCCATCGACCTGGAGTCCAGCGGGGAGTTCGCCAGCGTGGAGAAGATGCTCGCCACCACGGACGCCAACAAGTTCAGCCCCTACCTGCAGCCCGGGGCTGCAGACCTGGGGGCAAAGAGAGGTAGGGGAGGGGCGCCTCAACTCACTGCAGGGAAACTGACCCCGGGACTTATTTGGGGTTTTAACCCTTGTGTTGTCTTCCCGTCAACCCTGTTATATCACTTTTTCTGACATTTTTGTCACTTTTTCAATGTTGTGGGTGCTTTTTTGATGTTTTATCCAAAGTTATTTGATATTTCTAACGTTGACGTTTTCGTCTTATTTTGAAGGCCCATTTTTTTGTGATGAAAAAACTCAAAATGGGTCAAATTTGACCCGAGGACAACATGAGGGTTAAAAGAAATTCTGAAATAAGATTTTACTTCATAATCTATTAACAAATATTGTATTTATTTCCATTTCCAACAGCTGAGATAACATCTATGTTTAGGGAATGCATCAGTCTCTACTAGCACACAATTAAACATGGAAGTGGGGTTTGTTTTTTATCATAAGGTTATAATTCATGTTAAAAATCCACTATGGAAACAACATAAGTGTCATATCCAGAATAATGTTCTGAGTCAGGAATACATGTTTATCACAGGAAAAAAGGTAAGGACGCTGATTTCAGGTAGAAAAAAATGTAACTTTTTCTTGTAAAAATTTGAAAATTTGGTCAATTTGAGCCGAAAACCGGTTAAAAGTTAAAGGACCACACGGCCGTTGTGGGGCCGTTTGTGTCTCCGAGTCTGAAAACAAAAGCTTTCCAACATATGGGATGTAAAACGTAGACATTTTGAGGACAAATGTTGTGTTGACTGCTACCTCGATCCACCGAGTGGTTTAAAACATTTCTCTTTAGCAAAGCTTTTGGTCCCTTTGGATGTTTTTATCCTCTCTTCTAAGAATAGCTCTATTTTCTTTTTTAATTCTTTTCTTTTTTGTTTTATTTTTCTCTTTTTTTACCTGTAGCACTTTGAGATTTATTGCTGAAAAGTGCATTATAGATAAAATGTATTATTATTATTATTATTATTATTATTAAATGTTTTCCTTAGCCCAAATAGCCCAAAATCTCTGTCGTTGCAGCACTAATCTTTATTTTTAAGAGGTTTGTAACCCAATAATACTATTTATACGAGAAAGAAATGTAATATGAATCTAAGTTTCTATATTTAGCACATGTTAACAACAACAATTATACATTTAAACCTTGTGTTGTCTTCCCGTCAACTATTAAAAAAAATTAAAAAGGTTTTGGTCACTTTTTTTCCAATATCGCTATTTTCACACATTTTTGTCACCTTTTTAATGTTGTGGGTGCTTTTTTTTAACTCTAATATTAGATTTAATTCTATATAAATGAGGGTTATTGACCATGGATTCCAAAAAGTAGTAAAACTAGTAAGGTGGTGGTGGTGAAACTTATAAAAGGTCTGAAAAAGGGACGAAAATGTCAAATTTTTGTCCGTTTTTGACCCGGGAGGACAACACAAGAGTTAATTATTTACAGAACTTCTTTACTGGAAAACTTTATAAAAATAAAAAAAATAAAATCCTTTTGTCTTCCTTCAGGCCAGAAACCCTTCCTCTGTCCAAAAAAATGTCTATATCTGAAATATGAGTTTCTTTTTAACCAAATAACCACAAAACATGGACCGGATCCTTTCCAGCGCTCTTAGTGTCTCTCCTACATTGACTAACCATTTCAGCACTAATCCTTATTTTTAAGAGGTGTGTGATCAAATAATAAGAAATGACTCCGCGCTGTCTGTGTGCCAGATGAGCGAGCAGCAGGAGGAGGAGGAGGGCAGGAGAAGGAGGGAGGATCGAGGGAGGAGGTGAAGCCGGCGGCGGTGGGGCCGCAGTCCAAAGGGAAGAAGAACGCGTACTCCAACTCAGTCCAGAAGATGACCTGCCCCTTCTGCCCCCGGGTGTTCCCCTGGGCCAGCTCGCTGCAGAGACACATGCTGACACACACCGGTAACACACACACACCTACACACACCTACAGCACACCGGTAACACACACACACCTACACACACACCTACACACACCTACACACACCTACACCCCCCCCGGGTGTTCCCCTGGGCCAGCTCGCTGCAGAGACACATGCTGACACACACCGGTAACACACACACACCTACACACACACCTACACACACCTACACACACCTACACACACCTACACCCCCCCCGGGTGTTCCCCTGGGCCAGCTCGCTGCAGAGACACATGCTGACACACACCGGTAACACACACACACACCTACACCTACACACACCTACAGCACACACACACCTACACACACCTACAGCACACACACACCTACACACACCTACAACACACCTACAGCACACACACACCTACACACACCGGTAACACACACACACACCTACACCTACACACACCTACACACCACCTACACACACCAACACACACCAACACACCACCTACACACACCTACACACACCTACACACACCTACACACACCAACACACACCAACACACCACCTACACACACCTACACACACCTACACACACCTACACACACCAACACACCACCTACACACACCTACACACCACCTACACACCACCTACACACACCTACACACACCTACACACACCTACACACACCTACACACACCTACACACACCTACACCCCCCCCCGGGTGTTCCCCTGGGCCAGCTCGCTGCAGAGACACATGCTGACACACACCGGTAACACACACACACCTACACACACACACACCTACACACACCTACAACACACCTACAGCACACACACACCTACACACACCGGTAACACACACACACACCTACACCTACACACACCTACACACCACCTACACACACCTACACACACCTACACACCACCTACACACCACCTACACACACCTACACACACCTACACACACCTACACACCACCTACACACACCTACACACCACCTACACACCTACACCCCCCCCCGGGTGTTCCCCTGGGCCAGCTCGCTGCAGAGACACATGCTGACACACACCGGTAACACACACACACCTACACACACACACACCTACACACACACATCTACACACACCTACACAACACACATACCCCCCTCCCCCCTTACTAAGTCATGTCCTCTTGTCTCCCTTCAGGCCAGAAACCTTTCCCGTGTCCGAAGTGCGACGCCTTCTTCTCCACCAAATCAAACTGTGAGCGCCACCTGCTGAGGAAGCACGGCGTGACGCACCGAACGCTGCGGCGGAACGGCGCCCTCGCCAAGAAGGACGGAGACGAAGGCTCCCAAGAGAGCGCAGGTCAGAGACACACACACACACGCACACACACACGCACACACACACGCACACACACACACACACGCACGCACACACACACACACACACACAGTCTTGTCTCACTATCTTTGTGGGGACAAGTCATTGATATAATGCATTCCCTAGCCCCTTACCCTAACCTTAACCATCAAACCTAAATGCCTAACCTTAACCCTTACCCTAACCTTAACCATCAAACCTAAATGCCTAACCTTAACCCTTACCCTAACCTTAACCATCAAACCTAAATGCCTAACCTTAACCCTTACCCTAACCTTAACCATCAAACCTAAATGCCTAACCTTAACCCTTACCCTAACCTTAACCATCAAATCTAAATGCCTAACCTTAACCCTTACCCTAACCTTAACCATCAAACCTAAATGCCTAACCTTAACCCTTACCCTAACCTTAACCATAACCTAATTCTAACCCTGATCCTAAAACCAGGTCTTAACCCTCAAACAGCCCTTTAACGTTATGGGGACCAGCATTTTGTCCCCACAAAGCTGTCAGGACCCCATAAGTATACTGTATTTCCAAATTTTCGTCCCCACAAATGTAGTTAAACATGGTACACACACACACACGCACACACACACACACACACACACACACAACAAGATGAAGGCTCCCAAGAGAGCGCAGGTCAGAAACACACACGCACACACACACACACACACGCACACACACACACACGCACATACGCACACACGCACACACACACGCACATACACACACACACACACACACGCACACACACACACACACACACACACACACACACACACACACACACACACACACACACACACACACACACACCAAGACTCCCAAGAGAGCGCAGGTCAGAAACACGCACACACACACACACACGCAAATACACACGCACACGCACGCACACACACGCGCACACACACACACGCAAATACACACACACACACGCACACACACACACACACACACACACACACACAGGGAAAAAAAGGGAAAAGCCCCAAAAAATAATCTTAAATAAAATAGATAACTTTGCAGGTGCAGAGCGCCGTATGTTGGGAGGAAGGTCTGGCGTGTTACACGACGCTAAAGGAGAACCAACGCAGGGCCTGCATGATTTCATTATCCCCGCATCTTCATTGATAAAAGTCACAAATATCTTAGCAGGAAGTTGAAAAATGTCGCGTTTACTTCACACAAGAGCAGCCACACAACCGCCATTTCATCGCATATAGCAAAGGCCAATAATAGAACAGTTACTTACAGTTACAGTTACTACCACTTTACTGTAATGCAGCCTTTAAAACCAGGAAAAAAACACTTATGTCCTATTAGAAAAAGTAGTAATAGTGACACTACTACTATTTTTCTATAACTACTTTACTATGGCCAAAAATACACCTTGAAGGTCCATCATTTACCTCAGAATTAGCAGTTTCAATAAAAGTTTATTACCTGAAAAAAGCAAAGATTGGGCGGAAAATAAAGCTGAATTATTGAAAAGCAGAATTCAAATGTGTTGTTTTATTATATATCTGTTGTGTTGATTGTGTTGATTGTGTTGATTGTGTTGACGGTGCTTTGTCCTGCAGAGAGTCAGTCGGAGACGGAGCAGATGGCTCCAGAAGCACAAGACCTCAGCGGTGCCAACACCTCCACCGACTCAGGCTCCGCCCCCTCGTCCGAGAGCCCCACCCACTCAGATCAACAGGGGGCGGAGTCATCTCAATCAAGCCCCTCCCACAAACCGAGCCCCGGTTAGTCATCTCGAACGGACGATTAATCCATTAGTCAAATTATTAAAAGTTAATGGTTGATTGTGACCATCAGTTATCTCTTGAAGTAATCTTTCTGAATATTTGGGTTTTTAATTATTATTATTATTATTTTCCGACTTCTTATAGACTGAACAGTTAATAATCGGCACATTAAATGATGACGAACAGTATCGTAAATTGCAACCGTAGATTCAAGTGTTCACATTGAAAGTCTGGATAACAGAAGCTAAACTTTGGGTACATTTACACATAACTGGGCCTTATCTTAACGCCCAGTTTGCCGATGATACTGACGGCTGTGTGGTTCGGTTCTGGTTCTGCAGGGTGCAGCCCGGCCGGCGGCTGTGCAGAGCAGCACGAGACAGAAGCCACAGAGCAGCATTCGGACCTGCAGGGGGCGCCAGAGGCCAGAGCAGCACACAGCAACGGCACCAAGGTAACCTTCTTCACTGAAGAAATTCATAAAAATTAAAAACATAAAAAAGGAAATATTTCCTTTTGTCTTTCTTCAGGCCAGAAACCTTTCCCCTGTCTGAAAAAGTGTCTGTATCTGAACTATGGGGGTTCTTTTTGATCAAATTACCAATTAAAAACTTGATTGGATTTAAGGTGGTGTTAGTGAAAACTAAATAAAAAATCTGAAAAAGGGACAAAAATTGTCATTTTTGTCCCGGGAGGACAACGCCAAGGTTAACCTTCTTGACTTTCCGCTCCAGGTTGAGAGCGCCGACGACGACGACTGCCACAGCAACAAAAGCCTCGACCTGAACTTCGGCAAAAAGCTGATCGACTTCAAGCTCTCGGCATCCTCAGGCCCCGCTCAGGAAGAACACCCTGCATCCTCTTCCTCCTCCTCCTCCTCCTCCTCCTCATCCTCCTCTACCTCTGCTCCCCTCGTAGCAGCCGAGAGCCCAGAGAAGGAGAAACTCGCTACCAACTTGTTGTCCGGCGCCGCGGCGGCGGCCAAGCAGCAGCCGGAGTACAAGCACGTGTGCCGAGTGTGTAAGAAGAGCTTCCGCTACGCCACCACGCTCGCTCGCCACGAGAGGGCGCACCTCTCCGAGGAGACGCCAGCCCCGCCGCCGGCGGAGGAGGAGGAGGAGAACCCGCCGCCTGCGAAAGACGAGGCGTCGGAGAGCACCGCCGCCGCCGCCGCCAAACCGACCGAAGATGAAGAAGAGGAGGAGGAGGAGGAGAAAGAGGCGGAGATGGAGGCAGAGGACGGGAGGGGAGCAGAGAGCGAGGGAGGAGACAGCGGAGAGTCGGAGGAGGAAGAGAAGGAGAAGGAGGAGAGGAGCGACGAGGAGGCGTCGGAACCAAAGAGTTTGGAGGGAGGAGCGGCGTCGGGGAGACGAGTGGACAAGAGGAAGAAGATCTGCAACGTCTGCGGGAAGAGATTCTGGTCCCTGCAGGACCTGACCCGGCACATGAGGTCCCACACAGGTACGGGAGCCAGGGATTTATTACCCCTTAGGAAAGGCCGCTTCAGTTCAGTAGCTCTGTCTCCATCCCACGTTTTTATCTGAATTCAGTGATAATGAATGAAAAATGTCTTCTGGAAACAGTCAAATTTGATGGAATTTCATGAATTTTGACTCAAATGAAATCCGTTCGGTCTCGTCTGGTTTTCTCTTGATGATGTTCGGATTATGTGATAAACGCTGATGGAAACCTTATTTTCTGAATAAATAATGAGTTGCGATTAAGTTTTGGGTCATTTTATGGTTGCAACCCGCCACAAAAAGCAGAAGAAGAAGTTGTAGTTCATTTCCCGCAGTGTTTCCTCTCTGTCTGCACACATGGGGGGGCAACAAAGACAGATGGACGTGGACGGACGAGGAGACGAGAGACTTTCTGAATTTAATTTATCAGGAACTCACAAAGAAAATGGCCGATGTTTTTTTATTCCTCTTATTTGAGGTTTTATTGACACACACAAGCCTAATTTTTGTATTCATATTTTCCTGCACATCGCTGTTATTTGATGATAATTTGTAGACTCGTGTAGTGTTTCTGTGTGTTGTGGATCTACTTTCTGTGTATAAATCCCTCCTCGCTCTGTGCCCGTCCAGGTGAGCGGCCCTACCAGTGTCAGACCTGCGAGCGGACGTTCACCCTGAAGCACAGCCTGGTCCGCCACCAAAGGATCCACCTCAAGCCCCGCGGAGCCGACGGCGCGTCGGCCGCCAACGACGACGCCAGCGAGGACGGAGACTCGTGCACCCACACGCCGCCCTCCACCTGCCCGCCCTCGGAGAACGAGAGCGAGTGTGGCAGCAGCATCGCCGCCGCCGCCACCGCCGCCACCGCCGCCACTGGAGGCAAAGAGCTGGAGGAGGAGGAGGAGGAGGAGGAGGAGGAGGAGGACGTGAATGAGGAGGGTGAATCCACCACGCTGGAGGAAGACGGCGTCGCCAAACCAGCCGAGTCCGGCGCGGACTCAGAACTCTCGGCGACCGTCGCTTCTGAAGAGCTGCACGCTGAGGAGGAGTCTGAACTTTCTGCAGAGTCTGTGACACAACAACCCCCCGCTGACGCAGACGCTGACTCGACTCCCAGCCAACAAGCTACTGACACAAAGAAAGCTACTTGCGACGACGACAACGAGTCAAACCTTTCCAAAGAGCCCTCGTCCTCCAGCACTCCCGTGGCAGCTGCCCCCGCAGAGGGCTTCATCCAGGGGCTGCTGGAGGTCCACACCAAGCCCCCTCTGGAGCACATCCTGCCCAATGGAGAGCCTCCTCTGGTCGGGGTAGACTGAGGGGAACCCCCTCCCCACCCCAACCCCCCCCGGCTGTCACCACAGTGCCATACCACGGGAAATACGCTACACCATTGATGAAGATGACGATGATGATGATGATGCAGAAACCAGCCCGGAAAACCTTTTTTTGATAGAAAGACGAGAACCTCGTTTTCTTGAAGTGCCTTACTACTAGTCATACTTCTAAGAGATGTTTTTTGCTATATCTTTATCTGCATTATTACAGAAGATGGATCTCATTTTTATAGCTTTTTATGATAAAACTGATTTGCATTACTATTTTTTTGTGCGGGGAATCTATATTTCAGCAATAAAAAAAAAGAATAAAGGTATGATTTATTATCGTTCTAGATTCTGTTTGAGAACTGATGATCAACTTAGGAGACGCAGAGGGACAGACAAAGACTGAGATGGACTGTCGGCGTCTGCGTTTATTCTTCTGTATTTAAATCACAGCTCGGCTCCGGCCACGCAACAAGAGACTGAACAATCCGATTTTTTAACATTTGAACCGACTTCGGATTTTAGAGCGGGCTAGTTGAGGGCGGGGAACCTTTTCGTGTCTGCCATCCAGAGCGGCCATTTTCTCCAGCTTGGAACCAGCTGATAAAATACTGTTTGGACGCGGCGAGCGGATGCTGATTGGCTGCCACGTGGCTGCTCGAACCCACTTTCACCTGAGAATTCATGACTTCCACAGGTGGCTTGTGGTCGTCTCTTAACGGTGCAACAAAGGAAGATTTTTTTTGTAACTGGAAAACACGAGAAAGGTCGGCACTTTGTTGGCGTCCTTTCGGCTCGCTTCCGCACCGATCCTCGTCTCTCGGCTTGCTCCCGAAAACACACACGAACTTGTCAAAGTCGCATCCGATTTCTGTGTGAAAGAGAACTCCTGAAAGGGCAGATATAGTGTGGATCAGTTTGTGTTCTACATGTTTTTTTGTTTTTTTTTAAAACCCCATTACACTATTGATCCCCTCAGAGCCACCCTGTGAGTTGGTTTGTGTTAATAATTTCTCATTCACAATCATTCTCAGTTGATTCCATGTGTGTACAGAGAGTTGAACATGTGGCACGTGATGTTAGAGTATATATATATACATATATATATATATATAATTTTTTTTTTTGGGTGTGTGTGATTATCAGTGACATTTAGGTGTAGGGAGGGGAATTCTTGTTTTGTGGATTTTTTTTTTTATTATAACTGAACAAATCAATTTCTCTTGTGTGTGTGTGTGACTCCCGCCTGTCTCTCATCGCCCCCCCCCCCCCCCCAAGTGTTCATTTAGGGTTTATTACAGGGCCTCCAGTGTGCTAACGTATATAGCCGCTAACGCGTTACCCAGGTTCAGTATACCTCAACTTCTGCTTCTTAACTGCAACCATTAAACAACAGATGAGCAGCTCGGTAGGCCGCCCTTTAAATCATGTCTTCCTAATCAGGGCTAGCTAGGGCTAATTCACTGCTAGCCTGGTTTCCACTGTGGGCCAAATCAGAGCTAGCCAGGGCTAAATCATTAGCGTAGCTTCAAACTCAGTCGTTACTGGCAAAGCCTCCGTAAAGGCCCAAACTCACCGAGCAGCTAATCAATGCTAACTCAGTATCAACAACACTGTACAATAGAAATAGAAAGTGTAAAGTCATTACTACACACAGGGAAGCTTCGGCTTTGTCAGCGTAGTGTTTACCACAGCTTTTAAAATGGCTAACACTAGCTAGCTGTTGTTATTAGCCGGTGCTAGCTTAAAAGACATCAGCGACCGAGTCAAACGAAAGCTAACTAGGGCTTACTGACTAAACCAGACAAAGTTAACCCAGCTACCAAGGCCTTAATTTGCTTAACATATCTTGTACGCGTTATTATGGATCCCACGTAACTTCTAGACAAGTCCCGCCCTACGAAGCAGCTCGATTGGTTGGGGTTAGGCCTTGACCTCGAGTGGTTATGGTTTAGCATAGCCGACTGGTCAGGGGATAGGACCTGAACATGTGGAAGCATGGACACCTGGCTAAAAGTAGTGTGAGGTTGCGTGGGTTCCATAATAACGCCTCCTGTACGGCCAGTTAGCCCAAGCTAGCACAAGCTAGCACTCATCATTAGCCTTAGCTTCATGCAGTGGATCAACTAGGCTTAAAATGCATGCTAGCTATGGCTAGCAGACCTGACCGGACATCGCTAAGTTGGTTAACTGCATTTTAAGCTAATAGCTGTTCTAGCTAGTCTCCTTCCAGTATTATCTTAGTATCTTGAGTTGGCCCTGGAGCGCTTTGGTACCGTTTGGCCTTATTTAGCCCAGTCTTCTCCTACGTGAAAAGGAATTTGAGGACAAACTGAATTTGGCGGTAGAGACAATCAGTTTTTACAGTAAACCCCTCTGTTGGATCTCAGATTTCCAGAAGGAGCTAGATGACGGGGAGAAGGATGGATGGATGGATGGATGGATGGATGGAGGGTAGGATGGATGGATGGATGGATGGATGGATGGGTAGGTTGTGGGGGTGGGGGTGGGGGTGTGTTCCTGAACTGTATTACCCTGCTGCACACACAAACAAACACAAAGGGCTAATTCCACCCCCTTGCACCAACCCAACCGGACATTTCCACAATGGAAAAGGTGGTGAAGTTATTGAGATATATATATATATATATATATATATATATCTATATATAGATATCTATATATAGATATATATATAGATATATATATCTCACAACCAGAGGGGACGGGTAGTGTGTATGTGCATTGTCTTTGTTGTGTGAAGATGAATATAGCTAATTTTTCTTCTTGTACATTTACGTTTCTGTTTTTTTTTTAATATATATATCAAGCAACCTCATAATCAAAAACGAATCGAACCTCAGTGGCTCATAACAGAACTGTAAAGCAGCGACGGGCGGACATTTAGTCGGTCCAACGGCAAGAAATATTGAACAACCACAACTGGACTGACTGACTGACTGGACGCTGCTGTGAACTGGCACTAACGACTTCCAAAACTACTACTACTACTACTTCTACTACTAGTACTACTACAGTGGAGTATCGCGACACAATCAAGAGAAGAGAGCGAGAGAGTTTCCCACTGGGTTTTTTATTATTATTTTTTTTTTTAACGGGTCAGGACTCCAAAGGTATTGAGTCCCAACTCTTATCAGGAGTGTGTTTGAAGTATAATTTCACTTTTGAAGCCATAAATGCAGAATAAAATATCACTTTCTCTAAATATAGAGCGCTGTAATTGTGTTGTGGCTCTTCAATCCAGTCCGAATGTACCCAAAAAGGTCCCAGGGTCATCCCGAGCCTTTCATTTCAATCGGCTCTGTTATTGCTCCATCTTGGTCAGCGGCTAATAATAATAATAATAATAAAATAACAATAGTGCGAAAAACTCAACAGTAAAAGTTAGGGAGGAACTGAAAATAGATTTGAAAATGCAGACATAGCTTCAGTCTGCGGTACTTATAAGATTTGTTAATGCAAGATGAGCATCTCTGTAATAAAAATGCTATTTTTTTGTCATGTTTTCAGTTTCACAGCGACGAGAACGCTATAGATGCTAGTAGTACCCCCGATCCCAAAATGTCCTCAAAACTCACTGTTTGTAGTCTTCAGCAGCAAAGGATTGAGTTCCAAAACACGAGCATTGATCACATAAATATTCAGGATGTTGTTTTTGATATTCAGGATGTTGTTTTTGATATTCAGGATGTTGTTTCATTTTTATTACAGAGATGCTCATCTTGCAACAGTTTTTGAGCCTCAAGAAATAGTGAATGCAAGAAGCTTGATGACGTAATTTAGAGACTAGAGCCAGTCCGGTACCATCTTTGTGACTTTACAGTCAGAGCTTAAGTAGTTCTCAACTAAAGAAAGTCTTAGTCGCCTTACCGGGGGCGTAGCACAACATCCTGGGTCCTGTAGAAAGGCATCCTCCATGGGCCCCTCCCCTACATCCACAGCTATTCATTCTAGCGTCTTTTTGGGCCCTCCTCACATGAGGGCCCTGGGTCCTCAGTCCCCTTCCCACCCCCCAGTCCAACACCCCTGCCTAACACGCAGAAATTTTGGCGATATGTTGATTTAATCGACAGATCTTGACCGAGTTTCTCCCAAAAAAAGATGCAAAAGTGCCGCTTTAAGTCTTGTGTGTACCAGAGATTAGCTCTCACGTCTCTTGGAAATAATTCATTGACCATGAAAACAATCTTAAAATGTGACCGAGAGACTAAAGAAATCATAGTTGAGTAAGACCCAAGCGATCGAGTAGGAAGCTCCAAAGTTCACGCATCTTTCTGCAGAAAGGTTTTCGTACCTTTGAACCCGGATGCCGTTTTTGTGGAGCAGTTTATACTCGACGTGAGGAGGATTTAAAAAAAAAAAAAACTAAATGATGCGACGTAGCTAATAACTGTTGAAAGGGTGTAGCTCAGTGGCCCAAATGTGCATTTAATGTTCCTTTAATTCAACCAGTTTCACAGTCTCGCTGCATGTCAGAGTCCACCAGGCGTAAAGAAAAAACGAATGAACTGATCGCGACAAAATAAAAACATTGCTCCCTTGCCCCTTATGACCTCATAAGGGGCAACATCCCCATGAGAGAGAGACATCATGGCTTTCAAATGAGCAAAGAGGCAGTTGGTCAAGGCCATGCCATGCCCCCCCCCCCCCCCCCCATCTCCTCAAAAGCTACAGACTCAGAAATGGCACATCCTAAGGAAAGCTCATTGTGGGACTGGCTCTAGTGGCTGGAACTCTGCACCAAGGCTGGATTTAGGGAAAGAGTATTAGGGGACCACTAAGGTCTATGTAAAAGAGACTTCAGATCCAGTATTAGGGGACCACTAAGGTCTATATAAAAGAGACTTCAGATCCAGTATTAGGGGACCACTAAGGTCTATATAAAGAGACTTCAGATACAGTATTAGGGGACCACTATATAAAAGCATCCAAAGACACCATGGCATTGGACCTTTAAATATTGCAGCATTTTGACATTTCTTGAGGTTAAGCGCAATCGGTTTACAAGAAGACTGTCAACAACTCCTTATTTCGGTAAACTGGGACAGGATTTCTGGGACCTTGGCAACGCACACGCGTGTGTGTGTGTGTGTGTGTGTGTGTGTGTGTGTTGTATAATTCCTGGTCTGCCATTCATGGAGGGTCGCTTCTGTTTCCAAGCCGTCTTCGGTAGTTCCTGCGTGCGAGGTCGGAGGGATGCCGCCACCGTCGGTCGGCCACGTAGGTCGTCGGGTCGTCATGACCTCTCGATCGGCTCCTCGATGTATTTTATATTCAGAAAAATACAAAAAGTTAAAAACAGCTCAATCATGAAACCCCCCAAACCAAAATCTGTTCTTAGGCCGTGGCTGAATGGCGAAGTCTTTGAATTATTCTGGATTACGTTGTCATTTTGAGGTATTAATTTCGACTTTTGATGTTTGTTTTTTTAAACCCTTTATATCCGTGTAGAAACTCTCTTTCTCTCAACTGTTTTATATTTTGTTAGCTCTATCTTTACACCCCTCTCCCTCGAGAGCATGCGATAATGTACGTTTGACTTGTGTGTGTGTGTGTGTGTGTGTGTGTGTGTGTGTGTCTGTCTATGAAAGTGAGTGCGTGTTTGTGCACGGCCATATGAATACTGGACTTCCATTCGAATGCACATGGACTGTTTTTAAATGTATTTATTTGGAGCCCAGGTGTGTGTGTGTGTGTGTGTGCGTGCGAGTGTGTGTGCATGTGTGTGTGTGTGCGCGTGTGCGTGCATGTGTGTGTGTGTGTGTGTGCGCGAGTTAGTTTCTACAGTGACTTGAGAAGAAGCCATGTATTAAAAAATATCACATTTATGCTGCAGAACTGTTTTGAGGAACTGATGGTTTGTGTTGCGGACTAACTCGGCTGGGGGGGCGGGGCTCGGGGGGTGGGGGTGGGGGTGCAGGGGGGGCGTGGGGGGGCGGACTAGCAATAAGAACCCCTCTGAATCCAAAAAGCTTTACGTAGACCTGGGTCTCTTGGTTCTGGTTTTAGTTTGGCAGAGAAATGATTCTTGTTGTTGTTTTTTCTTCCTCTATGACTTATAAATGCGTATAAAACTGTGAAATACATTGTGTTCAGTTAAGGGTTTTGAGTTTTAGGTTAGTTGTTGTTGTTGTTGTTGTTGTTGTTGCTGCATGTTAATCTTAATTTCAATTATGGATGATTTCTCCTTTCTCCATCTCTTCTTGCGCCACACACACACACACACATGAATATAAATATATATCTAATCTCGCTCTCAGGGTCTTTCACAAATCCATTATTCGAAATGCTTCGTGTTTTTATTTTTCCTGAGTTGCAACTCTTTCTTTTTTTCTGATTATTTTGCCTATTTTTTTTGTCTTTTTATTTTAAATAATTCAGAACTCTCAATCACTACATTTAGCACTTGACTGTGAACGCGTCATCGCCCGACAGATAAACGACGTCGTCGGATGTTTTGGTGGTTTTGAGAGCCAGGATGTTGTTGTTGTTGTTGTTGTTGTTCTGTACCCGACGTCTGAATTCTGTTTCCTGTCTTCCTCGGTGTAACTTCCTGTCCCGGGTCAGAGGTCAAAGGGAACGTCAGAGAGGGGATTTGAACCCTCCTCTTCACACAAACACACAAAGATGCTGGACCTCAATCAGAAAGCATTAACACACAACCATCACGGTTGTTTCCTCCCTTCCTTCCCTCTATCCTTCCTTCCTCCCTCCTTCCTTCTTTCCATCCATCCTATCTCCTTACTTCCATACTCCCTCCCATCCCTCCTTTCCTCCATCCTTCCTTCCTTCCATACTCCCTCCCTCCTTTCCATCCTTCCTCCCTCCCTTCCTCCATCTTTCCTTACATTCATCCTTCCTCCCTCCCTCCCTCCCTCCTTTCCACCCTTCCTTCCATCCTTCCTGCCTCCTTTCCTCCATCCTTCCTCCCATAATCCCTTCCTTCCTTCTTTCCATCCTTCCTCCCTCCCTTCCTCCCTCCTGCCTTCCCTTCATCCTTCCTTCCTTCTTTCCATCCATCCTTCCTTCCCTTCATCCTCCCTCCCTCCTTTCCACCCTTCCTTCCATCCTTGCACCCTTCCTTCCTCCTTTCCTCCGTCCTCCTTTCCATCCCTCCTTAACACCCTTCCTTCCATCCTTCCTTCCATACTCCCTCCCTTCCTCCTTTACACCCTTCCATCCATCCTTCCTCCTTACTTTCATACTCCCTCCCTTCCTTCCCTCCATCCTTCCTTCCTTCCTCCCTCCTTTACACCCCTCCCTCCTTCCTCCCTCCCTCTGCTGTCTGTAAAACATGACAGTGTTTCACAAAGTCAAGCGATGTAAACCTGTTCTGTATTCAACCCAATAAGAAACAGCAATAAAGATTATATTAAGGAAAGGTGTGTGAATCAAATGCTGTCTGTGTTTCTTTCTTGTATTTTTTTTGTCTCGTGTCCTCAAGACTTTTGCTTGTGTCAGGGATTTTTCAACATGTGTGCTGCAGGAAGGAGGCTGAGGGTCTAATTGAGAATTAAGAAAAGGTTTAATGCAATGATGAAGATGATAAGACGAGACAAACATGATAACACTGCAGATGACAGCAGACTGGCTCCCGGGTCGCCGTGCTTTCAGCTGGATGGAGCTCCCGGGTCGCCTTGGTTTCAGCTGGATGGAGCTCCCGGGTCGCCTTGCTTTCAGCTGGATGGAGCTCCCGGGTCGCCTTGCTTTCAGCTGGATGGAGCTCCCGGGTCGCCGTGCTTTCAGCTGGATGGAGCTCCCGGGTCGCCTTGGTTTCAGCTGGATGGAGCTCCCGGGTCGCCTTGCTTTCAGCTGGATGGAGCTCCCGGGTCGCCTTGGTTTCAGCTGGATGGAGCTCCCGGGTCGCCTTGGTTTCAGCTGGATGGAGCTCCCGGGTCGCCTTGGTTTCAGCTGGATGGAGCTCCCGGGTCGCCTTGCTTTCAGCTGGATGGAGCTCCCAGGTCGCCTTGGTTTCAGCTGGATGGAGCTCCCAGGTCACCGTGCTTTCAGCTGGATGGAGCTCCCAGGTCGCCGTGCTTTCAGCTGGATGGAGCTCCCAGGTCGCCTTGGTTTCAGCTGGATGGAGCTCCCGGGTCGCCGTGCTTTCAGCTGGATGGAGCTCCCGGGTCGCCTTGGTTTCAGCTGGATGGAGCTCCCGGGTCGCCGTGCTTTCAGCTGGATGGAGCTCCCGGGTCGCTGTGCTTTCAGCTGGATGGAGCTACCAGGTAAATTTGGTTTCAGCTGGATGGAGCTCCCGGGTCGCCGTGCTTTCAGCTGGATGGAGCTCCCGGGTCGCCGTGCTTTCAGCTGGATGGAGCTACCAGGTAAATTTGGTTTCAGCTGGATGGAGCTCCCGGGTCGCCTTGCTTTCAGCTGGATGGAGCTCCCGGGTCGCCGTGCTTTCAGCTGGATGGAGCTCCCGGGTCGCCGTGCTTTCAGCTGGATGGAGCTCCCGGGTCGCCGTGCTTTCAGCTGGATGGAGCTCCCGGGTCGCTGTGCTTTCAGCTGGATGGAGCTACCAGGTAAATTTGGTTTCAGCTGGATGGAGCTCCCGGGTTGCCGTGCTTTCAGCTGGATGGAGCTCCCGGGTCGCCTTGCTTTCAGCTGGATGGAGCTCCCAGGTCGCCGTGCTTTCAGCTGGATGGAGCTCCCAGGTCGCCGTGCTTTCAGCTGGATGGAGCTCCCGGGTCACCTTGCTTTCAGCTGGATGGAGCTCCCAGGTCGCCTTGCTTTCAGCTGGATGGAGCTCCCGGGTCACCTTGCTTTCAGCTGGATGGAGATCCCGGGTCACCTTGCTTTCAGCTGGATGGAGCTCCCAGAGCTTTATAATATTTTATTCTGCGTCACTTTAAACAACCAAATCCCTGTAAACTTTACAAAATCAGCACCTGTGTCATCGGAGGAAACAACGTGGTCCTGGTCTGACAAGAAGAGAAAAGTTAACGCAGGCGGACGTCTTAAACTTTAAATAACCAGCAGTTTGGACGGGGAAACGCGTCTTTGTCCTCATGTTGTCTTCATATTGTCCTCATGTTGTCCTATTTCAATGTTCTTTATAATTCTGTGAAACCTGTAGGGGGGGCGATCTATAGTGAAACCTGTAGGGGGGGCGATCTATAGTGAAACCTGTATGGGGGGGGCGATCTATAGTGAAACCTGTACGGGGGGCGATCTATAGTGAAAACCTGTAGGGGGGTCAATCTATAGTGAAAACCTGTAGGGGGGTCGATCTATAGTGAAAACCTGTAGGGAGGGCGATCTATAGTGAAACCTGTAGGGGGGGCGATCTATAGTGAAACCTGTAGGGGGGGCGATCTATAGTGAAAACCTGTAGGGGGGGCGATCTATAGTGAAAACCTGTAGGGGGGGCGATCTATAGTGAAACCAGCAGGGGGGGCGATCTATAGTGAAACCGGTAGGTGGGGGGGGGGGGTGAATCTATAGTGAAACCTGTAGGGCGGGGGCGATCTATAGTGAAACCTGTAGGGGGGTCGATCTTTAGTGAAACCTGTAGGGGGGTCGATCTATAGTGAAACCTGTAGGGGGGTCGATCTATAGTGAAACCTGTAGGGGGCGATCTATAGTGAAACCTGTAGGGGGGTCGATCTATAGTGAAACCTGTAGGGGGCGATCTATAGTGAAACCTGTAGGGGGCGATCTATAGTGAAACCTGTAGGGGGCGATCTATAGTGACACCTGTAGGTGGCGATCTATAGTGAAACCTGCAGGGGGGCGATCTATAGTGAAACCTGTAGGGGGCGATCTATAGTGAAACCTGTAGGGGGCGATCTATAGTGAAACCTGTAGGGGGCGATCTATAGTGAAACCTGTAGGGGGGGCGATCTATAGTGAAACCTGTAGGGGGGCGATCTATAGTGAAACCTGTAGGGGGCGATCTATAGTGAAACCTGTAGGGGGCGATCTATAGTGAAACCTGCAGGGGGGCGATCTATAGTGAAACCTGCAGGGTTCGATCTATAGTGAAACCTGCAGGGTTCGATCTATAGTGAAACCTGTAGGGGGCGATCTATAGTGAAACCTGTAGGGGGCGATCTATAGTGAAACCTGTAGGGGGCGATCTATAGTGAAACCTGTAGGGGGGGCGATCTATAGTGAAACCTGTAGGGGGGCGATCTATAGTGAAACCTGTAGGGGGCGATCTATAGTGAAACCTGTAGGGGGCGATCTATAGTGAAACCTGTAGGGGGGGCGATCTATAGTGAAACCTGTAGGGGGGCGATCTATAGTGAAACCTGTAGAGGGGGGGCGATCTATAGTGAAACCTGTAGAGGGGGGGGCGATCTATAGTGAAACCTGCAGGGGGCGATCTATAGTGAAACCTGTAGGGGGGGCGATCTATAGTGAAACCTGTAGGGGGGGCGATCTATAGTGAAACCTGTAGGGGGGGCGATCTATAGTGAAACCTGCAGGAGGGCGATCTATAGTGAAACCTGCAGGGGGGCGATCTATAGTGAAACCTGCAGGGGGGCGATCTATAGTGAAACCTGTAGGGGGCGATCTATAGTGAAACCTGTAGAGGGGGGGCGATCTATAGTGAAACCTGTAGAGGGGGGGGCGATCTATAGTGAAACCTGCAGGGGGGCGATCTATAGTGAAACCTGTAGAGGGGGGGGCGATCTATAGTGAAACCTGCAGGGGGGCGATCTATAGTGAAACCTGCAGGGGGGCGATCTATAGTGAAACCTGCAGGGGGGGCGATCTATAGTGAAACCTGCAGGGGGGCGATCTATAGTGAAACCTGCAGGGGGCGATCTATAGTGAAACCTGCAGGGGGGCGATCTATAGTGAAACCTGCAGGGGGGGCGATCTATAGTGAAACCTGCAGGGGGGGCGATCTATAGTGAAACCTGCAGGGGGGGCGATCTATAGTGAAACCTGCAGGGGGGGCAATCTATAGTGAAACCTGTAGGGGGGGGCGATCTATAGTGAAACCTGCAGGGGGGGCGATCTATAGTGAAACCTGCAGGGGGGGCGATCTATAGTGAAACCTGCAGGGGGGGCGATCTATAGTGAAACCTGTAGGGGGGCAATCTATAGTGAAACCTGCAGGGGGGCAATCTATAGTGAAACCTGCAGGGGGGGCGATCTATAGTGAAACCTGTAGGGGGGCAATCTATAGAAACTTGTCAGCAAAAAGCAAAAACTGCATAGCGCCCCTTTAAATGCTGTCACACCCTAATTAAAAGCATCGGCATTGAGGATAGAAAAGTCTAATTTCAATCAGCAGTACATCGTTAGTGATCTTAAACAACTTTTATTTTAAAAAACAAAACAAAAAAACTACACATTTCTGATTGAAATATTCACACTTCTCGGTCACCAGGTTATTGTTACAAGAACAAATTTTCCATTTTCATGCACATAAAAGCCACTAAATCTGAAAAGTCAAGTTGAAAAAAAAATCTCTTAATCCCCAAATTCCCAGAGTTGATTTCTGCGAACAGTTCAGGGAATGTGTCGGCACCCCGGAGAGAGAGAGAGAGAGAGAGAGCACCAGAGTCTCTCATCCATCAACTACACCCATCACAGCACCATGAGACAGCCCTCGGTCTCGCAAGTTTGTACAAAAAACCACAGGAGTAAAGGAAGAAAAGGAGAGAGGGAGCAGGAAGACGCTGCTGTCGCTTTAAGAGAGTCTGGGATTCCCCTCAGAGTGTAAGTGTCGCTTTAAGAGATTCTCCTCCGAGTGTAAGTGTCGCTTTAAGAGATTCTCCTCCGAGTGTAAGTGTCGCTTTAAGAGATTCTCCTCCGAGTATAATTGTGATTGTTGGTAGGTTTTACTAAAAGGGTTTTCAACATGAGGAACCCCCCAAAAAACTGTAATGATAATGATATTTAAACTGAGGGATCCCTCGGAGGAGGCAGCAGTCGTTAGGGTTCCTCTAGACCAGAGATCTTCAACGGGGGGGGGGGGGGGTCGTGACCCCTAGGGGGGGTCCTCAGACTCACTGCAGGGGGCCCCCAAATTCTTAAAAAACTTTGTTTCTTTTATCAAAAATGAAAAATTTCTGAAAATATACATTGATTTGAATCTAACATATTACATAAGCTTACTATAGGTAAGGTAGCCATTATGGTAGCTATACAATTAAGCTTAAAGAGTCACTGTGCCTTCCACATGTATGTTTAACATTACAACATGATGTATACATAATATAAAATTTTATTCATCCATTCGGCTCAGTTTAATATGCAACTCAGTTGTTTACAATATCTGGGGGTCCCTACTCTGTCTCTCTCTTTGAGCTACGGGGTCCCTGGCCTAAAAAACGTTGAAGACCCCTGGTCTAGACCGAGGGAAAGAGTCGGAAAGGATCCTCGGTGGGAGCTAGGGATGCTCCGAATCCAGGTTTCGGATTCGGTTGAATCTTAGATTTTTTTCCCATCTAACCGAACCTTAGACGCCCAGACGTTCAATGCAGCGGGCGGAGAGGAAGTGAAAAGGGAACTCGAAGTCCATTCAAGTCGAGCCACGTGTTCGACGCGCGATGCTGATTTGTCCTACGGTGGCGAGGACCCTGAACAACACATCGCCACGGTTACATCTGGAAGGATACGAGGTGCGCATGAAGGCATCTCCAGACTGCAGCCGATGTCACCGCTAACGTAAGCCGAGTGCAGATCTGAGTCGTGCATGCGTCACTTAGCGAGTGCTAGCTTAGCTACAAGTTAGCATCACACACAACAAAGGCTGTCAGGTGAATGGTGTTTTGAGCTAGCGTTAGCATAGCATCAATCAGTCATAGATAGCTATGCTTCTGTTATTGTTTGTGAAGAGAAAACTTTATTATTTCAGTATGACAGATGCGCGACCAAAAGGAAGGACAGTCCCCGCACAGGACGTTGTCTACTTCATTAACGTGGTTACCGTGGTAACGGACACGGAGGATGGGGGGGGGGGATTCGGTGTTCGG
This sequence comes from Etheostoma nigrum, assembly GCA_029931835.1. Lineage (NCBI taxonomy): Eukaryota > Metazoa > Chordata > Actinopteri > Perciformes > Percidae > Etheostoma > Etheostoma nigrum. The sequence continues at coordinate 1,655,349 of CM057258.1, forward strand.
CCTACTCCCAAAAATCTGGATTCGGTGCATCCCTATTTACAACATCATGCAGAAAGTTAGTCTAGTTAGGACTCAAGGCACAGCGGGGGGGGGGGGGGACTCAGGACTATTTAACATTTTAGAAGGTTTCTGGTCGCACCCAAACGGGACGCCCAGGCGTAGAAAACAAACTGCTCTGACCCAAACGGGACGCCCAGGCGTAGAAAACAAACTACTCTGACCCAAACGGGACGCCCAGGCGTAGAAAACAAACTGCTCTGACCCAAACGGGACGCCCAGGCGTAGAAA
>CM057258.1:1660636-1670636 GCA_029931835.1 Etheostoma nigrum
TCTCTATAATTTACATCTAGAGCAGGTCTAGACCTCTCTATAATTTACAGATAGAGCAGGTCTAGACCTCTCTATAATTTACATCTAGAGCAGGTCTAGACCTCTCTATAATTTACATCTAGAGCAGGTCTAGACCTCTCTATAATTTACATCTAGAGCAGGTCTAGACCGCTCTATAATTTACAGATAGAGCAGGTCTAGACCTCTCTATAATTTACAGATAGAGCAGGTCTAGACCGCTCTATAATTTACAGATAGAGCAGGTCTAGACCTCTCTATAATTTACAGATAGAGCAGGTCTAGACCGCTCTATAATTTACAGATAGAGCAGGTCTAGACCGCTCTATAATTTACAGATAGAGCAGGTCTAGACCGCTCTATAATTTACAGATAGAGCAGGTCTAGACCGCTCTATAATTTACAGATAGAGCAGGTCTAGACCGCTCTATAATTTACAGATAGAGCAGGTCTAGACCGCTCTATAATTTACAGATAGAGCAGGTCTAGACCGCTCTATAATTTACAGATAGAGCAGGTCTAGACCGCTCTATAATTTACAGATAGAGCAGGTCTAGACCGCTCTATAATTTACAGATAGAGCAGGTCTAGACCGCTCTATAATTTACATCTAGAGCAGGTCTAGCCCACTCTATAATTTACATCTAGAGCAGGTCTAGACCGCTCTATAATTTACATCTAGAGCAGGTCTAGACCGCTCTATAATTTACAGATAGAGCAGGTCTAGACCGCTCTATAATTTACAGATAGAGCAGGTCTAGACCGCTCTATAATTTACAGATAGAGCAGGTCTAGACCGCTCTATAATTTACAGATAGAGCAGGTCTAGACCGCTCTATAATTTACAGATAGAGCAGGTCTAGACCGCTCTATAATTTACAGATAGAGCAGGTCTAGACCTCTCTATAATTTACAGATAGAGCAGGTCTAGACCTCTCTATAATTTACAGATAGAGCAGGTCTAGACCACTCTATAATTTACAGATAGAGCAGGTCTAGACCTCTCTATAATTTACAGATAGAGCAGGTCTAGACCACTCTATAATTTACAGATAGAGCAGGTCTAGACCGCTCTATAATTTACATCTAGAGCAGGTCTAGATCGCTCTATAACTTGCAGGGGCCTCAACAGTTCTAGTAGTTTCCTCCAGAGCAAGCAACAGTGTGACAGTGGCGAGGAAAACCTCCTTTTAGGGAGAAACCTGGGACAGACCCAGACCCAGACCCGGGCTCTCGGTAGGCGGAGTCTGACGACCGGTGGGGTTAAAATGAATAGAGCAAATAATAGTCACAGTTAAAGACAATTTCTCCATTTTTCTATTTCTTTGCATCCCACTGTGGGCATTATTTAAAAAAAAAACTTGTTAAATTTGAAGTGTTTTGCCTCCATCTCTATTTTTTTTTTAGGGAAGTCCTGCTGAACTTTCCATCTTTCCCATTTCTTCCTTTCAAAAGTACAACTAATAGATCCAACCAATCGATTAACTCTTTGGTGCCGGATGCTTCGCGACGACACATCTACCGCCGGTTACTGCGTTGCGCAACTTTGAACCTCCTGCCGGCCGCTGCGTGGCGCAGCATTTTGTATTTGTCGGTCTTTTCATGACGCATGCAGCAGAGAACGCACTGTCATTGGTTCAAATGCACATGAGGCGGGTCTTGTTGGCCATTTAAAGCCATGTGACCATTAAAATGTACTGTGATTTGCTGAAAATCATGTCAACCAACCAGACATACACGTGCGTTTGTTTATGTTTTTTTGAGAGACGAGCGAGAAAATGGCTCCGACAGAGGAGGATGTGGACAGCGAGGGCAGGGACATGATTTTACAGGACATTTTGGTGGTCACATGGCTTTAAAAGGCCAACAAGACCCGCCTCATGTGCATTTGGCAGGAAAATGTCCCTTTATGAGGTTTTTCAACATTAATACGCGTCCCCCCAGCCTGTATGGCCCCCCCAGTGGCTAGAAATGGTGATAGGTGTAAACCGAGCCCTGGGTATCCTGCTCTGCCTTTGACAAAATGAAAGCTCAGGATTTTGACAGCGAGGGCGGTGACAAACGGGACCCGTTTGTGCCGGATGCTTCGCGCCGACACGTCTACCGCCGGTCAACATCCTCCTCTGTCGGAGCCAATTTTCTCGCTCGTCTCTCAAAACAATCATAAACAAACGCACATGTATGTCTGGTTGATTGACATGATTTTCAGCAAATCTACAGTACATTTTAGTGGTCACATGGCTTTAAATGGCCAACAAGACCCGCCCTCATGTGTATTTGAACCAATGACAGTGCGTTCACTGCTGCATGCGTCATGAAAAGACCGACGAATACAAAATGCTGTGCTGCGCCACGCAGCGGCCGGCGGGAGGTTCAAAGTTGCGCAACGCAGTAACCGGCGGTAGATGTGTCGTCGCGAAGCATCCGGCACAAAAGAGTTAAAGAAAACTAGAATCTAAAAAAAAAATGGTGCATTTGTGTGCATCTGTGCAGATTACGCCAACGAATGTGAAGCCAAGAAGACCCCATCAGTAAAAAAAACAAAAAAAACACAGGGACAGCGAGGTCCTACCTCTCCACAGTACTCGGATATGAACTCGTTCTTCTGGACCGGCTCTTTGATGAAGATGCCCCAACCGGCCACGTCTGAAGGAGCCAGCAGCAGATGCTGAGAGACAGAGAGGAACGTCAGAGTGGGCTGCTCGAGCTTGTGATAAAAAACAAAGATACACTACTGTTGAAAGGTCTGCAATCTCCTGTCTGACGTCTGAGGGGACGATTTTTCGGGACTCCCGTAGTCCCACGGTATGCTAGTCAAGCCTCCCGATACAATATCACCACGATACTTATGCCACGAGATTAAAACTATTGCAATATTCTGCAAAATATTGCAATTTAACACCTTTTCTCCAACTTCTGATTTTTCCCCAATTTCTAATGACGTCCCCAAAAAGAAACTTCTCAACATGAGCTTTGTCCAGCTTCGCCTGCTGGCTAAAGTTAAGCCTTTTCTGAGCAGGCACGACCTAGAAAAGGCCATTCATGCTTTTATCAGTTCCAGGTTGGACTACTGTAATGCCCTCTATGTTGGTCTGAATCAGACCTCCATCTCACGTCTTCAACTTGTTCAAAATGCTGCTGCTCGCTTTTTAACAAATACATCTAGACGTGCACACATCACTCCCGTTCTCTACACCCTGCATGGGCTCCCGGTGCGTTTTAGAATAGATTTTAAGGTTTTATTGTTTGTATTTAAAGCTTTAAACGGTCTCGCCCCAGAGTATTTGTCTGAAATTTTAACTTTGCGGGAGCACAACCGGTCATTGCGGTCTTCGAACCAGCTGGTTTTAGAAGTCCCAAGGTCCAGGTCTAACCGGTGGGGGTGACCAGGCTTTTGCGGTTGCTGCCCCGAGACTCTGGAACAAGTTACCCCCTGATATACGTACTGGTACAGATGTCGCTCTTTTCAGGTCCAAACTCAAAACATATCTGTTCAGTCTGGCTTTTAATACGTAGCAGTGGTGTGACAATTTCCCTTATTTGTTTCTTTGTAACCTTTTCTGATTTTACTGTTTTCTATTTCACTATTACTATTGTATGTTGTGATTTTACTTATTTTGTTAAGCACTTTGGATACCTGCTGGTAGTTGTAAAGTGCTATATAAATACATTTTGATTGATTGATTGAATTTAACACCTTTTCTCCAACTTCTGATTTTTCCCCAATTTCTAATGACGTCCCCAAAAAGAAACTTCTCAACATGTGTTTCATCTAAAAAGAAACATTTCTCTGTTTGTTCATCTCACTTCAATGTTATTAATGGGACAAACTGACCATCACATATATAATATATAATAACACATATATAACACATATATTATATATAATATATATATAATATATAATAACAGATCCATACTTGGTGCCTGTGTATCGATGCAGTATTACCACTGAAAATATTGTGATACTATGCTGTATCGATTCCTGTATCTTACTGTTATAAAGCGTGTATTAATACTAGTTAGATAGTAGTCTGATGATATCTGACTGTATAAAGTGTGTATTAATACTAGTTAGATAGTAGTCTGATGATATCTTACTGTTATAAAGCGTGTATTAATACTAGTTAGATAGTAGTCTGATGATATCTTACTGTTATAAAGTGTGTATTAATACTAGTTAGATAGTAGTCTGATGATATCTGACTGTATAAAGCGTGTATTAATACTAGTTAGATAGTAGTCTGATGATATCTGACTGTATAAAGTGTGTATTAATACTAGTTAGATAGTAGTCTGATGATATCTGACTGTATAAAGTGTGTATTAATACTAGTTAGATAGTAGTCTGATGATATCTGACTGTATAAAGCGTGTATTAATACTAGTTAGATAGTAGTCTGATGATATCTGACTGTATAAAGTGTGTATTAATACTAGTTAGATAGTAGTCTGATGATATCTGACTGTATAAAGCGTGTATTAATACTAGTTAGATAGTAGTCTGATGATATCTGACTGTATAAAGCGTGTATTAATACTAGTTAGATAGTAGTCTGATGATATCTGACTGTATAAAGCGTGTATTAATACTAGTTAGATAGTAGTCTGATGATATCTGACTGTATAAAGCGTGTATTAATACTAGTTAGATAGTAGTCTGATGATATCTGACTGTATAAAGCGTGTATTAATACTAGTTAGATAGTAGTCTGATGATATCTGACTGTATAAAGCGTGTATTAATACTAGTTAGATAGTAGTCTGATGATATCTGACTGTATAAAGCGTGTATTAATACTAGTTAGATAGTAGTCTGATGATATCTGACTGTATAAAGCGTGTATTAATACTAGTTAGATAGTAGTCTGATGATATCTGACTGTATAAAGCGTGTATTAATACTAGTTAGATAGTAGTCTGATGATATCTGACTGTATAAAGTGTGTATTAATACTAGTTAGATAGTAGTCTGATGATATCTGACTGTATAAAGCGTGTATTAATACTAGTTAGATAGTAGTCTGATGATATCTGACTGTATAAAGCGTGTATTAATACTAGTTAGATAGTAGTCTGATGATATCTGACTGTATAAAGCGTGTATTAATACTAGTTAGATAGTAGTCTGATGATATCTGACTGTATAAAGCGTGTATTAATACTAGTTAGATAGTAGTCTGATGATATCTGACTGTATAAAGCGTGTATTAATACTAGTTAGATAGTAGTCTGATGATATCTGACTGTATAAAGCGTGTATTAATACTAGTTAGATAGTAGTCTGATGATATCTGACTGTATAAAGCGTGTATTAATACTAGTTAGATAGTAGTCTGATGATATCTGACTGTATAAAGCGTGTATTAATACTAGTTAGATAGTAGTCTGATGATATCTGACTGTATAAAGTGTGTATTAATACTAGTTAGATAGTAGTCTGATGATATCTGACTGTATAAAGCGTGTATTAATACTAGTTAGATAGTAGTCTGATGATATCTGACTGTATAAAGCGTGTATTAATACTAGTTAGATAGTAGTCTGATGATATCTGACTGTATAAAGTGTGTATTAATACTAGTTAGATAGTAGTCTGATGATATCTGACTGTATAAAGCGTGTATTAATACTAGTTAGATAGTAGTCTGATGATATCTGACTGTATAAAGCGTGTATTAATACTAGTTAGATAGTAGTCTGATGATATCTGACTGTATAAAGCGTGTATTAATACTAGTTAGATAGTAGTCTGATGATATCTGACTGTATAAAGCGTGTATTAATACTAGTTAGATAGTAGTCTGATGATATCTGACTGTATAAAGCGTGTATTAATACTAGTTAGATAGTAGTCTGATGATATCTGACTGTATAAAGCGTGTATTAATACTAGTTAGATAGTAGTCTGATGATATCTGACTGTATAAAGCGTGTATTAATACTAGTTAGATAGTAGTCTGATGATATCTGACTGTATAAAGCGTGTATTAATACTAGTTAGATAGTAGTCTGATGATATCTGACTGTATAAAGCGTGTATTAATACTAGTTAGATAGTAGTCTGATGATATCTGACTGTATAAAGTGTGTATTAATACTAGTTAGATAGTAGTCTGATGATATCTGACTGTATAAAGTGTGTATTAATACTAGTTAGATAGTAGTCTGATGATATCTGACTGTATAAAGTGTGTATTAATACTAGTTAGATAGTAGTCTGATGATATCTGACTGTATAAAGCGTGTATTAATACTAGTTAGATAGTAGTCTGATGATATCTGACTGTATAAAGCGTGTATTAATACTAGTTAGATAGTAGTCTGATGATATCTGACTGTATAAAGCGTGTATTAATACTAGTTAGATAGTAGTCTGATGATATCTGACTGTATAAAGCGTGTATTAATACTAGTTAGATAGTAGTCTGATGATATCTGACTGTATAAAGCGTGTATTAATACTAGTTAGATAGTAGTCTGATGATATCTGACTGTATAAAGCGTGTATTAATACTAGTTAGATAGTAGTCTGATGATATCTGACTGTATAAAGCGTGTATTAATACTAGTTAGATAGTAGTCTGATGATATCTGACTGTATAAAGCGTGTATTAATACTAGTTAGATAGTAGTCTGATGATATCTGACTGTATAAAGCGTGTATTAATACTAGTTAGATAGTAGTCTGATGATATCTGACTGTATAAAGTGTGTATTAATACTAGTTAGATAGTAGTCTGATGATATCTGACTGTATAAAGCGTGTATTAATACTAGTTAGATAGTAGTCTGATGATATCTGACTGTATAAAGCGTGTATTAATACTAGTTAGATAGTAGTCTGATGATATCTGACTGTATAAAGCGTGTATTAATACTAGTTAGATAGTAGTCTGATGATATCTGACTGTATAAAGCGTGTATTAATACTAGTTAGATAGTAGTCTGATGATATCTGACTGTATAAAGCGTGTATTAATACTAGTTAGATAGTAGTCTGATGATATCTGACTGTATAAAGCGTGTATTAATACTAGTTAGATAGTAGTCTGATGATATCTGACTGTATAAAGCGTGTATTAATACTAGTTAGATAGTAGTCTGATGATATCTGACTGTATAAAGCGTGTATTAATACTAGTTAGATAGTAGTCTGATGATATCTGACTGTATAAAGCGTGTATTAATACTAGTTAGATAGTAGTCTGATGATATCTGACTGTATAAAGCGTGTATTAATACTAGTTAGATAGTAGTCTGATGATATCTGACTGTATAAAGCGTGTATTAATACTAGTTAGATAGTAGTCTGATGATATCTGACTGTATAAAGCGTGTATTAATACTAGTTAGATAGTAGTCTGATGATATCTGACTGTATAAAGCGTGTATTAATACTAGTTAGATAGTAGTCTGATGATATCTGACTGTATAAAGCGTGTATTAATACTAGTTAGATAGTAGTCTGATGATATCTGACTGTATAAAGCGTGTATTAATACTAGTTAGATAGTAGTCTGATGATATCTGACTGTATAAAGCGTGTATTAATACTAGTTAGATAGTAGTCTGATGATATCTGACTGTATAAAGCGTGTATTAATACTAGTTAGATAGTAGTCTGATGATATCTGACTGTATAAAGCGTGTATTAATACTAGTTAGATAGTAGTCTGATGATATCTGACTGTATAAAGCGTGTATTAATACTAGTTAGATAGTAGTCTGATGATATCTGACTGTATAAAGCGTGTATTAATACTAGTTAGATAGTAGTCTGATGATATCTGACTGTATAAAGCGTGTATTAATACTAGTTAGATAGTAGTCTGATGATATCTGACTGTATAAAGCGTGTATTAATACTAGTTAGATAGTAGTCTGATGATATCTGACTGTATAAAGCGTGTATTAATACTAGTTAGATAGTAGTCTGATGATATCTGACTGTATAAAGCGTGTATTAATACTAGTTAGATAGTAGTCTGATGATATCTGACTGTATAAAGCGTGTATTAATACTAGTTAGATAGTAGTCTGATGATATCTGACTGTATAAAGCGTGTATTAATACTAGTTAGATAGTAGTCTGATGATATCTGACTGTATAAAGCGTGTATTAATACTAGTTAGATAGTAGTCTGATGATATCTGACTGTATAAAGCGTGTATTAATACTAGTTAGATAGTAGTCTGATGATATCTGACTGTATAAAGCGTGTATTAATACTAGTTAGATAGTAGTCTGATGATATCTGACTGTATAAAGTGTGTATTAATACTAGTTAGATAGTAGTCTGATGATATCTGACTGTATAAAGTGTGTATTAATACTAGTTAGATAGTAGTCTGATGATATCTGACTGTATAAAGCGTGTATTAATACTAGTTAGATAGTAGTCTGATGATATCTGACTGTATAAAGCGTGTATTAATACTAGTTAGATAGTAGTCTGATGATATCTGACTGTATAAAGCGTGTATTAATACTAGTTAGATAGTAGTCTGATGATATCTGACTGTATAAAGCGTGTATTAATACTAGTTAGATAGTAGTCTGATGATATCTGACTGTATAAAGTGTGTATTAATACTAGTTAGATAGTAGTCTGATGATATCTGACTGTATAAAGCGTGTATTAATACTAGTTAGATAGTAGTCTGATGATATCTGACTGTATAAAGCGTGTATTAATACTAGTTAGATAGTAGTCTGATGATATCTGACTGTATAAAGCGTGTATTAATACTAGTTAGATAGTAGTCTGATGATATCTGACTGTATAAAGCGTGTATTAATACTAGTTAGATAGTAGTCTGATGATATCTGACTGTATAAAGCGTGTATTAATACTAGTTAGATAGTAGTCTGATGATATCTGACTGTATAAAGTGTGTATTAATACTAGTTAGATAGTAGTCTGATGATATCTGACTGTATAAAGTGTGTATTAATACTAGTTAGATAGTAGTCTGATGATATCTGACTGTATAAAGCGTGTATTAATACTAGTTAGATAGTAGTCTGATGATATCTGACTGTATAAAGCGTGTATTAATACTAGTTAGATAGTAGTCTGATGATATCTGACTGTATAAAGCGTGTATTAATACTAGTTAGATAGTAGTCTGATGATATCTGACTGTATAAAGCGTGTATTAATACTAGTTAGATAGTAGTCTGATGATATCTGACTGTATAAAGCGTGTATTAATACTAGTTAGATAGTAGTCTGATGATATCTGACTGTATAAAGCGTGTATTAATACTAGTTAGATAGTAGTCTGATGATATCTGACTGTATAAAGCGTGTATTAATACTAGTTAGATAGTAGTCTGATGATATCTGACTGTATAAAGCGTGTATTAATACTAGTTAGATAGTAGTCTGATGATATCTGACTGTATAAAGCGTGTATTAATACTAGTTAGATAGTAGTCTGATGATATCTGACTGTATAAAGCGTGTATTAATACTAGTTAGATAGTAGTCTGATGATATCTGACTGTATAAAGCGTGTATTAATACTAGTTAGATAGTAGTCTGATGATATCTGACTGTATAAAGCGTGTATTAATACTAGTTAGATAGTAGTCTGATGATATCTGACTGTATAAAGCGTGTATTAATACTAGTTAGATAGTAGTCTGATGATATCTGACTGTATAAAGCGTGTATTAATACTAGTTAGATAGTAGTCTGATGATATCTGACTGTATAAAGCGTGTATTAATACTAGTTAGATAGTAGTCTGATGATATCTGACTGTATAAAGCGTGTATTAATACTAGTTAGATAGTAGTCTGATGATATCTGACTGTATAAAGCGTGTATTAATACTAGTTAGATAGTAGTCTGATGATATCTGACTGTATAAAGCGTGTATTAATACTAGTTAGATAGTAGTCTGATGATATCTGACTGTATAAAGCGTGTATTAATACTAGTTAGATAGTAGTCTGATGATATCTGACTGT
>CM057258.1:1675636-1707934 GCA_029931835.1 Etheostoma nigrum
AAAGTGACAAAAACATCACAAAAGCACCAAAAAAAAATATTTTTTTGGTGCTTTTACGAGGGTTAAGCAAAGTATCTGATACGTAACAAGCATTGGTCTCACGGTTCCTCGGCCTTAGTCTCTGAAATATCACGAGCTTCAATCACCAACCTGTGCACTAACCAGTAGTAAAATAACACATTTGGGTCCTTTTTTTTGGATTGTCCAGGTTAAAAAACACGCCTCAACTTTTCTGTTTCCTTCTGCAACCGGCAGGGTTTATTTAAGTGACCTCTGACCTTTCTTCAGCTGGATCTTCCTGCAGTGAGTGGCCCAGAGTCGGTGTTTCCTCTTCTTCTTTCTCGGCGGCGTGTCTTCGTCTTCAGCAGGAGCCCGAGCGATGATGCTCGACTCCTTCACCCTGAACTCGTAGACCTGCAGAACCACATTTTAGGAACAGTGAACCTTATGTGATGTCAGCTTGTTAAATGTGAAGATCTTCTAGTTTCTTCTCTCCTCTGTGAGTGTAAAAATATCTTTGAGTTGAGGACAAAACGAGACGTTTGAGGACGTCATCTTTGGCTTTTGGGATCACTGATCCACGTTTTTCACCATTTTTCTGACATGAACTGAAAATAATCGTTTTGTTGCAGCCCTAAACATTTTATATTTTAGTGTCCTTCAAGATTCTATATAAAAGAGACTTCAGATACAGTATTAGGGGACCACTAAGGTCTATATAAAAGAGACTTCAGATACAGTATTAGGGACCACTAAGGTCTATATAAAAGAGACTCCAGATACAGTATTAGGGGACCACTAAGGTCTATATAAAAGAGACTTCAGATACAGTATTAGGGACCACTAAGGTCTATATAAAAGAGACTCCAGATACAGTATTAGGGGACCACTAAGGTCTATATAAAAGAGACTTCAGATACAGTATTAGGGACCACTAAGGTCTATATAAAGAGACTTCAGATACAGTATTAGGGACCACTAAGGTCTATATAAAAGAGACTTCAGATACAGTATTAGGGACCACTAAGGTCTATATAAAAGAGACTTCAGATACAGTATTAGGGGACCACTAAGGTCTATATAAAAGAGACTTCAGATACAGTATTAGGGGACCACTAAGGTCTATATAAAAGAGACTTCAGATACAGTATTAGGGGACCACTAAGGTCTATATAAGAGACTTCAGATACAGTATTAGGGGACCACTAAGGTCTATATAAGAGACTTCAGATACAGTATTAGGGGACCACTAAGGTCTATATAAAAGAGACTTCAGATACAGTATTAGGGGACCACTAAGGTCTATATAAAGAGACTTCAGATACAGTATTAGGGGACCACTAAGGTCTATATAAAGAGACTTCAGATACAGTATTAGGGGACCACTAAGGTCTATATAAAGAGACTTCAGATACAGTATTAGGGGACCACTAAGGTCTATATAAAAGAGACTTCAGATACAGTATTAGGGGACCACTAAGGTCTATATAAAAGAGACTTCAGATACAGTATTAGGGGACCACTAAGGTCTATATAAAGAGACTTCAGATACAGTATTAGGGGACCACTAAGGTCTATACAAAGAGACTTCAGATACAGTATTAGGGGACCACTAAGGTCTATATAAAGAGACTTCAGATACAGTATTAGGGGACCACTAAGGTCTATATAAAGAGACTTCAGATACAGTATTAGGGGACCACTAAGGTCTATATAAAAGAGACTTCAGATACAGTATTAGGGGACCACTAAGGTCTATATAAAGAGACTTCAGATACAGTATTAGGGGACCACTAAGGTCTATATAAAGAGACTTCAGATACAGTATTAGGGGACCACTAAGGTCTATATAAAAGAGACTTCAGATACAGTATTAGGGGACCACTAAGGTCCATATAAAAGAGACTTCAGATCACCCTGAGAACTAAGCTGCTAGCTAGAGTCAAACCAGGTGCTCACCTGTCGGCAGGTCTTGGTGCCAATGAGCCGTGCGATGGCGCAGAAGTTGTCGTAGTACGTCCCGATGAGAACCCTAAAGAGAGAGGCTTCGGCGCCGCTCCACTCCACCGCTTCCGCCTCACCAGTCAGCTTCATCTTCACTGGTGTCTGACACCGCGAGTTCCCCTCTGCACACACACACACAATCACTTTTAAGGAAGACACTTTCTTTTCTCCGGAAACCAATGACCTTTTGAGAAACTAAGGAACTAAATCTGTGTTGTCGATGGAAGGAACCAGTGACTAAATTTAGCCTCAGGTTACAAAAACGTCTCTGCTCGGAGGATAATACTTGCAAAGTTTTCGGGAAGTTCACCGTTGTTGACTGGCTAAACACAAGACACAGTGGCTGCTACAACTTAGTAACGCTCCATTCATAAAGTCAAAAAAGTCCAAATCTGCTTTATTCTCAATTTCTTCACATGTCAAGACATACAAAGAGATCGAAATTACGTTTCCCTCTATCCCACGGTGGAGACAAGACATATTTAACCAGTTAGGTCCACAGACAAACATAACATTCAAGTAAACAATATAAAAAGTAAAAATAAGAAGGCACATAGCCTACAATGAAAAAAATAAGAGCTGCAAAATTCGAGTTGAAAATGTGCAATTGTGCATACAGTAGACAGTCAGTATAATATATATACTGCAAAAGGCAGGCCAATAAATGGCTGAGGTAGTTCTGTTTGACCTGAGTATGCAAGTGGCATAGTGCTGCAGGTTATGGAGGAGCAGCAGAAGTGTGTTCAGAAGTGTTTCCATGACGACAGGACAACAACAACAAGTTGCAAAGTGTGCAAGTGGAGTAGTGCAAGGCAGCCATTGTGGGTCCAAAGTCCAGGATAATAAATAAAATAAGGAAGTACTGTAGTATCTATATCAGGACGAGGGTCGGAGATTTATGTTTGTGTAAGTTGAAAAATAAAGTCAGCAACATCTTAATAAAAAGCAGAGAAATAGCTGATAACCAAGACATTTTTGTTGGTTGTAGCCTTTTAACCCTCGTGTTGTCTTCCCGTCACAATTGAAACTTTTGACGCTTTTAATTGATGTTTTTTAACCTTTTTACGTTTTTGTCCCTTTTTTCATCACTTTTGATGCTTTTTGTTCAATGTTTGACATTTACTACGCTATTAACTTTAGTTTTACAGTTATTTTGGGTCGATAAAGCTCATTTATAGGAAATTATACCTAATGTTTGAGTTAGAAAAGCAGAAATTAGGAAGTATTGCGACTAAAATTAAAGGAATGGATGTTGATGATAATCACAGACTGGAATATGTCAACTTTTACTCAATACTATTTCAAAAACACTTCCATTTGTTTTACAATGCTATAAAATTGAATAAGACGCCCCAAAATTAATGAAAGTAGAGATTTGTACTTGGCAAAGAGCGTTGGGTGGAATCAATCATGTTATTTTGGGGAATTAAAAAGAACATTGATATAGGACAACATGAGGACAACATGGGGACAACATGGGGGCAACATGGGGGCAACATGGGGGCAACATGAGGGCAACATGAGGGCAACATGAAGGCAACATGAAGGCAACATGAAGGCAACATGAGGACTACATGAGGGCAACATGAGGGCAACATGAAGACAACATGAAGACAACATGAAGGCAACATGAGGGCAACATGAAGACAACATGAAGACAACATGAGGGCAACATGAAGACAACATGAGGGCAACATGAGGGCAACATGAGGGCAACATGAGGGCAACATGAGGGCAACATGAGGGCAACATGAGGGCAACATGAAGACAACATGAAGACAACATGAGGGCAACATGAGGGCAACATGAAGACAACATGAGGGCAACATGAAGACAACATGAAGACAACATGAAGACAACATGAAGACAACATGAAGACAACATGAAGACAACATGAGGGCAACATGAGGGCAACATGAGGGCAACATGAGGGCAACATGAGGGCAACATGAAGACAACATGAAGACAACATGAGGGCAACATGAGGGCAACATGAGGGCAACATGAGGGCAACATGAGGACAACATGAAGACAACATGAAGACAACATGAAGACAACATGAAGACAACATGAAGACAACATGAGGGCAACATGAGGGCAACATGAGGGCAACATGAGGGCAACATGAGGGCAACATGAAGACAACATGAAGACAACATGAGGACAACATGAGGGCAACATGAAGACAACATGAAGACAACATGAGGGCAACATGAGGGCAACATGAAGACAACATGAAGACAACATGAGGGCAACATGAGGGCAACATGAGGGCAACATGAGGGCAACATGAGGACAACATGAAGACAACATGAAGACAACATGAAGGCAACATGAGGGCAACATGAGGGCAACATGAGGGCAACATGAGGACAACATGAGGGCAACATGAGGGCAACATGAGGGCAACATGGGGACAACATGAGGGCAACATGAGGGCAACATGAGGGCAACATGAAGGCAACATGAAGGCAACATGAAGGCAACATGAGGGCAACATGAGGGCAACATGAGGGCAACATGAGGGCAACATGAGGGCAACATGAAGACAACATGAGGGCAACATGAGGGCAACATGAGGGCAACATGAAGACAACATGAAGACAACATGAGGGCAACATGAGGGCAACATGAAGACAACATGAAGACAACATGAGGGCAACATGAGGGCAACATGAAGACAACATGAAGGCAACATGAGGGCAACATGAGGGCAACATGAGGGCAACATGAGGGCAACATGAGGGCAACATGAAGACAACATGAAGGCAACATGAGGGCAACATGAGGGCAACATGAGGGCAACATGAGGACAACATGAGGGCAACATGAAGACAACATGAGGGCAACATGAGGACAACATGAGGGCAACATGAGGACAACATGAGGACAACATGAGGGCAACATGAGGGCAACATGAAGACAACATGAGGGCAACATGAAGGCAACATGAGGGCAACATGAGGGCAACATGAGGGCAACATGAGGACAACATGAGGGCAACATGAAGACAACATGAAGACAACATGAGGGCAACATGAGGACAACATGAGGGCAACATGAGGACAACATGAGGACAACATGAAGACAACATGAAGACAACATGAGGACAACATGAGGGTTAAAAAAGTCTTAGAAACACTGACGTTGGGTTTGATTTGGCTTTTCCAAGGAACATACTGAGATATTTCTTACCAAAGCGGAACAGAACTTTAACAGGAGCTTCTTTAATTCTTCATATAGCGAGTGAGAGTTTGTACCTGAGCTGCTGGTGTTCTCGTCCTTCTTGTCGTCGTAGTCTTTGTCGTCGTCTTTGTCGTCGTCTTTGTCGTTGTCCCTGTCGTCTTCTTTGCTGCCCTCGCGGTCGCTGTCGGTGTCTTTGGTTTCTGAGGAAACAGATGGCGTGCTGGGTCGGCTGTTGCTGTTCGGCATCCGTCCGCGGCGACGGCCCACCGTGCGCTTGGAGGGCGTCTTGGCCCGCTCGTCGACCACGCCTCCGGGGTACTCGCTCACCACCCCGTCCTGTGTAACCACAGCAACACAACAGTCACACACTGATGGGAATATAGCAAATATCTTATCAGGTTATCCTTCAGTTGAATGTATGTCAAAAGGTAGGATTGGGCATCGAAAACCTGCTCCAACTTGGAAACGTTTCAAAAATTATAATTACAATCGTCAATGGGCAAGTTTTGGTTTCCGTAGCGACCGCCGTACTTCCAGGCACTTGTTGTGTTGCGACCATGAAACACAGGAAGCGGCTTTATTTTACATTGAAAAAGCCCCATAGAACTGTAAATCACCATTTAATTAAAATTAAATTTTACCCAAACCTAACTAGCTATTTTTTCCATTTTTGTTTGATGGAAGGGAAGACAAAAAGAGAACAGAACAACAATTTACACTGCGGTGATATTTAATGAATGAATTACAGTTGACTCACCTGTACCAGGTACATGTAGCAGTCGATGCCGCAGGGTTTGGTGTCCACCTGGTTCTCCAAGTTCTTGCGCTTATAGGTGTTTGGAGTTGCGTGGAAAGCTAAAAGACGAGAGATAGAAGAGGGTTGAAAGTCTGACGTGGACACTAAAACAAAACATAACAGAGATGTGAGTGTGTGTGTTTGAGAGGGAATGTTAAAATGAGTGTTTGTGAGTATTAAAGTGTGTGTGTGTGTGTGTGTGTGAGAGAGAGTGAGTTTGTGAAAGTGAGTGAGTGTGTGTGTGTGAGCGAGTGAGTGAGAGAGAGTGAGTGACTGAGTGACTGAGTGAGTGTGAGAGAGAGTGAGTGACTGAGTGACTGAGTGAGTGTGAGAGAGAGTGAGTGACTGAGTGACTGAGTGAGTGTGAGAGAGAGTGAGTGACTGAGTGAGTGTGAGAGAGAGAGTGACTGAGTAAGTGTGAGAGAGTGAGTGTGAGAGAGAGTGACTAAGTGAGTGTGAGAGAGAGTGACTGAGTGAGTGTGAGAGAGAGTGACTGAGTGAGTGAGTGTGAGAGAGAGTGAGTGACTGAGTGAGTGTGAGAGAGTGAGTGACTGAGTGAGTGTGAGAGAGTGAGTGTGAGAGAGTGAGTGAGAGAGAGAGAGAGTGAGAGAGTGAGTGTGAGAGAGAGAGAGTGACTGAGTGAGTGTGAGAGAGTGAGTGTGAGAGAGTGAGTGAGAGAGAGAGAGTGAGAGAGTGAGTGTGAGAGAGTGAGTGTGACTGAGTGAGTGTGAGAGAGTGAGTGTGAAAGAGAGAGAGTGACTGAGCGAGTGTGAGAGAGAGTGAGTGACTGAGTGAGTGTGAGAGAGAGTGAGTGACTGAGTGAGTGAGTGTGAGAGAGAGTGAGTGAGTTTGAGAGTGAGTGTGTGTGTGTGTTTGAAGGTGTGTGTGTGTGTTTGAGAATGAGTGTGTGTGTGAGTGAGTGAGTGAGTGAGTGAGTGTGTGTGTGTGTGTTTGAGAGAGTGTGTGTGTTTGAAGGTGTGTGTGTGTGTGTGTGTGTGTGTGTGTGTGTGAGAGAGTACTAACGGTGCAGGAAGCAGTCGTATTTGAAGCACCGTCTGCAGAACAGCGTGTGGAAGGAGTGCAGGCTCTGCTCGCGCTGCACGGAGCGAGCGTTGGGACCGTCGATGTTCGGCGTGCACTCGGGGGGCAGCGCGCCCGGCAGCTGCTGCTCCGTCAGCTCCTTGTACCTGCACACACACACACACACACACACACACACACACACACACACACACACACACACACACACACACACACACACACACACACACACACACACACACACACACACACACACAGAGCAAAGCTGCTCAGTCGAGGTCAGGAACTGAATAATGACCCGTGCATATACCCGAGTTCACAATGACTCTACATCTCACAACTGCATTCTTCACCCCGTCAAACAAGCACAATAATAACTCTTTTTGTTCTTATAGAAGAAAACTCAATCTCACAGATTCTGTAAATAATATGAATCTTCATATGAAGTAAAAAAAGAAAAAGACTCATCGCATTTACACAATGGAGTAAACAAGACTCACTTCCATGTGAAGAGGAAACACCTGCCATCTCCGAACAATTGAATTAGGCAGAAAAATCAAGAAACTTTCCTGCAGTCTGCAAGGATTTATGAACAATTATTTTTAGGATAAAAACACATCTGTGTGTCGTAAACACTTTCCTACAAAATAAAAGAGGTTTTGCACTAAAAGAACCTTTTAAAATGTGCAAAAAGTTTGCCTTTTTGCATTCTGCATCACTGCTTTTTAACAGCTACAGTATTTAGCTGTTAAAAAGTGTACACACACACACACACACACACACACACACCGGCTAATTCTTTCAGTCAGTTGCACACACACTGTGTTATATTGTTGTCACAATAACAGAGAGACTTCAATATGAGCATATATAAATATATATTATGCTAGAAAGATTTAAAAAAAAAATAAACTACAGGGTGAAATAGAGTAGATTCTTTCAAATGTTTGTATATTTCCACGGCATGTTACACAGCAAGCGGTGTGTTCAAAACGTAACAGTATAAATGATATTTGCTATTTATTAATTAATAAATTATAAATTATTATTATATATTAACTTGTGGGCTAAAAAGAAAAAGGCTCTTCTCTTAAACTGCATCTTTAAGACTTAACTTGAAATAAATAATAAAAAAAATGCAATATAATCGTGATTCTAATACCAATATTTACACCTTTAGTAACAGAATACTGCTCGTCTTGATAGTTTGACCGATGCTGCACTTTTGTGGCTAGCACGCACAGGTAACCAGAGTCCTCAGATTGGACAGATAGTCTAGCTAGCTGTCTGGATTTACCCTGCAGAGATCTGAGGACCAGGTAACCATAGTCCTCAGATTGGACAGATAGTCTAGCTAGCTGTCTGGATTTACCCTGCAGAGATCTGAGGACCAGGTAACCATAGTCCTCAGATTGGACAGATAGTCTAGCTAGCTGTCTGGATTTACCCTGCAGAGACCTGAGGACCAGGTAACCATAGTCCTCAGATTGGACAGATAGTCTAGCTAGCTGTCTGGATTTACCCTGCAGAGACTTGAGGACCAGGTAACCATAGTCCTCAGATTGGACAGATAGTCTAGCTAGCTGTCTGGATTTACCCTGCAGAGATCTGAGGACCAGGTAACCATAGTCCTCAGATTGGACAGATGGCCGCAGGTTAGAGCGCCAATACAGAGACAGAGGACAGTAACGGACATCTGGCGGGAATTTCCGGCAGCACCGGAGAAATCCCGGAAGTGAAACGTCATCGTTTCTAATATTTATGGACAAATTCAAAGATAAATTCAACATGCAGAGAAAACATACAAATACATGTGTACAGTAGCTTGTTATATTGGTGTAGCTCATATTTGCAGTATTTTAAAATAAACCGCGTCCCTCTGTTACTGTCACAATACCAACACTCTCACATACAAACAAACCCACTAACTTCTCTTTGAGCTCCTCAGTGGAGCCCTTGTCAGGGAACATGGAGGAGATGGCTTCAAAAATCTTGTCAGAGGGAAACTTCTTGGTGCCGTCATTGCTGGTTCGGCCTGGAGACGACACATGCAAACGCGCCTTCCATCAGGGCACAAAACTCACTTTTACACAAACCCACCGGCCAATCTCAGTGACCTACGTAACCACGTTTCTAATGTCACTGTATATCTTTATCCTGAAGAAATAAAAGCTTAGAAATGTTGATTTTTGCCACAAAGAAACCTTGAAGGCGGGTTCTTATTGGGAGAAATATATGGGATTTTTGTCGCCGGGTCAAACAAAGCTAAAAAGACGTTGAAAAGTAACTTCACATAGATTGTGGACAGCGGACATAACATAGCAGCTATTTTAATCCCAAAGGCCAAGGGAACTTTATCAGGATCTATAGTATCCTGATCCATGAAATAACTGCCTTTAATAATAGTAAAAACGTGCCTCTATGGTATTTTAACATAGGGGGGTGTATACTTATGCCCCCTGTATTTTAACATAGGGGGGTGTATACTTATGCCCCTGTATTTTAACATAGGGGGGTGTATACTTATGCCCCCTGTATTTTAACATAGGGGGGTGTATACTTATGCCCCTGTATGTTAACATAGGGGGGTGTATACTTATGCCCCCTGTATTTTAACATAGGGGGGTGTACACTTTTGCCCCTGTATTTTAACATAGGGGGTGTATACTTATGCCCCCTGTATTTTAACATAGGGGGTGTATACTTATGCCCCCTGTATTTTAACATAGGGGAGTGTATACTTATGCCCCCTGTATTTTAACATAGGGGGGTGTATACTTATGCCCCCTGTATTTTAACATAGGGGGGTGTATACTTATGCCCCTGTATTTTAACATAGGGGGGTGTATACTTATGCCCCCTGTATTTTAACATAGGGGGGTGTATACTTATGCCCCCTGTATTTTAACATAGGGGGGTGTATACTTATGCCCCTGTATTTTAACATAGGGGGGTGTATACTTATGCCCCCTGTATTTTAACATAGGGGGGTGTATACTTATGCCCCCTGTATTTTAACATAGGGGGGTGTATACTTATGCCCCCTGTATTTTAACATAGGGGGGTGTATGCTTATGCCCCCTGTATTTTAACATAGGGGGGTGTATACTTATGCCCCCTGTATTTTAACATAGGGGGGTGTATACTTATGCCCCTGTATTTTAACATAGGGGGGTGTATACTTATGCCCCCTGTATTTTAACATAGGGGGGTGTATACTTATGCCCCCTGTATTTTAAGGAAGAACATTTATTTAGTTATGAAACATTATTAATTCACAAAGAAAATTGGTGTCCTTTTTAATTAAGGCATTAAGATCAATTTCCAAAATATGTTTTTTTTATTCCTTTTTAATCAACTGGCGATTCACTAAAATATGCAAATAAACATAGTTTATGCGGTACCGCCGACAGCGACTACATCATATCTGTTTCCAGCAAAACAGAGCGAACAAAGAAAATGCTGAAAATCTGGGTTATGTTATATCTTTATAAAGGAAATACATGTCAGACTAACTGACTTCTTCCTAGAAAACGATCCGTTTGAAGAAATATCTCATGGTATTTTGTCTCTAGAAGTGTATCATTCAGCTTTTGTTTTTGTGAAAAGAAAACCGCAATAGTCAACTCTATCGAATCGCGTCACTTCTAGAATCTGCGCCCACGTATTGTGAAGGAATCGAATCAAGATAAAAGCAGATTTTGTTGCGATTATTCATACTGATATTGCAACTGCGACATTAAAAGGGAATGGTTACGGTGTCAGCAGCTAACGCTGTGATGATCACTGGTACCTCAGTGAAAAGACTCACTCTCATTGTTAATGAGCCCATCCTTGCGCGGGTCCTCTGGATGCTCCTTGCCGTCACACATCTCCATCTTTTCTACCTTGAAGTCGTGCTCTTCCTCCTCCTCATCGTCCTCGTTGTCGCTGTACTGCGACAGAGCGCTGACCAGCTCCACGAATATTTCATCGTTGATGAAGCCGCACTCTGCAAAACAACACATTCATTCAAATGTCTTTACTGAGCTGAATAATGTTTATGTTTAATGTTTTCAGGTACATGTTACGTCGTCTCTCTTGATGGATCGTCACCAAAAATAGAAGTTCTTCTCTTAATATTTAGCACAGCAACAGGCGTGCTTTACCACCGACACTCACCTCTGTCTCCGTGGACTTTGCCATCATAGTTCTTGATGAGTTCTTCTATGAAAGTACCATCCTGGTCCAAGATCTCGTCTCCCATGTAGGGGATGTTATGGAGCACCGTCTCATCCTCCACCTGAAGCAAAGAATGCAAAACAAATAGACAGACAGCTGTGGTTAACACTGACTACGTTTACATGTACATATGCCGGTTTTTTTTTCCCTTAATTCAAAAAGGATTCATTGCTAATATCTGTGAATATACCACTAATATTCTTGATTACATGCAGTCATGCAAAATATGATTTCTAGCGTTGGCAGACTTGTTGGAGCGTCTCTCTTTCATCCCTTCAACCAGCTTCTTGAAAAGATCGGCTCATATCCAAAAACACGTTGATGTTCTAATCCTTGATAAGGTTTAAAAGTAGCTGTGTTGCTTTATTTTTTTTTTAAGTCGTGCATCTCCACCGCAGCCCTGCAAACTTGTCTACAGCAACCATGGCAACTCGGAGTTGACAGTAAGCTGTTAACAGACAAGAAGCCGTACACTGTGTCACACTGCAGAAAAAACCCTGATTGAGACGTCGATTCTGGATGCGCTGTATGCTCTACATGCCCAAACAATGTTTCTATAACCAGAATAATACCGACACATCACACGTCTTAATCTGAAAATACTACATTCTGGAAAAAAGGTCTTATTCTGAATATCTAAACAGAATAGGCGGTTTACATGGCCCGTCAAAAAGTCTGAATATTGTCACATTCAGAATAGAAGTGGATAATGTAATGGGAAAATTACATAGACAATGATTTTCTTTCAATAATTGTTCATCATCAAAAGGGATTTTTTCATTACAAGTAAATCCTTCAATGTTCCTCTGAAATGTGTATATCCTAAAATAAGTCCTCCAGTGTTGGAGACAGCTAAAAATGTTGTGACTCTGCATTTCTCTACTGTAAGCAAGGTTGGAGCCATGAAGCATTCTACAGACGAGATAAATCTCTGATTTCTCAGACAGAATGACGGCTACAGTCCTTCTGGACGCACCAGAGACAGGATATAAGGACCGTAAATGCTGTGTGTTGGACACAGAACTCTGGTCACTTTGTAACTCTGTTCATTGTGAACGCTGTTCTTGTCATTTCTTGCATAAAACAATTAAACCCTTCCACTGAATACCTAAACTTTTAATCCAGTTTGCAGCCCGTCTTTATTTGTTTCAGCAAGGTCTTTTCTGCCACTCAAATTCCTCCCTCGCTGTAACAGAAACTTCCACCACAATAATTAAAGTTCTGATTGTCCCGACCACTGATAGATGGTACTGATAGAAACATCACGTACATTTCAGACAATGTTTTTCCCCTACATGCAGCTGTTAAACGTCGATACACACCATGAAGTTCTGCTGCAGCGGAGACCAGGAGTACATGACCGGGACTGAGGCCACGGCGTTCAGAGTCTTCAGGGGAATGACCTGCCGGGGGTACTCGGAGAAGCCGCTGTCCACCGTGCACTGCACAGGACAGCAGACAAAAGGTACAGTCACAACACAGCCTAAAAAAAAAACAAAACACTTTCCAAAAGCTTTTATGTACACGTGAGATCATCTGAGAACAGCGTTTTTCCACCGACCTCTCGGGTTCCTCGTAAAGAGCCGACAGACGCCATGATGTGAACCGGCTGGATTCTCCTGGTCTTCCACTCCTGGTTCAAGATGTCAGTGCGATCCATGATTTTCTGACGGTTGGTGTTGAACATGCTCTGCAAGAGTTGAAGGGCAAGCGATGAAAAACAGGGGAACATCTACACTTAAAACTGAACTTACTACGGAACCAAGCTGATGTTTTTCGAAGAGAACTGGTCAAAATGGTTGAGCTGTGCGTCTTCTGTAAGACCTGATTTCATATAAATCGTCAAAATAAGGTTGAAATTCTTTTAATAAGAAATGTCTTTTCCCTATCCATGTGCAGTATCTTTATAATTTTTACTTTGTGATGTGCTTGTGTTCAGCTGCTGTTTTACTTGGTGCTAAACTCCTCCTTTCGTCATGTTGAATCCCAAATCAAGAACCCTTTTTATTTTTATTTTCTTTCCCCATCTTTAAACAGCATCTTTATATTTTCTTTATGCACGATGCACGTATGGTAACTGCTGTTCGACTTGACGCACAGATCCTCCCCCCGTCACATTATGTTATGTTGTTATTATGCTGTATGTTTATGTTAAAAGAAAACCAATAAAAAGTAAATTCAAATAAATTTTAAAAAAAAACTGAATTTACTACCAAAAGTACTACCATTTCTATTAAATGTTGAATTTATTGACCTCATTTGACAGACAAACAGTTTAAAACATATAACTGACTAATGCTTTGACTGCAGCCTGTGTGAGGCCTGCTGGACATAAACGAGACCTCAATGCAAAAGAAATGAGCTGTAAGCAAGATCCTGGGAGTACAAAGTAAGTTGTGATGTTTAAAGGCAAATACTCACATACAATGCAAGAGAGCTTATATGTTTAACTCTGTAATATAGGTTTAATTTCTTTATTTTAAGATTATTTTTGCAAGAAAAGAAATGTAAACTAACTGCGAAGAACAAAAAGACAAGCAACGTGTCAGTCGGACACTCGACAGGACGCTGATTAGGAACGGGTTTAAAGAAATATTGATTTTCTGATTCACTTGAATGATCCGATATCTAGTAGAGTGCGGATCGGGCCGGATATTTCTGTCCGAGCCCCGACAGTTAAAATCGCATTTGTTTCTCATACTAATGACACATGTCCGTTTGTTTGTGTGGAAAGCCGCTTTTATTAAGCAATGGTAGGAAGGCATTGGGAAATGTCAACAGATGAGCATCAATGCACAGCTGACTTTCCTTCGTTTTCAATAGTTTTAAAATCTCCTGCGGCCAACTTCTTTTTAACATCTTCCATCGTTGCGCTGCCACATGGAGCTTAATACGCACGTCTTTGGTTGTCACAGCACACAGGAAGACGGATGTTAGGGTAATATTGGACATTTATTTTAAGCTGTTTTAAATTCTAAATGTTCAATGCCTTATCGCGCTGATGTGACCGAGCCCGACCCGAACCCGAGCATCCTTTCTAAAAATCTGTCCGAACCCGGCCCGACCCGGGTATCCATCCTCTAATATCTAGTCATAAAATCCAGAGATTGATTTTTTTTTTAAGAGTCTCTATTTTAGTGACGATATTGGCGACCTAAGGAATCAATCTCACGCTAAATGACGCTAAAGTTAGGAGACATTTTGGCTATTTTCACAAACGTCTGGGCTGAAAAAAGCCCTTTCTCTGTCTCTATGTAACTACTTTGAGTTACTTCTTATTAATACGTACGTCACTGATCGTTATCGGCCGATAAAGGTGTTAAATAGTTGATCGGTGGACTCCATGAAGGCTGATCAGATCGGCCAATCAGATGATCAGACGAGGACGAGCCTAAAATGCTTTCCACCTCACGCCTTTTTATCTTGACATCCCAAAATATGTGATTTTGTTTTCTTTGCTCTGCACTTCACATGTAAGTACACTTTAAGTTTGTGTAAATTAACAATGACAGTTTCTTTGTAATTTATTTCAAAATAAGGCTCATTTGTTAAGCTCTAAGCTGTTTAAGGTGCATTTCTAACAGGAAGTGGAATGTTGAACGTTTCCTGTCAATAAAACACGATACATTATCTTCTGTTAATTTTAATACATATACATTATTTACTCTTTACAATACCTTTATTAGACGCCACTTTACATTCAGCCTACCCTTTACTTATTGTCTGTTGTTCGCCTGTTTGTGTGTTTACTTGTTTGTTTGTTTTGCTTTTATTGCAGAAAAATGTGCTGTAATAAGGGAATTTCCCCGCTGTGGGATGAATAAAGTATTATCTAATCTAATCTTATTGTTAAGACTATTAAAATTAATATATGATGTATGACATGATAAATAGAAGGTTTGAAATTGACCCAGCAATCGGTGATCGGCCCCAAAAATCCTGATGGGAGCCCCTTAATAATAATAATAATAATAATAATAATAATAAATAATAAAGCCTGTTGGTGGGTTTCTTGTACAATTTACAGCATGTGTTGTCTGCAAAGCAAAAATTGTATTTTAACTGAAATATTCATAATACAAACAAATCAGGACTTTGTGAATCGGGATCTCCATGGCGATACCGAGCCCTAATGCTGATGCTTTGGGTCTAAGACTAGTCAAAGTCAAAGCACCTTTATTAGTCTCCCTAAGGAGAAATTCGTTTTGGACACTGAGGAACTTACTTTGTTGCTGAGTTACAGACGCAACGGCACACACACAGGGTTAAAATCTATTAAAAGACAAATGTACAGGCAACATATGGGCGACTCGAGGGGCAGATTTACCATTTTCTACACTAAAAGAAGATAAAAGCCATCCTTAAGAAAACAAAAAACAATCAAAAGCAATCATTCATCCTTTTCATCCATCTCAGTCACAGACATACATTAAAAACTAAAATAAAAATGCACAAATTAAGTGATAAAAACATTACTTTACTTAATATTAAGTGTCCATTATGTCCGATTTCTGAAATACGCCGGCTGCCAGCCAGATTACCACCTCCTCTTACAATTTAATACTATTTCATTTACACTTACATGAACATTTTGCATACATCTAATCACTGGGTTTTGGACTACATCGGCCTGTCCTACTATAAGGTGTCCTAAGTGAATTTAACCACCTAAACAGGACGGTTTAAAACAAACAAATCATCACAGGGACAAAACACTGCTGACGTAGAGAGGAAATGAGTACGCAAAGCACCGCTGGCATGCCAACATGACATTTCCTGTTGCTGCTTATCATGATTAAAGACTTTTAGAAAGAGAACTGAGCATGGATTTACATAATCCGCCACATGAGGGACTGTCACTTGCAGTAACTTAGCTGAATGTCAATCAAGGTCGAGCAGGAGCTTTAACCTTGAAGCCAACATGGACCAGAAGTCCTAAATGCTCAGAAAACACTGTAGTTTCTTCTAATATTCATGTGCAAACGCCATCATCTGATGAAGATCTTGTGCTTTAGCGTTTCAGAGCAGATACTTAAGGGACCCGGTCGTGAAGATAAGGCAGGTTTTTCGGCAGTTTGCAGATTATCTGCATCAGCGTTTTAATTTCCTGATAGCCGATAAAGCTAACGAGTTAAGATTTGTTCTACTTTGGCTCAGCTACAGTTCTGAGTCTGTCCCTCTGCTTCGGTTTGATCTCCAGTGAAGATTATTTTCACCTCTTGCAGCGCTTTGCTGCAGGAGGTTGCTGCAGTTACATCTATCTATCTATCTACCATCTATCTTCAGTTAAGCCAAGCCTTTTGTTGTTAAGGTCATAAGAGAAGCATGTATCGGTGTTGTCCTACAACCTGGGAGACAACAGCAGACCAGCTCACCTACAGCCTCTTGTATTCTCAAAAGCAAAACTGTGTTTATTATTATTATGGATGTTGATGATAATCACAGACTGGAATATGTCAACTTTTACTCAATACTATTTCAAAAACACTTCCATTTGTTTTACAATGCTATAAAATTGAATAAGACGCCCCAAAATTAATGAAAGTAGAGATTTGTACTTGGCAAAGAGCGTTGGGTGGAATCAATCATGTTATTTTGGGGAATTAAAAAGAACATTGATATAGGACAACATGGGGACAACATGAGGACAACATGAGGACAACATGGGGACAACATGAGGACAACATGAGGGCAACATGAGGGCAACATGAGGGCAACATGAGGGCAACATGGGGACAACATGGGGACAACATGAAGACAACATGAAGACAACATGAAGGCAACATGAGGGCAACATGAGGGCAACATGAGGGCAACATGAGGGCAACATGAGGGCAACATGAGGGCAACATGAGGGCAACATGAGGGCAACATGAGGACAACATGAGGACAACATGAGGACAACATGAGGGCAACATGAAGACAACATGAAGACAACATGAAGGCAACATGAGGGCAACATGAGGGCAACATGAGGGCAACATGAGGGCAACATGGGGACAACATGAGGACAACATGAGGACAACATGAAGACAACATGAAGACAACATGAAGGCAACATGAGGGCAACATGAGGGCAACATGAGGGCAACATGAGGGCAACATGGGGACAACATGAGGACAACATGAGGACAACATGAAGACAACATGAAGACAACATGAAGGCAACATGAGGGCAACATGAGGGCAACATGGGGGCAACATGAGGACAACATGAGGACAACATGAGGACAACATTAAGGCAACATGAAGGCAACATGAGGACAACATGAAGACAACATGAGGGCAACATGAGGGCAACATGAGGGCAACATGAGGACAACATGAGGACAACATGAGGACAACATGAGGACAACATGAGGACAACATGAGGACGACATGAGAGTTAAAGGCAGAAAAGCCCAAAAATAATCTTTGAAATGTATTTTTTTTAAGAGTGTTTCCTCTGCGAGCCCGTTAGCCGACTTCTATGGACATCAGATGGAATGACGGTCCGTCTGCGGTGAACAAACCTTGACCTCGTCCGCCCGTCTGAAGCGTTTGAGCTGCCGAAGCCTCATGTACTCAGACTTCACCCTCCTCTTCCAGCGGGCGGGACCCTTCTCCGAGCGCTTCCCCGTCAGCACCATGATCAACCTGCAGAGCAGACAACAGAGGGAGGGTGAAGGATTAGACGTTGGAGTACTCGGGACCGGTCTCTAGACCACGTTTTGAAGGTCTCGGTCTTGTCTCGGATAAAAGAGGACTTGGGATTTTATATTTAACCCTTGTGTTGTTTTCCCGTCAAAATTAAAAATCAATGCTTTTTAATCGATGTTTTTAACCTTTTCTTTTTTTTAAACTTGACGCTTTTTTTCCCAATGTTAGTCACTTTGATGTTTAACACTACGTAACACTAACTTATTGACTTTAGTTTTACAGTTATTTTTGGAATTTATGGTCAATAAACCTCATTTATAGGAAATTATACCTAATGTTTGAGTTAGAAAAGCAGAAATTAGGAATTATTGAGACTAAAATTAAAGGAATGGATGTTGATGATAATCACAGACTGGAATATGTCAACTTTTACTCAATACTATTTCAAAAACACTTCCATTTGTTTTACAATGCTATAAAATTGAATAAGACGCCCCAAAATTACTTAATTACTTAACACACACTCCCAAGAAAGTAAACATCAGAGACAGACGAAGTAGTTCTGGCTGTCTGCCACTGGTCTGGTCTCTGTCTCAACCCCTCAAAGTCTCTGTCTCAACCCCTATAAAGTGGGGATGTAAAATCAAGTGGCATCTTACAGACAATATGTATTGATATTTTACCTTTGCATTGTGGATCATTGCTGTTACACCCCTAGTTAGTTATTGCAAATTATTGAGAAAAGCTTGTCATTGTTTTGAGAAACTAACTCAGATTAATTTACAGACAGGGGTAAAAATTAACACCAATCTAACAGCAAAATGCTGAGAAAAACATATGCAAGTAGCGGGTAGATTTGCTTCACTCACCAGCCAAAAACAACAATAGTAATCCATTGAGTGGTTGTTAAAATTTAAACATTAACTAGTCCTTTGGCTGCTGGACAAAAAAGGTTACTTTTGGAACCGGATTACAGGATCTGTTTGGCATCACACTGGCGGAAATGCACATGCATAACAACTAGCATTCAGACATGTGTTTTCAAGGAAAAACACAATGTTGTTGTTTTTTCAACTTTGACCGAGACAAGACGGAGACTTTGAGGGGTTGAGATCGAGACAAGACTGTGACGTTGAGCCCGAGACAAGACCTAGACCTTGAGACTGAGACATTGAGATCGAGACTTTGAGGGGTTGAGACCGAGACCTTGAGACCGAGACTTTGAGGGGTTGAGACCGAGACCTTGAGACCGAGACAAGACGGAGACTTTGACGGGTTGAGACAGACTTTGAGGGGTTGAGATCGAGACAAGACTGTGACGTTGAGCCCGAGACAAGACCTAGACCTTGAGACTGAGACATTGAGACCGAGACTTTGAGGGGTTGAGACCGAGACCTTGAGACCGAGACAAGACGGAGACTTTGAAGGGTTGAGACCGAGACCTTGAGACCGAGACTTTGAGGGGTTGAGACCGAGACCTTGAGACCGAGACAAGACGGAGACTTTGACGGGTTGAGACAGACTTTGAGGGGTTGAGATCGAGACAAGACTGTGACGTTGAGCCCGAGACAAGACCTAGACCTTGAGACTGAGACATTGAGACCGAGACTTTGAGGGGTTGAGACCGAGACCTTGAGACCGAGACCTTGAGACCGAGACCTTGAGACCGAGACTTTGAGGGGTTGAGACCGAGACCTTGAGACCGAGACTTTGAGGGGTTGAGACCGAGCATGCTGATGTTGTCAGTTTCTTCTGTAGCTCTTCAACGTAATATATTTGTATTGCTTCATATATATATTTTACATTAACGGCTCCCTTCATTCCCTTTAGAGTAGGGTGACCAGACGCCCCCGGTTGACCAGATGTCTCAGACAAAATCCGGGGACATTTTCTGCTCAGAAGCGTAAATACCTCCAAAACACGTCATGGTTTTATTTTTTGTAAAACTTAAAACGGGGACACTAGACCTAGAGCTGAGTATCGGATACAATATAAACTATTGAGGAAAGATTTTCCTTTGACATTGATGCAGTATGAAACGAGATTGCTGCAGTCGGCAGCAGAGAAACAAGCTACAATGGAAGTTAATGGGAGAATTGTCCAGCTTGTATTTACGTTCATAAAGTGCTCGTTTTGCTGCTGACAGACTCAGATTAATATTCTAAGTGTCTGATAACATTATGGAAAGGATTTCTAAGGAGGTCGACCTTTCTGTTAAAGATTAAGATCATTTTTTAAAACATAAAAGTCCGCGAAATTGTGTTCTCTAAACCCACCAGACTCCATGTAAATGATCACTGACTTTTAGCATGTATAGAGCAGCATATCTCCACCAGACTCCATGTAAATAATCACTACTTTTAGCGTGTATAGAGCAGCATATCTCCACCAAACTCCATGTAAATAATCACTACTTTTAGCGTGTATAGAGCAGCATATCTCCACCAGACTCCATGTAAATAATCACTACTTTTAGCGTGTATAGAGCAGCATATCTCCACCAGACTCCATGTAAATAATCACTACTTTTAGCATGTATAGAGCAGCATATCTCCACCAGACTCCATGTAAATAATCACTACTTTTAGCATGTATAGAGCAGCATATGTGTACCAGGCTCCATGTAAATAATCAGTGATTTTAGCGTGTATAGAGCAGCATATCTCCACCAGACTCCATGTAAATAATCAGTGATTTTAGCGTGTATAGAGCAGCATATCTCCACCAGACTCCATGTAAATAATCAGTGATTTTAGCGTGTATAGAGCAGCATATCTCCACCAGACTCCATGTAAATAATCAGTGATTTTAGCATGGTAAAACACGGCTTTCTAAAACATCTCTGAGCTCTGAGCAGCGCTGCTCGATCGGCTCCGTTTGGTCAGAGTTTTCTTTCTTTCATTCCAGTATCGGGTCTGTCAGTCACAGTGAAAACGGGGGACAGATCCAGCCGGGGACAGGTCCCCAATCGGGGAGGGGACAGTCCCCGGAAACCGAGGACGTCTGGTCCCCTTACTTTAGAGTCTTTGCTTTCTTGGCAATAAACCTTTTTCTTATGATTTATTTACTTATTTAATTATATTTTAACACTGTCCCTTACATGTTCTACTTCATGTCTTTTTAATAGTCCCCTAACATAAGCTTTCCACCCGTTTAACCGGTCTGACAACAAGCATCATGGACCTCGACAGAGACCCGGTTGCTAAAGCTAACCGTCGGTTAGCTTAGTTAACAAAGAGTAGCCCGTCCGGACCGCTGGAAACAACAAGAAAACAGCCCTGACAGCTTCTCTTACCTGCACAGGAGGCTCAGCACTCATCCACCGGGGCGATTTGGGCTCGATGTGGTAAAACAGCCGGTTGAAATCGTCTTCTGCGTCGGGGATTACCGCTAGCTGGCTCCGTGTTTTCGGCTAGCTGTAGCGTTAGCTCGGCGGCTAGCTAGCGGCTAGCTTCGGGGAGAGGAGGGACTCACTTTGCCGGCTTTACGCTGCTGAGAGTCGGTAAACAGAAGGAAAACACGCCGTCCCTTTTACTGTGAACACGGCTATGTGAAAGACGGAGTTTGTGGATGTGAATCACGGTGTTTAAGTTCACTTTTGCTAAAAACAAGTCGTCTCAATCCGATATTTACGGTTCAAACCGCTCGCACTCGACGCCCACTACGGCTTCAGTAGATCCAAGAGGCGCCAAACGTCTGGGCCAATCACAGAAGCCGGCGTTACGGTTTCTCTGTGTGGTGTGACGCGATTGGTTCAGGTTGCGTCAACGTGTTAGCCAATGAGAGTTTAGAGCTGCGCCCGGGGTGGCCTGCAGCGGGGACCATGTGGACCAGGGTTTCTTTGTTCTCTCATATGTCAACAGAAAATAAATAAAAACACTAAATAGATTGTTTTTATAATTACATCATTAACCAGCAGTCTTAATCTTTAATTATGCACCACTTTGATTAAAGTTCGCGGCAGGAAGATCATCCTATTATGGTGTATTTTACATATTTTTATTGCAATATTTATTCATTTATGTTCTCACCTGTTGCAGTATTTGCTCTAATGTGTTTTTTTCTTTCATATATTTATTGTTTGCCAGTAAAACACAGCACAGAAAAGACAACATAAAGAATAAATATATGCATAAAGTAAGTTTTCATTTGCCTTGGATTGTTTTTTCTTCTTTTTATTTACCCTAATGTCTTTATTTACCCTAATGTCTTTATTTACCCTAATGTCTTTATTTACCCTAATGTCTTTATTTATCCTAATGTCTTTATTTACCCTAATGTCTTTATTTACCCTAATGTCTTTATTTATCCTAATGTCTTTATTTACCCTAATGTTGCCTTTCCAGTGTTTATAGCTGTGTTGTTGTGTTGACCTCTGGATGTCCTGCTGTTGCCTTGTTTTTGTCTGTCAAAGCTCTTTGTAAACTCTGTTTTTAAAGGTGTGTCACACACACACACACACACACACACTGACACACATATACACACACACATACATACACACACACTTGAAGTATGTGGTTGTGCATCAAGGACAAGGGCATGGATGTATTATGGAGCCGGGTTGCCAAGTTGATTAAGCCCCGCCCCTTCCAGACAGCCATTGGCTGACAGCTCCTCAAATTTGACCCCTTTGACAACAACAATCATACATTTAAGAGACAATAAATAGAAAAATCACATGCAAAGGAAAGAAAACATAACGTGAAGACAAATAACAGTCTGGAACCAGTACAACAGTACATTTAGCTGATTATACTATGTACTTTTACTTAAGTATAGCATCAAAGTACTTCTTGCACCACTGTTATGTACTTCTGTGTGTCCAGATTTGTTCTTTAACCCTCTTGTTGTCCTCGGGTCAAATCTGACCCCTTTAATAAATGTCTATATCTGAAATATGAGTTTGTTTTTAACCAAATTACCACAAAACAATGGATTGGATTCCTTCCAACGCTCTTTGTAAATACAGCTGATCACTTTCATTCCTCTGATCTTAACTATTAGTCAGAATAATTCATAATTTCAGATTTTTTAACTCAAATATCAGGTATAATTCTATATAAATGAGGGTTATTGACCAGGAATTCCAAAAAGTAGTAAAACTAGTAAGGTGGTCTTAGTGAAAACTAAAAAAAAGTCTGAAAAAGGGACGAAAATTTGACATTTTTATTCCTTTTTGACAACACAAGAGTTAAAAAAACACTTTCTTAAAGGTCTTGAAATAGGCTCACAAACGCATTATCTTGTTAAACGCGTCTTAAATGAATTCAAAGCAACATATTTATACAAAGACAACAATACGCATACGTTCATTTTGAACAATTTGAAACAAATATAAAAATTTTTCGATCTTAATAGTTCAAAGATTATGTACTACTCTTACAAATCTATAACTCTTGCTGATTGGTTTTTAATTTGTTAGTTCCTAGTTCCTAGTTCCTCCACACACTCTCTGTACATCTTTATTATCTGTACAACGGCTAGAATAAGTATACACCCCCCTATGTTAAAATACAAGGGGCATAAGTATACACCCCCCTATGTTAAAATACAGGGGCATAAGTATACACCCCCCTATGTTAAAATACAGGGAGCATAAGTATACACCCCCCTATGTTAAAATACAGGGGGCGTAAGTATACACCCCCCTATGTTAAAATACAGGGGCATAAGTATACACCCCCCTATGTTAAAATACAGGGGGCGTAAGTATACACCCCCCTATGTTAAAATACAGGGGGCGTAAGTATACACCCCCCTATGTTAAAATACAGGGGGCATAAGTATACACCCCCCTATGTTAAAATACAGGGGGTATAAGTATACACCCCCCTATGTTAAAATACAGGGGGCGTAAGTATACACCCCCCTATGTTAAAATACAGGGGGCGTAAGTATACACCCCCCTATGTTAAAATACAGGGGGCGTAAGTATACACCCCCCTATGTTAAAATACAGGGGGCGTAAGTATACACCCCCCTATGTTAAAATACAGGGGCATAAGTATACACCCCCCTATGTTAAAATACAGGGGGCGTAAGTATACACCCCCCTATGTTAAAATACAGGGGGCGTAAGTATACACCCCCCTATGTTAAAATACAGGGGGCGTAAGTATACACCCCCCTATGTTAAAATACAGGGGGCCTAAGTATACACCCCCCTATGTTAAAATACAGGGGCATAAGTATACACCCCCCTATGTTAAAATACAGGGGGCGTAAGTATACACCCCCCTATGTTAAAATACAGGGGGCGTAAGTATACACCCCCCTATGTTAAAATACAGGGGGCGTAAGTATACACCCCCCTATGTTAAAATACAGGGGCATAAGTATACACCCCCCTATGTTAAAATACAGGGGGCGTAAGTATACACCCCCCTATGTTAAAATACAGGGGGCCTAAGTATACACCCCCCTATGTTAAAATACAGGGGGCATAAGTATACACCCCCCTATGTTAAAATACAGGGGTGTAAGTATACACCCCCCTATGTTAAAATACAGGGGGCATAAGTATACACCCCCCTATGTTAAAATACAGGGGCATAAGTATACACCCCCCTATGTTAAAATACAGGGGGCATAAGTATACACCCCCCTATGTTAAAATACAGGGGGCATAAGTATACACCCCCCTATGTTAAAATACAGGAGGCATAAGTATACACCCCCTATGTTAAAATACAGGGGGCATAAGTATAAGTATACATGTATGCACGTATGTATGTATGTATGTATGTATATGTATGCAAACGCATGTATGCATGCATGTAGAAAGTTATCTGGGTAAGTTATCTTTCTTTGTTACTCTTAAAACATGTGAGGGGGGGGGGCTTATACAAGCTGAATCTTCTGACCCTATCCTTTGGTTACAACCAATACATTCATTCATTCATTCATTCATTTATTCATTCATTCATCCAGAGGAGCCACCAAATGGATTTTTTGTGAACAAGACTTAATAATCTCCAACATCCTGTAAAATAAAATGGCATCAACAGTTCCCAGTAGCTCATGTCAGCCAGCAGGGGGCGCTACACATCCTCACAGTTTCCTCTCACGTTCAGTCTCAGGGAGATTCCCCGAAGAAGAAGTAGTTCACACGGCATCATCAACCGGAAACCCAATTTAACTCATAGACATAATAAAGAGTAGACGCCGCATCGACCGCTACTGCCTATTGGCGCTGACGAGACGTGGGGCCGCCATCTTGGACCGGTCACCCGCTCCACTCAGTGTAATGTGTTTGGCAGGTGCAATGAGCTGTCAGCGCGTTTAATTAATCAATCTCACTGAAATTTTTTTTGCTACAAAGGTCATACATGTAGCTATGATACAAGACACATGATTAGGCGTATTTTAATATTCATAGTGGTCTTAACAGTAATAGAATATTCTGATATGATATAAATTCACCAGACGTCCGAGATCAAAACTGGAAACATAATCCCCGAAAAGGGAGAGCAACGGGGATATTTCCAATTTGACTATAAATCAGAGGTAGTTTTTCTTCTGTATTTAGTCAGGGGACAAAAACGGGGGACTGTCCCCTAAATCCGAGGACGTCTGGTCACCCTAGACCAGACATCCTCGGTGTATCTATCATTTGTAAATGATAGGTATTTGCAAAATACCCCTACATAACATATATGATGTAGGCTACAATAGGTATAAATACCCCTACATCACATATATGATGTAGGCTATAATAGGTATAAATACCCCTACATCACATATATGATGTAGGCTACAATAGGTATAAATACCCCTACATCACATATATGATGTAGGCTACAATAGGTATAAATACCCCTACATCACATATATGATGTAGGCTATAATAGGTATAAATACCCCTACATCACATATATGATGTAGGCTATAATAGGTATAAATACCCCTACATCACATATATGATGTAGGCTACAATAGGTATAAATACCCCTACATCACATATATGATGTAGGCTACAATAGGTATAAATACCCCTACATCACATATATGATGTAGGCTATAATAGGTATAAATACCCCTACATCACATATATGATGTAGGCTATAATAGGTATAAATACCCCTACATCACATATATGATGTAGGCTACAATAGGTATAAATACCCCTACATCACATATATGATGTAGGCTACAATAGGTATAAATACCCCTACATCACATATATGATGTAGGCTATAATAGGTATAAATACCCCTACATCACATATACGATGTAGGCTATAATAGATATAAATACCCCTACATCACATATATGATGTAGGCTATAATAGATATAAATACCCCTACATCACATATATGATGTAGGCTATAATAGATATAAATACCCCTACATCACATATATGATGTAGGCTATAATAGATATAAATACCCCTACATCACATATACGATGTAGGCTATAATAGGTATAAATACTCCTACATCACATATGATGTAGGCTATAATAGATATAAATACCCCTACATCACATATATGATGTAGGCTATAATAGATATAAATACCCCTACATCACATATATGATGTAGGCTATAATAGGTGTAAATACCCCTACATCACATATATGATGTAGGCTATAATAGGTATAAATACTCCTACATCACATATGATGTAGGCTATAATAGGTGTAAATACCCCTACATCACATATATGATGTAGGCTATAATAGGTATAAATACTCCTACATCACATATGATGTAGGCTATAATAGGTGTAAATACCCCTACATCACATATATGATGTAGGCTATAATAGATATAA
Organism: Etheostoma nigrum; assembly: GCA_029931835.1. NCBI lineage: Eukaryota > Metazoa > Chordata > Actinopteri > Perciformes > Percidae > Etheostoma > Etheostoma nigrum. The sequence continues at coordinate 1,702,301 of CM057258.1, forward strand.
ATACCCCTACATCACATATATGATGTAGGCTATAATAGGTATAAATACCTATTATAGAAAAATAATTTGCACACACATTATAAATATGATAGGGAAGAAGAAACAGATAGTGACCGTAAAGTCAGATATTTAAGTACAAGAAACAATATGATTATATTATTAGAGTCTACTTGAAGCTTTTTATATTTGTCTCTCTCTCTGTCACACACGCACACACACACACACACACACACACACACACACATCACATACGCAAGCACACACACACACACACACACGCACAGTACTACCACGTTGTTCTGCATCAATTGCCTCCCAGACCTTGACATTTAGCAGACCCACTCCCAACACACACACACACACACACACACACACACACACACACTAGGGTTGCACAACATTGACAAAATGTGATATTGCAACATCAATATGAATTCCGATATTTTTAAACATATATAAAATTACAAAATAGATTCATAACAAATTAAACAAGTTTTCTTACAACACAAGGTTTATTTTAACTGAAAGTTATATTGGACTGGTCCAACATGAATAACTAAGGACCATGTCTACAGAACAGGACGGGTTCTACTGGTTGGACAGTATAAATACATAAATAAAGTTATAATATAAATAACTAAGGTCATGTCTACAGAACAGGACGGGTTCTACTGGTTGGACAGTATAAAATATATAAATAAAGTTATAATATAAATAACTAAGGTCATGTCTACAGAACAGGACGGGTTCTACTGGTTGGACAGTATAAATATATAAATAAAGTTATAATATAAATAACTAAGGACCATGTCTACAGAACAGGACGGGTTCTACTGGTTGGACAGTATAAATATATAAATAAAGTTATAATATAAATAACTAAGGACCATGTCTACAGAACAGGACGGGTTCTACTGGTTGGACAGTATAAAATACATAAATAAAGTTATAATATAAATAACTAAGGTCATGTCTACAGAACAGGACGGGTTCTACTGGTTGGACAGTATAAAATATATAAAGAAAGTTATAATATAAATAACTAAGGTCATGTCTACAGAACAGGACGGGTTCTACTGGTTGGACAGTATAAATATATAAATAAAGTTATAATATAAATAACTAAGGACCATGTCTACAGAACAGGACGGGTTCTACTGGTTGGACAGTATAAATATATAAATAAAGTTATAATATAAATAACTAAGGACCATGTCTACAGAACAGGACGGGTTCTACTGGTTGGACAGTATAAAATACATAAATAAAGTTATAATATAAATAACTAAGGACCATGTCTACAGAACAGGACGGGTTCTACTGGTTGGACAGTATAAATATATAAATAAAGTTATAATATAAATAACTAAGGACCATGTCTACAAAACAGGACGGGTTCTACTGGTTGGACAGTATAAAATACATAAATAAAGTTATAATATAAATAACTAAGGACCATGTCTACAGAACAGGACGGGTTCTACTGGTTGGACAGTATAAAATACATAAATAAAGTTATAATATAAATAACTAAGGACCATGTCTACAGAACAGGACGGGTTCTACTGGTTGGACAGTATAAAATATATAAATAAAGTTATATGTAATATAAATAACTAAGGACCATGTCTACAGAACAGGACGGGTTCTACTGGTTGGACAGTATAAAATATATAAATAAAGTTATAATATAAATAACTAAGGACCATGTCTACAGAACAGGACGGGTTCTACTGGTTGGACAGTATAAAATATATAAATAAAGTTATAATATAAATAACTAAGGACCATGTCTACAGAACAGGACGGGTTCTACTGGTTGGACAGTATAAAATACATAAATAAAGTTATAATATAAATAACTAAGGACCATGTCTACAGAACAGGACGGGTTCTACTGGTTGGACAGTATAAAATACATAAATAAAGTTATAATATAAATAACTAAGGACCATGTTTACAGGACAGGACGGGTTCTACTGGTTGGACAGTATAAAATACATAAATAAAGTTATAATATAAATAACTAAGGACCATGTCTACAGAACAGGACAGGTTCTACTGGTTGGACAGTATAAAATACATAAATAAAGTTATAATATAAATAACTAAGGACCATGTCTACAGAACAGGACGTGTTCTACTGGTTGGACAGTATAAAGTATATAAATAAAGTTATAATATAAATAACTAAGGACCATGTCTACAGAACAGGACGGGTTCTACTGGTTGGACAGTATAAAATACATAAATAAAGTTATAATATAAATAACTAAGGACCATGTCTACAGAACAGGACGTGTTCTACTGGTTGGACAGTATAAAGTATATAAATAAAGTTATAATATAAATAACTAAGGACCATGTCTACAGAACAGGACGGGTTCTACTGGTTGGACAGTATAAATATATAAATAAAGTTATAATATAAATAACTAAGGACCATGTCTACAGAACAGGACGGGTTCTACTGGTTGAACAGTATAAAATATATAAATAAAGTTATAATATAAATAACTAAGGACCATGTCTACAGAACAGGACGGGTTCTACTGGTTGGACAGTATAAAATATATAAATAAAGTTATAATATAAATAACTAAGGACCATGTCTACAGAACAGGACAGGTTCTACTGGTTGGACAGTATAAATATATAAATAAAGTTATAATATAAATAACTAAGGACCATGTCTACAGAACAGGACGGGTTCTACTGGTTGGACAGTATAAATATATAAATAAAGTTATAATATAAATAACTAAGGACCATGTCTACAGAACAGGACGGGTTCTACTGGTTGGACAGTATAAAATACATAAATAAAGTTATAATATAAATAACTAAGGACCATGTCTACAGAACAGGACGGGTTCTACTGGTTGGACAGTATAAAATATATAAATAAAGTTATAATATAAATAACTAAGGACCATGTCTACAGAACAGGACGGGTTCTAATGGTTGGACAGTATAAAATACATAAATAAAGTTATAATATAAATAACTAAGGACCATGTCTACAGAACAGGACGGGTTCTACTGGTTGGACAGTATAAAATATATAAATAAAGTTATAATATAAATAACTAAGGACCATGTCTACAGAACAGGATGGGTTCTACTGGTTGGACAGTATAAAATATATAAATAAAGTTATAATATAAATAACTAAGGACCATGTCTACAGAACAGGACGGGTTCTACTGGTTGGACAGTATAAAATACATAAATAAAGTTATAATATAAATAACTAAGGACCATGTCTACAGAACAGGACGGGTTCTACTGGTTGGACAGTATAAAATACATAAATAAAGTTATAATATAAATAACTAAGGACCATGTCTACAGAACAGGACGGGTTCTACTGGTTGGACAGTATAAAATATATAAATAAAGTTATAATATAAATAACTAAGGACCATGTCTACAGAACAGGACGGGTTCTACTGGTTGGACAGTATAAAATACATAAATAAAGTTATAATATAAATAACTAAGGACCATGTCTACAGAACAGGACGGGTTCTACTGGTTGGACAGTATAAAATATATAAATAAAGTTATAATATAAATAACTAAGGACCATGTCTACAGAACAGGACGGGTTCTACTGGTTGGACAGTATAAAATACATAAATAAAGTTATAATATAAATAACTAAGGACCATGTCTACAGAACAGGATGGGTTCTACTGGTTGGACAGTATAAAATATATAAATAAAGTTATAATATAAATAACTAAGGACCATGTCTACAGAACAGGACGGGTTCTACTGGTTGGACAGTATAAAATATATAAATAAAGTTATAATATAAATAACTAAGGACCATGTCTACAGAACAGGACGGGTTCTACTGGTTGGACAGTATAAAATACATAAATAAAGTTATAATATAAATAACTAAGGACCATGTCTACAGAACAGGATGGGTTCTACTGGTTGGACAGTATAAAATACATAAATAAAGTTATAATATAAATAACTAAGGACCATGTCTACAGAACAGGACGGGTTCTACTGGTTGGACAGTATAAAATACATAAATAAAGTTAACAGGACAGCTCCACAAAATAAACTAAATATTGCATACTTATTGCGACTTTCGATATATTTGATAAATGACCAGCTGTCTCAGCTCTTATTACATAAGTATTTGGACAGATACACCTCTTTTATGTTGTGTTGACTCTGTACTCAAGCACATTGCTATTGAAAAGGCTATATAATTATATATATCTCTATCTATCTATCTATCTTATAAGAGTAACGTGCAAGTCTTTTCAAACAAATCCCAACTAAACCAGAGACAATCCCAATGTAATAACAACACAAGCATACATTAGTGCTGCTTTTGGAACTTAACTTATGTAGCAATTTTCAAAACACAGATAGGCCTACAAAATGCTTCACAGAACCCAAAGTGAAAGAGATAAGATTAAAAAATCCGCCGATCTGAGCAGGAATATGCTGCACAGTGCTCTGGCATCTTGTATCTTCTGCTGCCAAGTAACGAGTATGACCGGTCCAAGATGGCGGCTGGATTTCTCGCGCTCAGCCTGCCAATGCGGCGTCTACTCTTTATTATGTCTATGATTTAACTACCCAGCTGCACTATTACAGGCCTTCTATTCAGCTCTTATATTTTAACATCTGATCAGATACAAATACACTTTAATGAAGAAACTGGGCGATTGTGTTCATGGTCTCGTGCAGAAAATCCTCTCAAACTGAATGCATCACGCTGTTCATTTAGCTACAGAAAAAGAACTACAAGTTTTACATTTTAATTGATCAAACATTTCCGAAAGTATGTACAATTTATAGATTCACATTGATCATGAGGTTCCAATATATTTATCATAGAAACCATCTTTTAACAATCATTTAACAGATAAGTCAAGACCAACTACTCATAACTGCCTTAGGCCTGAGCTATGTACTTTTTCCTTTTCTCCCTTTGTCAAGGAAGGTTCAAGCACAGTAAGTGTTCAGGGAAACTCTTTTGTGGGAGTTACAGGATGATCACTGTGAAACTACCAGGTCAACATGTCCTGCATCACCTGTTCATTTAGCTTCAGATCAACCCAAGATGTTCACAGAGAAACGGGTCGGCCTCACAGAGGAACTCAATCATCTCTGAACTAGCAGCTTCACCTTTCTTCCTCACGGTGTCCACAACAAAACGAGCTTTGTCTCTTGTGTTTTTCTCTGAGTCCGCTGCCTCCCTCTCAGAATCAGCCAGCACCTTTTTCTCCAACAGTTGGTCCAGCAGACTCTTGAGAACAGGTCCTGATATCCCATCGATGAGGCTGCTCCGTATGTCCAACAGCCTGTCATCAGGACGGAGACTCCCAGCGCTCGGCCCACAGGACCTTCTTACTCCAGTGGGGGAAAGAGTAACCTCCCTTTCCCAGACACTGTGGGAGCTGTTGCTGTCCCTCAAAAACAGCTGAATTTCTGTGAGGATTGTTTTTAATCTCACCTGGAATGATGGGAAGAAGTTGTCATAGTTGTCACAGTCAAACTCTGCTTCTGTTGGTTGGACTAGAACTGAGTCGTCTTCAGGACGAGTGGACAGAGTGTATTCCTGCTGTGGGTGCAGTTTACAGTGTGGGGATGTCTCTA
>CM057258.1:1708434-1836864 GCA_029931835.1 Etheostoma nigrum
AGAGATTCTGTTACAAGCTGAGATAGATTGCAAGACACTGCAGAGTTTGTGTCAAAGGAAGATTCTGAACGATATGAAATCCGTTTTAGTTGAGGACGTGTTTACCGCGCCTACGGCAAAACACATCAGGGCTAGGTTGACGACTAGAGGAATGGCTAGTGACGGTTTGAGGGTGAGAATGATCTTCTTCTTCTTGGTGGTATTTGTATTCTTGTTCGTATACTTCTTCGTAATTTTGTACTTCATGTTCTTCATAATCTTCTTCTTCTTCTATTTCGTGTTCTTCGTAATATTCTAGTTCTTCTCCTTCTCCTTCTTCTTCTTTTGACCTACTACGTGGTAAGGAGGGAGGACCGTGAAGAGATTCTGTTACAATCTGAGATACATTGCAATTCGGCAAAGAGTTTGTGTCAAAGGAAGAATCTGAAGTAGAGCGTTCTCTACTTCCGATGTAATACCTGATGCGACTAGAGGACACGTCTGGGCTAGGTTGACGACTAGAGGACACGTCTGGGCTAGGTTGACGACTAGAGGACACGTCTGGGCTAGGTTGACGACGTCGGGGAAGGCTACTGACGGTTTGAGGGGGAGAACTATCTCTTCCTCCACAGATCCTGGCCAGAGCTCTCCTGATACTTCTGGCTGCTCTGCTGAAACATGATTCTTCTCTTTCTCTTCCTTCACGTTTCCCAGCGGACGCCATTTTGCTGCGTTGACGAAGGTCCCGATCAGAGTTGGTGGAGCTCGATGAGCAACAGAAGCGGGAGATCTCGTTCTCTCTCCTCCTCGTTCTGACTCCCTTCTTCAGCCCCAGCACAACTCCACTGTCTTGTTTTTGATGACTGGTTTTTTTCTTTCTCTGAGAGCTGTAAATAGTTTTAACCCTCCTCTAGTTGGCTCCTTTTAGTTTCTTCTGCTCTGTTCCCTGAAAGAAAAATCACAAAAATGTGAATCTCTCAAATATCTCAGTTCATTTAGTCAACAAAATACTATTATGTACACATGTTTAACCCCAAATAATAACCCCACCTTTACTAGGATACAGGACATTGCTGGTAGAAGAAGAGAAACCTGCTGACCTACAAGTTTTCTTTTTTAAATCTACATGACATGTCATTTAACTGACGCTACAATTGCTACATATCAGAAGTGACGCATCAAAAACCTCAAAGTGCAGAAGAAATCGGCAACAACATTGGAAAAAGTGACAAAAGCTTTCATCAGCAGTGATGTCAGAGAGCTGAAAGCTGTTAAAAACCAAAGCTGGCTGAAGTCAATTATTGCAGAGTGCAGGCAGCTACCAGAAGGAGTGATTGGATGCTATTTGTTTCATAATGACACTTGATTTCATGATTTTAATGATTTTTCTTATTTGTATTTTCGGGTTTACATGACAGACAGTTAAATTCCTGATTAAAAATAATAAATCATTTTGGAGTTTTCCCGTCCCAAATTTGACCCATTCTCATCTGGCCACCCTAAAGCAAGGCTGCCCAATTTGGGACCCACGGGCCAAGTTTGTTTCTCTTTGTTTTGGCCCGCCATGGATTTGACATGCTCATGCTTATTCTTCTCTTATTTTAAAAGTATTGACTACAAAACGTACATTTTGTGCAGTTAAAAAGCAATCTGAGTTTAACGGCAATGTAAAGCACAGTGCTGGTTAACTTCCCATTTAAATTACAGACACATGTTTAGTTCCTGTGGACTTCCATGTTTCCCTAAAGCCCCAAAACCTTTAGGTTTTTAAAATAGCTTCAACTCTGGGTCCTTTCCCCTCGACATGCACATCAGGGGAGTAAAAGCTCTATTACTGTCAACTCTACTCTAGCATGGTATAAAATAAATAGGTTTCAGGTTAACTTCCTGCTCTACCTGTGTTAGTTATGCAGCCTAACTTAACATTAGTACCATCAGACGACAGCTGGAGAACAGTTAAATATAAAACAGGCTGCAGGCTCTACAGGATTATGTTTTCTAAAAGCAACGATCCTGTTTTTCCCAAATGATGTTCAGATGTTTAGGAATTCTGTAAAAAAACACCAAAGTTCAGTCTAGACCTGCTCGCAGTGTTGACGCTTTTTAATGTTTTTAACTTTTTTACATTTTTGTCCCTTTTTTCAACACTTTTGAAGCTTTTTTTCAATGTTTGTCACTTTTTTTGAAGTTTTTAACACTACGTAACACTAACTTATTAACTTTAGTTGTACAGTTATTTTTGGAATTTATGGTCAATAACACTCATTTATAGGAAATTATACCTAATGTTTGAGTTAGAAAAGCAGAAATTAGGAATTATTGAGACTAAAATTAAAGGAATGGATGTTGATGATAATCACAGACTGGAATATGTCAACTTTTACTCAATACTATTTCAAAAACACTTCCATTTGTTTTACAATGCTATAAAATTGAATAAGACGCCCCAAAATTAATGAAAGTAGAGATTTGTACTATTTGTATCAATCATGTTATTTTGGGGAATTAAAAAGAACATTGATATAGGACAATGGGTCAAATTGAACCGAGGACAACAGGAGGGTTACACAAAAGTACTTAGTGACTACTGATCTATTTCCTACAACATACTTCTGTTTCCAACATACCTCATAGTCTTGTTGGTTCTTGTAGGTTCAACTCCGACCTGCGGCCCTTTGCTGCATACTCTGAAAAAGAAAGAAGGAAGAATAAAGGAGAGAGATAATCTGGAAAAGAAAGAAGGAAAAAATAAAGGAGAGAGATACTCTGGAAAAGAAAGAAGGAAAGAATAAAGGAGAGAGATACTCTGGAAAAGAAAGAAGGGAAGAATAAAGGAGAGAGATACTCTGGTTCCTCAACATTTTACAATTTAAAGAAAAGTACTTAGTGACTACTGATCTATTTCCTACAACATACTTCTGTTTCCAACATACCTCATAGTCTGGTTATCTGCATGAATGAGCGTCTCCGGGAGCGAGGGAGGAAGAGATCCCGAGCTACAGAGCAGGAATCAAACCACCGGCTGTTTTAAAAGGATCAGATATACTGATGATGCTCATTCAGCTCCATTGAACACATCAACATGGAAGTAGAGGACTTCCCATAAACTCACCGGGGAGGAGTCTACGTTCATGACTCTGAGTATGAGTCACATGAGAGGTTGGGATTCAACCATAAAATACCAGAGAAGAGAGGAAAGACTGGGAAGAAGTGGGACGACACACACTTCCTGAAAGAGGTCCACGTTTACGACAAGACTCAACTCGACTACAAATGACATGGCAATGTACATGTAATCAGTGGGATTACCCAAAATGTGGTCTGATTACTTTAGGATTAGTTAGATTTAGACAGATTTGTGAATATTTGAGAGAAATAATCCTTTTTGGTCAGTTTATATGTGTGTATATGTATATTTATATGCACACATATGTATTTATATATATATATATATATATACATAGAGTATACAGTATGTACAGTGAGGAAAATAAGTATTTGAACACCCTGCTATTTTGCAAGTTCTCCCACTTAGAAATCATGGAGGGGTCTGAAATTGTCATCGTAGGTGCATGTCCACTGACAGACATAATCTAAAAAAATAAATCCAGAAATCACAATGTATGATTTTTTGACTATTTATTTGTATGATACAGCTGCAAATAAGTATTTGAACACCTGAGAAAATCAATGTGGTACAGTAGCCTTTGTTTGCAGTTCCAGAGGTCAAACATTTCCTGTAGTTCACCAGGTTTGACACACTGCAGAAGGGATTTTGGCCCACTCCTCCACACAGATCTTCTCTAGATCAGTCAGGTTTCTGGGCTAAACTCTATTGGGTTTAGGTCTGGAGACTGGCTAGGCCCCCCCAGAACCTTGATCTGCTTCTTCTAGAGCCACTCCTTGGTTATCCTGGCTGTGTGCTTCGGGTCATTGTCATGTTGGAAGACCCAGCCTCGACCCATCTTCAATGCTCTAACTGAGGGAAGGAGGTTGTTCCCCAAAATCTCCCAATACATGGCCCCGGTCCTCCTCTCCTTAATACAGTGCAGTCGCCCTGTCCCATGTGCAGAAAAACACCCCCAAAGCATGATGCTACCACCCCCATGCTTCACAGTAGGGATGGTGTTCTTGGGATGGTACTCATCATTCTTCTTCCTCCAAACACAGTTAGTGGAATTATGACCAAAAAGTTCTATTTTGGTCTCATCTGACCACATGACCTTCTCCCATGACTCCTCTGGATCATCTAAATGGTCATTGGCAAACTTAAGACGGGCCTTGACATGTGCTGATTTAAGCAGGGGAACCTTCCGTGCCATGCATGATTTCAAACCATGACGTCTTAGTGTATTACCAACAGTAACCTTGGAAACGGTGGTCCCAGCTCTTTTCAGGTCATTGACCAGCTCCTCCCGTGTAGTTCTGGATTGATTTCTCACCTTTCTTAGGATCATTGAGACCCCACGAGGTGAGATCTTGCATGGAGCCCCAGTCCGAGGGAGATTGACAGTCATGTTTAGCTTCTTCCATTTTCTAATGATTGCTCCAACAGTGGACCTTTTTTCACCAAGCTGCTTGGACATGTCCCCGTAGCCCTTTCCAGCCTTGTGGAGGTGTACAATATTGTCTCTAGTGTCTTTGGGCAGCTCTTTGGTCTTGGCCATGTTAGTAGTTGGATTCTTACTGATTGTATGGGGTGGACAGGTGTCTTTATGCAGCTAACGACCTCAAACAGGTGCATCTAATTTAGGATAATAAATGGAGTGGAGGTGGACATTTTGAAGGCAGACTAACAGGTCTTTGAGGGTCAGAGTTGTAGCTGATAGACAGGTGTTCAAATACTTATTTGCAGCTGTATCATACAAATAAATAGTTAAAAAATCATACATTGTGATTTCTGTTTTTTTTTTTTAGATTATGTCTCTCACAGTGGACATGCACCTACGATGACAATTTCAGACCCCTCCATGATTTCTAAGTGGGAGAACTTGCAAAATAGCAGCGTGTTCAAATACTTATTTTCCTCACTGTACATGTCTGGAGAAAGGCCTTCGACAGAAACCAATAAATCAACGTGGATATGGATCTTTGGGAAAAGTTGTGTGCGTGTTGCTTTCTACTCATTTGGTTTCCACACTGTAGTATATGTGTGTTTTTTGAAGTGGAGACTCATGTCCCCTACAGAGGACAACAAGACTATGAAGGTGTGTCCCAAATGTTGTCCCTGCTATCCACCCCTCCTGCTATCCCCCACTCCTGCTATCCACCCCTCCTGCTATCCACCACTCCTGCTATCCACCCCTCCTGCTATCCACCACTCCTGCTATCCACCACTCCTGCTATCCACCCCTCCTGCTATCCACCACTCCTGCTATCCACCCCTCCTGCTATCCCCCACTCCTGCTGCAACTTCACTCCTGCTATCCACCCCTCCTGCTATCCACCACTCCTGCTATCCACCCCTCCTGCTATCCCCCACTCCTGCTATCCATCCCTCCTGCTATCCCCCACTCCTGCTATCCACCACTCATGCTATCCCCCACTCCTGCTATCCCCCACTCCTGCTATCCACCCCTCCTGCTATCCCCCACTCCTGCTATCCCTCCCTCCTGCTATCCCCCACTCCAGCTATCCACCACTCATTCTATCCCCCACTCCTGCTATCCATCCCTCCTGCTATCCCCCACTCTTGCTATCCACCCCTCCTACTATCCACCCCTCCTGCTATCCACCCCTCTTGCTATCCACCCCTCCTGCTATCCCCCACTCCTGCTCTCCACCCCTCTTGCCATCCCCCACTCCTGCTATCCCCCACTCCTGCTATCCACCACTCCTGCTATCCACCCCTCCTGCTATCCACCACTCCTGCTATCCACCACTCCTGCTATCCACCACTCCTGCTATCCACCCCTCCTGCTATCCCCCACTCCTGCTGCAACTTCACTCCTGCTATCCACCCCTCCTGCTATCCACCACTCCTGCTATCCACCCCTCCTGCTATCCCCCACTCCTGCTATCCATCCCTCCTGCTATCCCCCACTCCTGCTATCCACCACTCATGCTATCCCCCACTCCTGCTATCCCTCACTCCTGCTATCCACCCCTCCTGCTATCCCCCACTCCTGCTATCCCTCCCTCCTGCTATCCCCCACTCCAGCTATCCACCACTCATGCTATCCCCCACTCTTGCTATCCATCCCTCCTGCTATCCCCCACTCTTGCTATCCACCCCTCCTACTATCCACCCCTCCTGCTATCCACCCCTCTTGCTATCCACCCCTCCTGCTATCCCCCACTCCTGCTCTCCACCCCTCTTGCCATCCCCCACTCCTGCTATCCCCCACTCCTGCTATCCACCACTCCTGCTATCCACCCCTCCTGCTGCCACTTCACTCCTGCTATCCACCACTCCTGCTCTCCACACTGGATCTCTGGATCATTGGACACAGACCCCCAGAAACACCGTACCCCACATGCTCTGTACCCCGGATTCCCATTGGATTTGAACTTGACTTTTCCCTGTTGCATCCCCTACCTTAGACATTGGAATAAACCTGTTAAACCGTCATTTTGTCTCTGTGTTGTCTGCATTTGGGTTCAACCTAGTTCCACACTTAACAATCAGTGGTACATTCAACTAAAAAATATGAGAACCATTCATCTAAAGCAGCTTCAGGCTAAAATAATACTATAATATAATAGAAGTAACCCAAACTATTACATCAGAGTACATACACAAATATCAACCTCATGGTGGCGCCAGAGTAAAAGGTAAAGGATCAGAAGTCAGGGACAGCCAGCATGGCTCAAGATCTCACCAAGTTAAAGTACAAAAAACAACTTTATATTAAAAATATAGTTGATAAAATGTCAAGTTGTAAACAAAGGTTCCTCGGGGTAATTTACATCTAAAAGCAAATCCAAATACATCTAGTAGCCATTTCAAATAACAACAGTGGTCCATTCATCTAAAAAATATGTGAATCATTCATCTAAAACAGTTTTAGGCTAAAAAAATACTATAATATATAGAAGTAACCCAAAATATTACATCAGAGTACATACACAAACAGGAAAGTAAGTTGTTCATGTCAGTGGTGGAGAGACAACAAAGTACATTTACTAAGTAATGTAAAAGTCGGAGGTATTTTAATTATACAGTGTACTTTATACTTCTACTCTTATTATATATATATATGTATTTAGTACTACTTAGTTACTTTAGGATTAGGATGTTACCTATATAAAAATAACTTAAAGGATTATAAGTGGTTGATAAGAGAGCACATTAGGAACTTATAGACCAAATGTCCAGTAGATGGAGATATTTAACCAGTTATAGTTCAGTTTGGTTCAGGCTGACAGCGCTGATCCTCCAGAGTCAAAACACAGAAGAAGAATACAAAGTTCAGAGTGGAGAAACATTACAAAGACTTCAAATATCATGGGAGGGAAAGGGTGACTCATTTGGTTTCATGCTATAAATGTCTAGACAGATTTAGTCTAAGTTATATTTTTTAGTTAGTTGTGATATTTAATATTGAACCATGATGTCATTTTCTATTTATATATTCCAGCAGAGAAACATCACCACATGATATATTTATTTCTGTATTTTTAAAGGTTTTAAATAGATAAATAGTCATTTATTAATCCTAAAGTAATTTTCCCAGTTGTTCTCTATGACTCTATATCTATGCATGCACCATTTTATAACCTCTGTTGTATTTTTAAGTGTAGGGTAATAATTGAAATCCCTGTTTCTGAATTACCAGAGACCGAAGAGACACGGAGTTCACAACACTCGTTTATTTATTGTTAAATGTCTGCAGAATGTGCTGCTCTACCTGTTTTATATGGAGATCTTATGCAACTACTGTGGGGCGTGTCAGCTGTGGAGCTATCATATAAATGACCTGAACTGTCTTTATGCAGTCATATTCAACTTTTTTATCTTTGTTAAGACAACGCTGCTGAGAAAAGATGGCTTCATTTCCTGGTAAGACTCCAAAACAGTTTTTGTTTTTATCTCCTGTATGTAGGTCTATGGTGTGTAACTCCTTTACATTACAACATCACAATGCTAAAGTATTTGTACATTATGCCAATGCTTTACTCTCACAGACAGCTTTAACAGAAGTTATAAATTGTATTTCAGGTCCTGATTTCAGAATTGGGATGATTGGAAAAACTGGTGTTGGCAAGAGTGCTGTTGGAAACACCATTCTGGGAAAGAGAGAGTTCAAAGCCCGTTCCAGTGTAGAGTCAGTGACTGTGTCCTGTGAGAAAGGTGTGACACGCTGGGATAACAGAATTGGTAGTGTGGTAGACACACCAGGGATCCTTGACACTCAGAAGTCATCAGAATTTATGAAAAGAGAAATTGAGAGATGTGGGGAAGTCTCATGTCCTGATCCAGACCTTCAACGACTCATCCAAAGATGTGGTAACAGGTTCCAGGTCTTTGACAACACCAGTAATCACAGAGGTCAAGTGGGGGAGCTGGCTAAGAAGATCGATGACATGGTTGCTGCAAACGTGGGGGAATACTTCACAGATCCCATGTTTCAAGAAGTGATGGGAAAACAAGAAATGTCAATGAGAAGGTCAGTTGCTGCCAGGGATGAAGAATATGGATATTCATATTCATATTCTTCACATTCTTCATATTCTTCATATTCTTCATTTTAATATGAATAATATGAATATGAATTCATGGCTGCACTGTTACAACGCATCATACGTTTCCACTACATTCTTTGACGATAAAGTGACCAGTAAATAAGGAAGAGCGAATAACGAGAAAGTATTCCATGAAAATATGGAATACATGAAAAATCTTTGACACACACACTTACTAGCTAGAGGTGTAGTTATTAGATGTTATTGTATATTGCTTCAAGTTATCTATCAGTAAAAATTGTGATTGTTGATGATGATTTTTAAAACGAAGCTTAAGACCCACTTTTTTAAATTAGCATTTAATTCCGACTAGGACAATACTGTCTCTTAGGTGTCCTCCTTCTGTCTGCTCCTTTCTATGTATTTCTGGAAGGCTTTTAATGTCCTGCAGCGCTGCACCACTACAGCACTTTTAATTGTATCTGTTTGTTCGGCATGTGTTTTGTATTGTTTTATGGCTTTGTTGTAAAGCACTTTGGGTACCTTTCGGGTATTGTAAAGGACTATACAAATAAACTTGATTGATTGATTGATTGATTGATTATTGTAAGCTTCTCTGGGTCATGAAAGTTAAACAGTAGAGATGTTTTATGTGGAACTAAATTGTTATTATCTCTGCATGAACCTGTCTTTTTGATTTCTAATATAATATACACAATCATGGTGATTAGGCATGTTGGTACCTTATGGTGTTTTCACTTATTGGTATTTACAGTATATAATGTTTATGCCTTGGAAAAGTAATGTTCAGTTTTATTTAAGAAAATTAAGGTGAAATAAAATATATCTTTAACTAAAAAATCGTGTTTCATGTTTTATGTTATACTATTATGAACTGATGTAATGCAACTGATCATAATTGCTGCTAGTATTAAATAAACCCCATTAAAATCACTTATTTAGCATTTACATCAGCTATAAATGATTGCTAATATTTTGTAATGGTAGTACTCTGATCATAGAATTAGGTCTGGGTGGCGGGGGTTAGGGTATCTCGCTACCCCTATGTTAAAATACAGGGGCATAAGTATACACCCCCCTATGTTAAAATACAGGGGCATAAGTATACACCCCCCTATGTTAAAATACAGGGGCATAAGTATACACCCCCCTATGTTAAAATACAGGGGCATAAGTATACACCCCCCTATGTTAAAATACAGGGGCATAAGTATACACCCCCCTATGTTAAAATACAGGGGGCATAAGTATACACCCCCCTATGTTAAAATACAGGGGCATAAGTATACACCCCCCTATGTTAAAATACAGGGGCATAAGTATACACCCCCCTATGTTAAAATACAGGGGCATAAGTATACACCCCCCTATGTTAAAATACAGGGGGCATAAGTATACACCCCCCTATGTTAAAATACAGGGGCATAAGTATACACCCCCCTATGTTAAAATACAGGGGCATAAGTATACACCCCCCTATGTTAAAATACAGGGGGCATAAGTATACCCCCCCCCTATGTTAAAATACAGGGGCATAAGTATACACCCCCCTATGTTAAAATACAGGGGGCATAAGTATACACCCCCCTATGTTAAAATACAGGGGGCATAAGTATACACCCCCCTATGTTAAAATACAGGGGCATAAGTATACACCCCCCTATGTTAAAATACAGGGGCATAAGTATACACCCCCCTATGTTAAAATACAGGGGGCATAAGTATACACCCCCTATGTTAAAATACAGGGGGCATAAGTATACACCCCCCTATGTTAAAATACAGGGGCATAAGTATACACCCCCCTATGTTAAAATACAGGGGGCATAAGTATACACCCCCCTATGTTAAAATACAGGGGCATAAGTATACCCCCCCCCCTATGTTAAAATACAGGGGCATAAGTATACCCCCCCCCCTATGTTAAAATACAGGGGCATAAGTATACACCCCCCTATGTTAAAATACAGGGGGCATAAGTATACACCCCCCTATGTTAAAATACAGGGGGCATAAGTATACACCCCCCTATGTTAAAATACAGGGGCATAAGTATACACCCCCCTATGTTAAAATACAGGGGGCATAAGTATACACCCCCCTATGTTAAAATACAGGGGCATAAGTATACCCCCCCCCCTATGTTAAAATACAGGGGCATAAGTATACCCCCCCCCCTATGTTAAAATACAGGGGCATAAGTATACACCCCCCTATGTTAAAATACAGGGGCATAAGTATACACCCCCCTATGTTAACCTATGAGCCCTGAGGCCATTTTTACAGTTCATTTTCCATCTGGATTTATTTTATATAAAAGCCAATAAAACATCAACCCTGTTGTCTACAGTCAAGATATGAACATCATTTTTTTCAGGACAAACTGGGTTAGTAGAATATTTGGGTTGCAATGAGGTCACTTGAATGTTAAAAATGGTTGTAGGACCTTAAAGACAAATAAATAAATAAATAAAACGGAACATGACGCTTCCAGATATGTATTGATATCACAGACATATAGGTAAAACCTAAGCCATTTTACTCTCTAAAACACTTCTCATATGTCTTGGGAGTCACACTGTGAAGAAATAATCATTATAAATTTTACAGATGACAAAATACAGACATTTTTTCAAAAAAAGTCCAGACGCTTTTGCCCTCATGACATTTACCTATGCCAATAATAACATAATAATGTCATATTTATTGATATTACACCCACAACAATGCTACACAAGCATTTGTGTGTCTAAAACAGTTATTCTACATGGAAAAATAAACATAATAAACATTATAACTCATATAAAGCACATACTATTTACATTTCTTCAAAAAAGGCCCAAATATATAATATATAATGCAAATATATGCCATATCTCAAACCAATGAGGCCATTTCCTCTATAAAACGGTAGATATCTATCTTGTTCCGCTATAGCACCTTTGATTGCATGCTAGAGACGTTGACAGGAAGTGTAGGATGTGTAGGAAGTGTTGGGAGGGTTGGAATCTTTCAGCCTCCATACTCTTTGGCTGATATCTCCCATATATGGGCATACTGGGGCCTGTACTTCCTGTAAACAGAGAAGAGAGACGGAGCAGCGAGCTAGCGCCATAATCGAGCGAAAACGCGATGAATTATGGACATAAAGTGGATAAATCTGGGATTTAAAGGTATGGATTTAAAGCCCAACAACCCCTAAAGAGGCTGGAAGTTCCAGGCTGGATAGAAAATCACCTGTAGAGGCTAAAAGGACACGGAAAAGACCGCCGTAAAGGCTAATTCGTCCGGTTTCCGGAGCAACTTTTGGTGAGTGACTGCGTTGTATTGTTTAAAAGTTATTAAACTATGAATCAGAGGTGATTTTTTGATTGTGGGCGAGCCTCTCGGTCTCCCAATACAGGGGGCATAAGTATACACCCCCCTATGTTAATATACAGGGGGCATAAGTATACACCCCCCTATGTTAAAATACAGGGGGCATAAGTATACACCCCCCTATGCTAAAATACAGGGGGCGTAAGTATACACCCCCCTATGCTAAAATACAGGGGGCATAAGTATACACCCCCCTATGTTAAAATACAGGGGCATAAGTATACACCCCCCTATGTTAAAATACAGGGGGCATAAGTATACACCCCCCGATGTTAAAATACAGGGGACATAACTATACACCCCCCTATGTTAAAATACAAGGGGCATAAGTATACACCCCCCTATGTTAAAATACAGGGGGCGTAAGTATACACCCCCCTATGTTAAAATACAGGGGACATAACTATACACCCCCCTATGTTAAAATACAAGGGGCATAAGTATACACCCCCCTATGTTAAAATACAGGGGGCGTAAGTATACACCCCACTATGTTAAAATACAGGGGGCATAAGTATACACCCCCCTATGCTAAAATACAGGGGGCGTAAGTATACACCCCCCTATGTTAAAATACAGGGGCATAAGTATACACCCCCCTATGTTAAAATACAGGGGGCATAAGTATACACCCCCCTATGTTAAAATACAGGGGCATAAGTATACACCCCCCTATGTTAAAATACAGGGGGCATAAGTATACACCCCCCTATGTTAAAATACAGGGGGCGTAAGTATACACCCCCCTATGTTAAAATACAGGGGCATAAGTATACACCCCCCTATGTTAAAATACAGGGGGCATAAGTATACACCCCCCTATGTTAAAATACAGGGGGCGTAAGTATACACCCCGCTATGTTAAATTCCCATAGAGGCAGGCAGATTATTATTATTAAAGGCGTGTTATTTCATGGATCAAGGATGGATAAAGTTCCCTTGGCCTTTGGAATTAAAATGCCCCCCCCCCCCCCCATACACTTCCCCATACATAGAGATTGACTCATGACAAAATGTGATAGGTACGCTTACCCACTGTCCCCACCGAAATCAATGCCTATGCATTGTGTAAAGACATTGTTGTTAACTGTTTTTAATGTTTCTTCATTCCCCAAAACACAAGACAACACTTTAATAAGTGTCTGTAAGAAGAAGCACGGCACAGAGCCAGAAGTATAAATTCCCTGGGAAGTCACACCCATCAGCAGATGAATGTGAAACTGTGTAATTGTTCTGACATGTTCAGGGACCTCCCTACATAGTTGGAGATCTCATTGTTAAACCCAAAATCACATCCTTCATGCCATCCAAACAGGTGGAGAACAGAATGTGACTTTGCAGCTTCTCTCGCCCCCATTGGTTCGAATCAAATGCTTAGAAACGTCCCCTAACCGCTGAGTGGTAGAGTCTGAGAAGGATGGGAGACTAAATGTGGAATTTGTTTCTACACAATAAAACTTGTTATGATTGACATGAGGACCCATCAGCTGATGCTGTCGCACGACATCACTGGACCAACTGGTTCATGGGATGTAACTTTTACTTTTGCCTTCTCTGGAACTCTTTACGCTTAATACTGGACCAATGCCAAAGACTGTTTTGTTTTTTTTCTATTTTTTTCATTTCAATCAACATTTTCTAATGCGATACTGATGCTATGAATGATACAAATATAAATACATTGATGGAAACATGAATTGAGTCAGATAAAAACAAGTGTCTTGCATAAAATATGTGGATAATTAATTAAAGGTAAAAATACCATGAATTTGAAAGTGCATTTGAGAAGCGTGCACAAGGATGCTAACCTATCTTATCTTAACAAGGTGAAGAAGAAGGCCAAGCCCCCCTCCCCTTCCCCCCGAAAACAGAAGCTAACCCCGGTACAGGGGTTATACATGTTTAAAATCCAGAAAAGATATCTCATAATGTGATGGACAATGTAAATTAAAAGCTATAATGGCGCTCCTCTTTACTAAGCTAGGTTTTAAGCTGAAAGCTGTGTCCCCGGTAGGAGCTTACACCAGGTAGCCTATTCAGTCCCTCCAGGGTTTTAGGATGTCGTGCACACACACACACACACACACACAGTGTGTCTCACTATCTTTGTGGGGACCAGTCATTGACATAATGCATTCCTTAGCCACCCTTACCCTAACCTTAACCCTAACCATAACATAACCTTCTAACCCTGATCCTAAAACCAAGCCTTATTTCTCAAACAGCCCTTTAAAGTTGTGGGGTCCAGCATTTTGTCCCCACAAAGCTGTCAGGACCCCATAAGTATACTGTATTCCCAGTTTTTGGTCCCCACAAATGTAGTAAAACATGGTCCACACACACACACACACACACACACACGATGGATGCAGGATAAACCGGAGACGACACATACAGGATGATCTAAATTGAGGACAGATCCGCTCATTATTGTAGGTGCAATGATAAGTTAAAGTCCAATAAGTCCTTTATCAACCCATGTGAATGGTTCCCAGGCCAGGATAGGAAACTAACAATGTAAAGATCAACAAGCCACTGACACATATATTCAAATTTAACTCATTCACTAAATCATTATTTGTTTTAAATCCACCAGCCATTTTCATATTATACCAACATTTGCAGCATCCTCAGCCTTATTGGTCTATAAGGTTACTAGGAAAACTCAGCCTGGAGTCATTTGATTCTCCTCAAAACAGGTTTCCTTTTTACTTTTAAATAACTATACAAAATACATCACAACTTTTATCGCAATTTTTTACAAAACTTCCCGCAACATCAGGCATTTTGGGCCGCAGCAATCTCCAATAAGGCTGCAAAATCCTGGAGGGACTTATTATTAGTTTGGTTTACATTCATAGGCAGATGATGGCATAATGTTAATATTGGTGGTGGGTACAAAGTGACTCATGATAAAATCTGATAGGTACACGTACCCACTGTCCCCACTGAAATCGATGCCAATGCATTGTATAAAGACATTGTTGTTAACTGTTTTTATTGTTTCTTCATTCCCCAAAACACAAGAAAACACTTGATTAAGTGTCTGTAAGAAGAAGCCGGCACAGAGCCAGAAGTTTAAATTCACTGGAAGTCACACCCATCAGCAGATGAATGTGAAACTGTGTATTTATTCTGACATGTTCAGGGACCTCCCTACATACAGTGAGGAAAATATGTATTTGAACACCCTGCTATTTTGCAAGTTCTCCCACTTAGAAATCATGGAGGGGTCTGAAATTGTCATCGTAGGTGCATGTCCACTGTGAGAGACATAATCAAAAAACACAAAATCCAGAAATCACAATGTATGATTTTTTAACTATTTATTTGTATGATACAGCTGCAAATAAGTATTTGAACACCTGTCTATCAGCTAGAATTCTGACCCTCAAAGACCTGTTAGTCTGCTTTCAAAATGTCCACCTCCACTCCATTTATTATCCTAAATTAGATGCACCTCTTTGAGGTCGTTAGCTGCATAAAGACACCTGTCCACCCCATACAATCAGTAAGAATCCAACTACTAACATGGCCAAGACCAAAGAGCTGTCCAAAGACACTAGAGACAAAATTGTCCACCTCCACAAGGCTGGAAAGGGCTACGGGGACATGTCCAAGCAGCTTGGTGAAAAAAGGTCCACTGTTGGAGAGCAATCATTAGAAAATGGAAGAAGCTAAACATGACTGTCAATCTCCCTCGGGGGCTCCATGCAAGATCTCACCTCGTGGGGTCTCAATGATCCTAAGAAAGGTGAAAAATCAGCCCAGAACTACATGGGAGGAGCTGGTCCATGACCTGAAAAGAGCTGGGACCACCGTTTCCAAGGTTACTGTTGGTAATACACTAAGACGTCATGGTTTGAAATCATGCATGGCACGGAAGGTTCCCCTGCTTAAATCAGCACATGTCAAGGCCCGTCTTAAGTTTGCCAATGACCATTTGGATGATCCAGAGGAGTCATGGGAGAAAGTCATGTGGTCAGATGAGACCAAAATAGAACTTTTTGGTCATAATTCCACTAACTGTGTTTGGAGGAAGAAGAAGGATGAGTACCATCCCAAGAACACCATCCCTACTGTGAAGCATGGGGGTGGTAGCATCATGCTTTGGGGGTGTTTTTCTGCACATGGGACAGGGCGACTGCACTGTATTAAGGAGAGGAGGACCGGGGCCATGTATTGTGAGATTTTGGGGAACAACCTCCTTCCCTCAGTTAAAGCATTGAAGATGGGTCGAGGCTGGGTCTTCCAACATGACAATGACCCGAAGCACACAGCCAGGAGAACCAAGGAGTGACTCTGTAAGAAGAATATCAAGGTTCTGGCGAGGCCTAGCCAGTCTCCAGACCTGAACCCAATAGAGAATCTTTGGAGGGAGCTCAAACTCCGTGTTTCTCAGCGACAGCCCAGAAACCTGACTGATCTAGAGAAGATCTGTGTGGAGGAGTGGGCCAAAATCCCTTCTGCAGTGTGTCAAACCTGGTGAAAAACTACAGGAAACGTTTGACCTCTGGAACTGCAAACAAAGGCTACTGGACCAAATATTAACATTGAGTTTCTCATTTTTTCAAATACTTATTTGCAGCTGTATCATACAAATAAATAGTTAAAAAATCATACATTGTGATTTCTGGATGTTTTTTTTTAGATTATGTCTCTCACAGTGGACATGCACCTACGATGACAATTTCAGACCCCTCCATGATTTCTAAGTGGGAGAACTTGCAAAATAGCAGGGTGTTCAAATACTTATTTTCCTCACTGTAGTTGGAGATCTCATTGTTAAACCCAAAACCACATCCTTCATGCCATCCAAACAGGTGGAGAACAGAATGTGACTTTGCAGCTTCTCTCGCCTCCATTGGACCGAGATCAAATGCTTAGAAAAGTCACCTAACCGCTGATTAAATGTGGAATTGGTTTCACCACAATAAAACTTGTTATGATTGACATGAGGACCCATCAGCTGATGCTGTTGCATGACATCACTGAACCAACTGGTTCATGGGATGTAACATTTACCTTTGCTTTTCCATCACATTATGAGATATCTTTTCTGGATTTTAAACATGTATAACCCCTGTACCGGGGTTAGCTTCTGTTTTCGGAGGGAGGGGAGGGGGGGCTTGGCCTTCTCCTTTACCTTGTTAAGATAAGTTAGGTTAGCATCCTTGTGCACGCTTCTCAAATGCACTTTCAAATTCATGGTATTTTTCCCTTTAATTAATTATCCACATATTTTATGCAAGACACATGTTTTTATCTGACTCAAATCATGTTTCCATCAACGTACTTATATTTGAAGTATCGCATTAGAAAATGTTGCAAGACACTTAGTCGCGAACACACACACACACACACACACGATGGATGCAGGAAAAATGGGAGTTGTACAGGATGACCTAAAGTAAGGACAGCCACATTATTGTAGGTGCAATAATAAGTTAAAGTCCAATAAGGACTTTATCAAACCGTATGAATGTGTCCCAGGCCAGGATAGGAAACTAATAATGTAAAGATCAACAAGCCACTGACACATACAGTGTGTTCAAATTTAACTCTTTCAATACATGATTCTAGTCTTATTAAATCCACAAGCAATTGTCATATTATACCAACAATTGCCGCATCCTGAGCCTTTTTGGAAGGAAAACTCAGCCCAGAGTAGTTTTATTCTTTCCTCCCCAAAACAAGTTTCCTTTTTATTTTTTAAAAACTATGCAAAAAAATCACAACTTTTTTTTTGCAAATGTCTCCGTCTCCTGCAACTTCATTGCAACAAACATACAAAATACATCACAACTTTTATCGCAATTTTTTACAAAAGTTCCCTCAACATCAGGCATTTTGGGCCGCAGCAATCTCCAAACAGTACGCAAAATCCTGGAGGGACTTATTATTAGTTTTGTTTACATTCATAGTCAGAGGATGGCATAATGTTAATAAAACACCTGAACAACTCGAATCAAAACACGAGGAATACTATGTAAGGTTGGTGCTTTAAACCTATTATGTCTGTGTCAAATGTGGATCTTCATTTTTAGTTTGAAGTTCTTTATTATCATACAGTATGCACAGACCATGAAAATTTTATCAGTAAACCATGTAACATTTATTCTCCTTCTGGAGGATAAACACTCAAACGTATTTATCAACACTCACTATGTTTACATGCAATAATATTCCGGTTTTTACCCTCATTCCAAAAAAGACAATATTCTGACTAAGCTGTTTACATGGATAATGAAAGTGAATATTCCACTAATATTCCCGTTTACATGTAGATGTGCAAAACAGTATTTTTTTTACAGAACTTCACCATGTGAACACAGTGTCCCTCTTTCATTTCTTCAACCAGCTTTGTGAAAAAGTCGACGTAGCAATGTGTGCAAATATCCAAAAACCTGTTGACATCCAAGTCTTTGATAATGTTTAACAGTAGCTGTGTTTCTCCTTCTTCTGTTGGCCGGTTGGTTTGTTTACAGCAACCATGGCAATGCACAGAGCTGACCATAAGCCTGAGGTGAAAACCCTGATTGATATGATGTATAACCTGAATGTGCTGTATACATGTCCAAAAAATGCCTCTAAAACCCAAATAATACCGAAATATCCCACGTCTTGATCAGAAAAAGCTATATTCGGAAAAAAGCCTTTTTTTCTGAATAGCTCACTGGAATATGCTGTTTACATGACATGTTTCAAATTCAGAATATTGTCATATACGGAATAATAGTGCAATATTGGTGTGATCGTCAGCCTCAACCAAACTGTTGGTTAACCAAAACTGGTGAAATATCACCACCTACAGGACATTTGATCTACAAGTTCCTAAAGGACTCATTTATTAAGGCGCCATTGTGCCTTTTTGAGTTGATTCTTAGCAAAAACAACTTAGTTCTTTCACAAATATGTGTTCATTTATGTGTAATTACTTCCACCAACTAATCAAAGTATTCTTGTAAGTGTAGAATCTGCCATTTAGAACACATACGAGCAACTCACTCGAATGACGGCCACCATGCATAGACAGTAAAAGAAATGGACCAACAGACACGTTGTTCTGGACGGACACCAATGAAGGAAAATAGAAGCACTTTTCCGGTGATGGCTAGGCGTTACACAGGCTAATTACTGCTAACTAACATGCTAGTTAACATTAACATAGACACAGGCTAATTACTGCTAACTAACATGCTAGTTAACATTAACATAGGCACAGGCTAATTACTGCTAACTAACATGCTAGTTAACATTAACATAGGCACAGGCTAATTACTGCTAACTAACATGGTAGTTAACATTAACATAGGCACAGGCTAATTACTGCTAACTAACATGCTAGTTAACATTAACATAGACACAGGCTAATTACTGCTAACTAACATGGTAGTTAACATTAACATAGGCACAGGCTAATTACTGCTAACTAACATGCTAGTTAACATTAACATAGATACAGGATAATTACTGCTAACTAATATGCTAGTTAACATTAACATAGGCACAGATTAATTACTGCTAACTAACATGCTAGTTAACATTAACATAGACACAGGCTAATTACTGCTAACTAACATGCTAGTTAACATTAACATAGGCACAGGCTAATTACTGCTAACTAACATGCTAGTTAACATTAACATAGGCACAGGCTAATTACTGCTAACTAACATGCTAGTTAACATTAACATAGACACAGGCTAATTACTGCTAACTAACATGCTAGTTAACATTAACATAGGCACAGGCTAATTACTGCTAACTAACATGGTAGTTAACATTAACATAGGCACAGGCTAATTACTGCTAACTAACATGGTAGTTAACATTAACATAGGCACAGGCTAATTACTGCTAACTAACATGCTAGTTAACATTAACATAGGCACAGGCTAATTACTGCTAACTAACATGCTAGTTAACATTGGTAATTAAACCCAAACAGCTGATGGAAGTCCAAACTGTGTGCGAGCTTCTCCTGACAATACGGTGATTTGTGACCATGCGACAGTAAGTTGCGTGGTTATGACACAATCGTTAGCCTATTTTTATAAAAACGTCTGCTACGGAGCCATAACGTGAGCTACAAGGTAATGGAGCCTTTTATACATTGTCGTGTTTCTTTAGAAATAAACAACGGACAAATAGAGTCTTTAAACGCTTCAGATGGAAAGTCGTTCTCTTTCAAAGTGGCGCCAAAATGAATGGGAGTCAATGGGATGCTGATGTGATTTTGTACCTTGTTACATAAACGTAATCATACGTGTCATTAGTTCCCTGGGAGACAACTCACGTCATGTGCAGTTGTAACACAGACTAGCTAGAACAGCTGCGTGTAAACGACAGAGATACTAAGAGCTAATTTCGGTTTCATTGACATTCATAATGCGTAATATATTAAAAACACAAACCTACGTTGATTTCCTCCTACGCTGTCAACATTGCTTTACTAACATTATCTTGCTTACATATGTTTAGGAACCTGATAGCTGATGTTAGCAATAAAATATTACCAAAATAACGTAAAACTAGTATTACACTGGAAGGATCACTAACGGACGAAGTCGTACTTCTTGGAATAATATAGTAATTGGAGGGGCCAGAATGACCAGTTCAGTTGGTTGTCATGTATAATTTCACCACTAGATGGGAGAAATTAATGTTGCTTTAAGGGAAAGAACCATCATAATGCACTGCTTTAATCATTTAAAATTTCATTTTATTACTTATTTACTCTCCACCACTGATATAAACAACATTCTTTTAAGTTTTTGTTGTTTTTAGAACAGAAAATAATGGACAATTGTGGAGATATTTTGTTATATATTTTAAGGTTGTTTTTTTATCCCTTTTAGCCTTCATTTGATTCCTGCACCACAAAAAGACAAAGCAAGTTGTGTGTGTTGCTTTCTACTCATTTAGTTTCAACACTAGTTATTTTTGAAGTGTAGATAGTCAACTCATGTCCCCTACAGAGGACAACAAGACTAAGACCATAAAGGTGTGTCCCAAATGTAATGGCAATCCACCCAACAGTTATATTATATACCCAAAATTATATAATATTAGCTTGTATTTGCTTGAGGAAAACTCTGAAGGATCCCTGAAGTCATTATGAAGCATCTGTTGGGGAACCTGAACATCTGCATCATGGAAACCCATCTGACATCTGTCCCAAGAGTATAAGGATGCGGCCTGGAGCGTCACATCTCATCCGTCCCGTCTCATGCGGTCTCGTCTCGTGCCGAGGCGTGTCCAACGGCAAGTTCAGAGGTTCAAAAATGCGAAATCGCAAATTATTTTCAATTTGCTCATTTCTGAATGTTATGGTTGTGTTGATAAGATTAAATCCAGCCTATCGTTTGGAATAAAATAAGCCTGCGTTAACTATCATGCTAATGAATAAAATATTTTTTAATATTTGGTGTTTTTTTAACTAAACAGTAACGGCAATCATACAAATGAATAAAATATGTCTACAAGATAAATGCAGACTATCATATTGATGAATAAAACACTTAAAAATATGTCTGTGTATAAAATAAATTCAGGCAGGATTATAGGCAAACAAAAATTCCTTCTATAGCTGACTCCCGTCTCATGCCCTCTCGATATGCTGATAAGCAATTGTATTTGCAAGCGATTTCCCAGTGAAGTGTGAAAACAATAAAGAATATAAAAATAAAAAAGGAGTCTTGGAAAGAGTTTAACATGTTTATTTTTGTTTTCTCGTTCTTTATTGTGTGCGCAGACCCTTATCCCTACTCAGGAACTCCTGCCGTTATTTGGCAAAAATGACTGCAGAATCCAGGGTGAGGATCTTCCGAATATATCCCCCGCAGCTCACCCCGCTTTCATCTTCCAACGTAACCTGTCGGTATAGAACAAAAATATACTCGCATTTTGCGACCATACAGTATATACAGTGGGTACGGAAAGTATTCAGACCCCTTTAAATTTTTCACTCTTTGTTTCATTGCAGGCATTTTCCAAAAATCAAAAAAGTTCATTTTATTTCTCAGTAATGTACACTCAGCACCCCATCTTGGACAGAAAAAAACAGAAATGTAGAAATTTTTGCAAATTTATTAAAAAACAAAAACTGAAATATCACATGGTCATAAGTATTCAGACCCTTTGTTCAGTATTTAGTAGAAGCACCCTTTTGATCTAATACAGCCATGAGTCGTTTTGGGAAAGATGCAACAAGTTTTTCACATCTGGATTTGGGTATCCTCTGCCATTCCTCCTTGCAGATCCTCTCCAGTTCTGTCAGGTTGGATGGTAAACGTTGGTGGACAGTCATTTTCAGGTCTCTCCAGAGATGCTCAATTGGGTTTAAGTCAGGGCTCTGGCTGGGCCATTCAAGAACAGCCACGGAGTTGTTGTGAAGCCACTCCTTCGTTATTTTAGCGGTGTGCTTAGGGTCATTGTCTTGTTGGAAGGTAAACCTTCGGCCCAGTCTGAGGTCCAGAGCACTCTGGAAAAGGTTTTCGTCCAGGATATCCCTGTACTTGGCCGCATTCATCTTTCCCTCGATTGCAACCAGTCGTCCTGTCCCTGCAGCTGAAAAACACCCCCACAGCATGATGCTGCCACCACCATGCTTCACTGTTGGGACTGTATTGGACAGGTGATGAGCAGTGCCTGGTTTTCTCCACACATACCGCTTAGAATTAAGGCCAAAAAGTTCTATCTTGGTCTCATCAGACCAGAGGATTTTATTTATCACCATCTTGGAGTCCTTCAGGTGTTTTTTAGCAAACTCCATGCGGGCTTTCATGTGTCTTGCACTGAGGAGAGGCTTCCTTCGGGCCACTCTGCCATAAAGCCCCGACTGGTGGATTGCTGCAGTGATGGTTGACTTACTACAACTTTCTCCCATCTCCCGACTGCATCTCTGGAGCTTAGCCACAGTGACCATTGGGTTCTTCTTTGCCTCTCTCACCAAGGCTCTTCTCCCCCGATAGCTCAGTTTGGCCGGACGGCCAGCTCTAGGAAGGGTTCTGGTCGTCCCAAACGTCTTCCATTTGAGGATTATGGAGGCCACTGTGCTCTTAGGAACCTTAAGTGCAGCAGAAATTTTTTTGTAACCTTGACCAGATCTGTGCCTTGCCACAATTCTGTCTCTGAGCTCCTCAGGCAGTTCCTTTGACCTCATGATTGTCATTTGCTCTGACATGCACTGTGAGCTGTAAGGTCTTATATAGACAGGTGTGTGGCTTTCCTAATCAAGTCCAATCAGTATAATCAAACACAGCTGGACTCCAATGAAGGTGTAGAACCATCTCAAGGATGATCAGAAGAAATAGACAGCACCTGAGTTACATATGAGGGTCACGGCAAAGGGTCTGAATACTTATGACCATGTGATATTTCAGTTTTTGTTTTTTAATAAATTTGCAAAAATTTCTACATTTCTGTTTTTTTCTGTCCAAGATGGGGTGCTGAGTGTACATTACTGAGAAATAAAATGAACTTTTTTGATTTTTGGAAAATGGCTGCAATGAAACAAAGAGTGAAAAATTTAAAGGGGTCTGAATACTTTCCGTACCCACTGTAGTTTCAGACTTTTTCTCAAAAAGTGACAACTCCAACAGCCATCCAGTTCCAAAGCACATTATACAGTATACATACCCGGCATGCAGCTCTTGTA
This sequence comes from Etheostoma nigrum, assembly GCA_029931835.1. Classification (NCBI taxonomy): domain Eukaryota; kingdom Metazoa; phylum Chordata; class Actinopteri; order Perciformes; family Percidae; genus Etheostoma; species Etheostoma nigrum. The sequence goes on from CM057258.1 coordinate 1,732,100, forward strand.
TAGACAATAGCACACCATGTCAGTTAGAGTTTCTTCACTCAGTACAGTATTGGTGGCATTAGCTGAACAGTAGTCAAGAGAGCGGACATGATAGCACTGAAATGTTTTCAAGCCACTCCTGACAGCAAAGTCAATGGACTGTTGGCACTCACTGGACTCACATTTGATTTGGTGCTCTTTCCCCCAGGTTTTCTTTTGGACATGAATAGGCATAAAAGGTCCAAGAAACGACTTTTTCACAGCATATATACCATTCTTCTCATCAATGCATACGGCATCTAGATGGGAATTTGCAGTGATATCTTTGACAGCTTTATCTGTGTGTTGTCTGTAAATGTGCTTCTTGATATTTTTTTTTTTGATACTGCATATTACAGTGAGGGCAAAGTACATTTGGCAACTTTGAACGTCTCACTTTGCAGGGAGGTTTGTCCAGGTAATCACTGAATGGCAAGAAGGTTTCTGGCGGTGGGTCTTTGGGTCTCTCTGCTGGGTCTCTTTGTCCTTGTATTTCACTATCATGAACCTGAGACAGACAGACAGTGACAGATAGACAGACTTATTTAATATGCATGTGTGGAAAACACAAAACATTGATACACAGATAGTTTTCTTTATAAATAGACACACATACTCACCGGTACAGGCAGTTTGTCAGTGATGAGATGAGGTAGGCCCACAGATCCTGCTGCAGAGAATCAACAATCAAACTGACAATCAACTAACAGCATTAACTGAACACAGCCAATGCAGCTCCACAGAAAATGAAGAGTGATTTAAGACCTTTGCACTCCTCTGTCTGGGAATTGGTGCCTATATCTCTGCAGTCTGCATCCAACTGGGCGTCATGGAGAGGTGGCCTACAGATCTGCAAATGCCTCAGTATAGCCTGCCTTTTTATTGTTGTCTTAAGGCAAAAAGGGCAGTGGAAGTGACCACTGCTTCCACTCCTGCAGGTCTGGTGGCATTTTGTTATGAAGAAATCTACGAAGGAATAAAAGCATTACGTGCTTATATAAAATAAAGCAACTTGTATGTAAAATTACTAGTAAGCTTACTAAGTAGCAGTAGTTACAAACAAACAAATGATAATGGCATAGCACAAAGATGATGAAGGGAACTAACCTTCATGTTTTATGGCATTCTTTACATGCACTTCCATGTGCTGCAAAACTTTTGCCCTGTTCCGGGGCTTGTATACTGAGGTGGGGCAAAGGGGACAATGATAGTCGGTGCAGCACACCGTGCATCGTGTCAACTGGGGTGTATTATTTTTTTTAAAGACACTGATATGTACCTTAAGGAAAATCACAGACAGGAACCATCAGAGTATGCAACCATAAACTGCTCAAGCTAGGTAACGTTAGCTAATATTCGCTAACAATTGTCAAGCAACGCTGATACAGGTTTCATCAAATGTACGGTAACATCAGGGACACAGCAATAACATACAGAAATAAGCCAACTATATGTATGGCTAAAATTGTTACTTTAACAGTTTTTAACATTTTTCAATGTATTGCAACAAATGTGGTCACGAACTTACCCGTGACTCCATCTGGAAAATAATTTGCGATTTCGTATTTTTTAACCTCTAAACTTGCCGTTGGACACGCCTCGGCATGAGACGAGACCGCATGAGACGGGACGGATGACTTGGGACGCTCCAGGCTGCATCCATACCCGTCTCATCTGTCCAGACAATTCACCCAAATATCAACCTCATGGTGGCGCCAGAGTTAAAGGTAAAGGATCAGAAGTCAGGGACAGCCAGCATGGCTCAAGATCTCACCAAGTTAAAGTTAAAAAAAAACTTCATATTAGAAATATAGTTGATAAAATGTCAAAAATTGTAAACAAAGTGGTATCAATAAAGAGAAAAACAGTAAGATTAAAATAAGATTAAAAGATTTCAAGATAATTCAGTTAATTAAAAATAAATGTGTGACAACAGTGTCATCAATCTTCTCTTCTTTGCTCCAACATGGTTAGATGATATTCAACACAATGAGAAACATTAACATGAATATAATTCTATTTATTAAATTTTTACTTTGTTGTCAGATCAATAGTTTTTTTTTTGTTTAAATATTTAAATTATTAAAGTAATCTTGAATCAATAACTTTGTTTTATTGATTTCAAGCCTTAATCAGCCAGCAGGGGGAGTCATTTGCTCACTGATAATCAGAATGAGTGATTGGGGTCAGTCCTTACTGTCAGTGAAACATGCTGTGAGGCTACCATTTTAAATATTACAATGACAAATTAGCACATTAAAAGTATTACAACCTACATATTTGCCTAATGTTGTGTGTAGAGCATGCCATATTTAATTTATCACAGCCATATTGGTATCAGCATATATGTTAGTCACTAATCAAAAAGAAATTGCAGTTCAGAAAAGGCAAGATTTGTTCATGGAGATTGAAAGACAGTTTTTCTGGTGTATTTTAGATTTCAACGTATAGCTGAGTACTTGGACACAGTTATTAAAGTTACTAAAAAGTCACCGGGGGACCCATCACCTTATCATGGTGGAGTGGTTTGTGTGTCCCTATGAACCTGAGGGCTGTGTTGTCTGGAGCTTTGTGCCCCTGGTAGGGTCTCCCATGGCAAAGTGGTCTCAGGGGAGGGGCCAGACAAAGAATGGGTCAAAGATCCCATGAATAACCGAGGTAGAGAGGGAGTGACCCTGCCCAGAGCCTGGCCCCCGTCTGGAGCCAGGCCCAGACGGAGGGCTCGTCAACGAGCGTCTGGTGGCCGGGTTTGCCACGGAGCCCGAAGATGCTACGTGGCACCTCTCTCTCCAGCCCATGGGCCCACCACCTGTGGGAGGAACTAATGGGGTTGGGTGCGCTGCCACATTGGTGGCGGCGAAGGTCAAACCCGGGCGGCAGAGGCTGGCTCTGGGGACGTGGAACGTCACCTCTCTGTGGGGGAAGGAGCCGGAACTTGTGCGGGAGGTGGAGCGCTACCAGTTAGATCTGGTGGGGCTTACCTCTACGCACAGTCTCGGTTCTGGAACCGTACTCCTGGATAGGGGTTGGACTCTGTCCTACTCCGGAGTTGCCCATGGTGTGAGGCGCCGGGCGGGTGTGGGGATACTCACAAGCCCCCGGCTGAGCGCCGCTGCGTTGGAGTTTACCCCGGTGGACAAGAGGGTCGCCTCCCTACGCCTGCGGGTGATGGGGGGGAAAACTCTGACTGTTGTTTGTGCATATGCACCAAACAGGAGTTCGGAGTATTCGGCCTTCTTGGAGACCTTGAATGGAGTCCTGTATGGAGCTCCAGTAGGGGACTCCATAGTTCTGCTGGGGGACTTCAACGCACACGTGGGTGATGATGGAGATACTTGGAGAGGCGTGATTGGGAGGAACGGCCTCCCTGATCTAAACCAGAGTGGTTGTTTGTTGTTGGACTTATGTGCTAGTCATGGATTGTCCATAACAAACACCATGTTCGAACATAGGGAGGCTCATAAGTGTACGTGGTACCAGAGCACCCTAGGCCAAAGGTCAATGATCGATTTTATAATCGTTTCATCTGATCTGAGGCCGTATGTTTTGGACACTCGGGTGAAGACAGGGCCAAACATATTTCTTTCCTCTGTATGAGAGCTCCATCTCTCTCACTTTGTTAACCTTTGTAATCTGTGATGTAATTTAACAATAAATAAACGAGTTGTGTTGTGAACTCCGTGTCTCTTTGGTCTCTGGTAATTCAGAAACAGTGATTTCAATTTTTACCCTACACTTAAAAATATAACAGAGGTTATAAAATGGTGCATGTATAGATATAGAGTCACAGAGAACAACTGGGAAAATTACTTTAGGATTAATAAATGACTATCTATAAAATATATTATATGTTGATGTTTCTCTGCTGGAATATATAAATAGAAAATGACATCATGGTTCAATATTAAATATCACAACTAACTAAAAAATGTATAACTTAAACTAAATCTGTCTAGACATTTATAGCATGAAACCAAATGAGTCTTTGTAATGTTTCTCCACTCTGGTCTTTGTATTCTTCTTCTGTGTTTTGACTCTGGAGGATCAGCGCTGTCAGCCTGAACCAAACTGAACTATAACTGGTTAAATATCTCCATCTACTGGACATCTGGTCTATAAGGTCCTAATGTGCTCTCTTATCAAACACTCATAATCCTTTAAGTTGTTTTATATACAGTAGGTAACATCCTAATCTTAAAGTAACTAAATAGTACTAAATACATATAATAAGAGTAGAAGTATAAAGTACACTGTATAATTAAAATACCTCAGACTTTTACATTAATTAGTAAATGTACTTTGTTGTCTCTCCACCACTGACATGAACAACTTACTTTCCTGTTTGTGTATGTTCAAAAAATTGAAAGTCTGTAGATATTCTGATGTAATATTTTGGATTACATCTGTATTATTTTAGCCTAAAACTGTTTTAGATGAATGGTTCTGAACATTTGAAGCCTATTTAACCCTCCTGTTGTCCTCGGGGTCAAAGTCTAGTATAGAATAGCTTGTATTTGCTTGAGGAAAACTCTGAAGGATCCCTGAAGTCATTAGGAAGCATCTGTTGGGGAACCTGAACATCTGCATCATGGAAACCCATCTGACATCTGTCCAGACAATTCACCCAAATATCAACCTCATGGTGGCGCCAGAGTAAAAGGTAAAGGATCAGAAGTCAAGGACAGCCAGCATGGCTCAAGATCTCACCAAGTTAAAGTAAAAAACAACTTTATATTAGAAATATAGTTGATAAAATGTCAAACTATAAACAAAGGTCCCTCAGGGTAATTTACATCTCAAAGCAAATCCAAATTCATCTAGTAGCCATTTCAAATAACAATATCAGTGGTACATTCATCTAAAAAATACAAGAACCATTCTAAAATCTAAAACAGTTTTAGGCTAAAATAATACTATAATAATATATAAGTAACCCAAAATATTACATCAGAGTAAATATACAAACAGGAAAGTAAGTTGTTCATGTCAGTGGTGGAGAGACAACGTACATTTACTAAGTAATGTAAAAGTCTGAGGTATTTTAATTATACAGTATACTTTATACTTCTACTCTTATTATATGTATTTAGTATTACTTAGTTACTTCAGGATTAGGATTTTACCTATATAAAAACAACTTGAAGGATTATACATGTAAATAGTTGATAAGAGAGCACATTAGGACCTTATAGACCAGATGTCCAGTAGATGGAGATATTTAACCAGTTATAGTTCAGTTTGGTTCAGGCTGACAGCGCTGATCCTCCAGAGTCAAAACACAGAAGAAGAATACAAAGTTCAGAGTGGAGAAACATTACAAATACTTCACATATCATGGGAGGGAAAGGGTGACTCATTTGGTTTCATGCTATAAATGTCTAGACAGATTCAGTCTAATTGTTTTATTTTAGTTAGTAGTTAGTTTAATATTAAACCATGATGTAATTTTACATTTATATATTCCGGCAGAGAAACATCACCATATATTATATTTTTTTCTAATTTTTTAAAGGTTGCAAATACATAAATAGTCATTTATTAATCTAAAGTTATTTGGGGGGGGGGGTTGTTGTTCTCTATGACTCTAAATCTATACATATATATACATATAATTCTCTGTTATATTTTTAAGTGTAGGGTAATAATTGAAATCACTGTTTCTGAATTACCAGAGACCGAAGAGACACGGAGTTCACAACACTCGTTTATTTATTGTTAAATCATCACAGATTACAAAGGTTAACAAAGTGAGAAAGATGGAGCGCTCACACAGAGGAAAGAAATGTTTGGTTCATATGACAAAAGAAACCCATTAACATACTATAAACAAAATATAAATCTCTGATTAAATGCTGCTAATTAAGAAGCCAAGTCAAAAGAAAGTAAAGTATAATCAAAGTATAATCAACCCTTCAAGGTATTGAATCATATCCCATGTAGCCTAAGTCTATCTAGAAAGAAGAAACATTCCATCCCTGCCCTTTACGCGCCTGACCTGATACGTACGCATTCTTCTTTCTTTCTGGTGTTAACATCCCGTCCACTATCTGCATCAGCTTCCCCACTTGATCTGAATACAAAGCGCTGTTCTCAAAAAGAACACACCTTCCTCCACACTCATCAACTATCTTCTTGAGATCAGGCTGACAGCCATGCAGAAAAGCCTTAAAGCTCATCCCGTCCTGCTGCAGATCTCCCCCACGTGTAAACAGGACGACTGTTTGTTTTACAACTTCTCTGCCAAAAGCTGTTTCCAACTTTTTCAGTATGTCTCTCTCTCCGTCTGTAAATCTGCTAACTTGAATCACAAGTAAGAACACACAAGGCTCTGACTCATAGAGCTCTTTGCACATTCTCACATGTTCCTCATTTGATGACTTCCTGTCATCATCAAAGATGTCGGGGGTATCAATGACAAGGACACTTCTACCTCCTATCTCAGTTTTTGCCTCCTGCCACTCTGTGGTGACTGGCTTTGAACTGGCTATTGATGTGAACCAATTCTTTCCGAGGATTGTGTTTCCACTTGCACTCTTTCCGGTCCCGGTCATTCCCAGCAGAACAAGGTTCAGATCGATGGTAGAGTACTCTCCTGTATCGATGTAGGACAAAGAACTTTACAAGCATCTGTTTTCATTATTACAAGCAGCGGCTTTCCTTTTGTTTTGTTCAACAAAAAACATTGGACTGCTTCATTAAAACACATACACAATACTACTAAACATAACTACACATTTCTGTAATAATTTACTGGGTTCAGAAAAACAGGTCTCACTTTTTAACCTCTTCCTGGGGTCAGTGAAACCTAGATAAAAAGGCCAAATAAGAATTTCTAAAAGTAACATATTGGTTCTATACGAATTATTTCCCTTTACTAACTACACATGTGAGTATAAGTTAGTAAAAAAGAACAGATGTTGCTGAGAGAGGTTGTGGCTTACCTTCCTTTATTGGGTGGCGTGGTGTTGGTGTCCATGACACAGCAGGCTGGGCAGGAAGCCTGTAATGCAGAGGCAGAACCATATTACTAAGATACAAAGATGACTTTTGTTGCATTTATCTTTTAATAGTATGCAAACAATTACAACAGTCCCCAGATTAAATTACTAAACAGTCTACAGTCTACAACGGTATATTTGTTACTTTAAGTTATGTCCAATCATCATCTACATGTTTCTCCTTTCACCTTTACCTCGTGTTGGTGGGTTGTTGTCTGTCTTCAGCCAGTTGGGTCAGTTTACGGAAAACCTGATCCATGGTGCAGCATTTGAATTGGTAAGAATCAGACTCCTTATAGCCTAAGGGCAGCACAACTATGAAATCCTCTGTCGGTTTTCCAGTTGTTTTGTGCAGACTGTCTAACTGCTCCCACACCTCTTCTATTGAAAACCCTTCCTTTACCACCAAGAAGACCATGTCTAGGTGTCTATTAATAGTAAATAGTTGTTTTATGTCATCACATTGTTTGTACAAGTCTGGTGTACATGTGACCACATACTTAGCATTTTCATATATCTCAGTTTCTTTCAGAACATTGTTTTTGGGCAGCAGAGATAAGTCTGTCCCTAGGATCTTGGTTATTAAGGCTTTCTTCAAAGAGTCTTCTCTTCCCAGGACAACAACTGAAATCTTGTTACCTGTAAAAACACACAATAACATCATTTTAAACCTGATACCATCAATACATTTTTTATACATAGTAAACACAACAGTGTCTTACTAATAGAAAGCAAACAGGGTATCAAAAACAAACTTGATAAGACATTTATTGCAAAACTTACTGTGAGACATGGTCCTCAGATCCAGTGAAGCGAAATACCAACAAGCTGTGTGGTGTGTGCAGAATGTGCTGCTCTCTGCCTGTTTTATATGGACCTGTTACACAAACATTATGAGGCGTGGCAGCTGTGCAGCTATTATATAAATGAGCAACCGTCTTTAAGCCTTTACATTCATCTCTGTTGAGACAACACTGAAGGGACAAGATGGCTTCATTTCCTGCTGGTAATGCTCAAAACAACAATTTTAATTTTATCTCCTGCATATATATCTCATTTACATTAAAGTCTATCACAGTGTCGTCATATCCAGTAAACTGTTTGTACATTATGCCAATGCTTTACTCTTACAGACAGCTTTAACAGAAGTTATAAATTGTATTGCAGGTCCTGATTTGAGAATTGTGATGATTGGAAAAACTGGTGTTGGCAAGAGTGCCGTTGGAAACACCATTCTGGGAGAGAGACAGTTCATATCCCGTCCCAGTTCAGAGTCAGTGACTGAGTCCTGTGAGAAAGGTGTGACACGCTGTGGTAACAGAGTGGTTAGTGTGGTAGACACACCAGGGATCCTTGACACTCAGAAGTCACCAGAATTCATCCAAAGAGAAATTGTGAAATGTGTTGAAGTCTCATGTCCTGGTCCTCATGTGTTCCTGCTGGTCATCCAAGTCGGTCGATTCACCAACGAAGAGAAAAACTCTGTGGAAGCCCTGCAAAAGCTGTTTGGTGCTAACGCTAACCGGTACATGATCGTGCTGTTTACCCGTGGTGGTGATCTTGAAGACCAGACCATACAAGAGTATGTGCGTGAGGGCAGTCAAGACCTTCGACGAGTCATCCAAAGCTGTGGTAACAGGTACCACGTCTTTGACAACAACAGTAAAGACAGAAGTCAAGTGGGGGAGCTGGTTAAGAAGATCGATGACATGGTTGCTGCAAACGGGGGGACACACTACACAGATGCCATGTTTCAAGAAGTACAACAAAAAATGGGAAGTGGAGTTACTCCCTCATACAGCTTCCTCGGTGAACTGATCCTCCGTGTTGTAGAATTTCTAACTATTCTTGCTCGTCGCTAAATAACCATACTCAGTAGCCTAAACATATCAATATCCAGGTGTAAGAAGACAGCTTCTGTACCCATGTGTGAACATATGGAACACATTTAGAAAACACACACACACACATACACACACACACACACTTAAAGTAGATAGAGTAATGTTATTTTGTGTGGTGTCAGGTTATCACTCATGCTGTAAAAAGTATAAATGTCTTTCAGGGTTATGAGAAAATGACTTAAAGATAAAATGTAGACAAAATAAAGCTGATGTGCTCCTCACATGACTTGTCTCTGCTACACAAACCTTTTCTTGATCTTATAAAATGTATGATTTTTTTTCAGAACTTAATTGTATGTGATTTAATTTTCATCTATTGAAACATGACCTGCTTGATTGTACATGTATGCCTGAAAAGGATGTTTTAGGTATTCTGTATCCTTCATTCTGTAAAGTTAAGGTGAAATAAAAGTATGTATAACTAAAAATAAATATTTTCATGGATTTGTGTTTATTTTAATGGGAATTGAGATATACCTTACATTATTACTGCTGTTGGTATTCTTAAGTTACATTTAGCAGTTACAGCGATTAACCCTTTTTTCACAGCTAACTTTTTACTCATTGTAGCAGAAATGAACAGGGGAAGGGATTCTTTCATTAAACTGTGAAAGAGCTCACTCTTATACTTGGTGAAAAGAGCAATGCAAAATTTTCTTTACATTTTATTTTCAGGAGTAATTTTCAGTATAAAATGAAAAACTACTAAAGATCCATAAGGAAGAATGAATGGATATTTTGAATACGCAACATCCAGATCAAAGAGGGTTATTATACAGAACCAGGATATAATTAATTTAATGATTAAATAAGGTAGTGTCTTTTGTTGTTGTATCTCTTTTCAATGTTGGGGTGGGGGGGGGGAGGGGGGACATAACATAAGAAACATAGATCTGCCATTGAGAACAATAAAAGTCTCTGGGTCTGCATGAAGAATATTACAAACATGAAATCTAAGAGGAAACACTTTATCACTCTAGATGAAGATGTCAGCACACAAACTGAATGACTTTAACCTCAGATGTATGACACCTGACATTTCAGGAGGGGTGCAAGGCCTTAGAGACCATCAGCAACTCTGAGGTTCCTGAACTGTTCAAAATCGAGCCACTGATGTTGTCTGTTACGTACTGAATGATTTGATAAGTTGTTCCTGTGTTTGTATGAACTGTTGCTCTTGTCAGCACCTTTTGCATGACACAAATTTCCTCTGGGAAAATAAAAGTTTATCTTATCTCTTATCTGATCTTATGGTCACGTAGCTCTCCACAAGCAGAAAAAAAAACATCTTAACTGGCTGGAATTGCTTTAGGGCACATCAAGCCACATATCGGCTTCCGTTACCCTCTCTGAACTTCACGTCCATCTGCAATTTCATCACCCATGCTCCTTCCATTCAACCCTTTTCAGCTTTTGAGGGGTTCAGAATTTGCACCGACTTCATCCATCTATAATCCTTCTTTTCATCCGGTTTATCGGACATCACCATCCACACCTCAAACTCTCTCATATTCACACTCAGAAGTTTCCTTCTCCCTTCGTCTTCCACCTCAGCTCCTACCTCAACCCTACGAGCCACTAATCAAATACATCGGTTCCAGGTACGCCGCCAAGGCATCTCCACAACACCCACTTTTCACTATTCCAAAATGGCCACTTGACTCTGGTTTCAGAAACCGCTGAACAGCATTCTCTGCATTTCAGCCACATCACCCAAACATTATTCCAGCCACTCTTTCCGCATCGGCGCAGCATCCACAGCCGCCAGATCAGACATCTCCGACCAAACCATTCAGTTCCCAGGCCGCTGGTCATCCCAGGCTTACCGATCTTACATTCACAAACAATCTCAACGATCTCAGTCAAGCCCACGCACAACTCAGTTCTACACAATCTGACACTTTTGGGGGTCTGCAAACTATTCTGGTGAAAACTGCTTCTGAGACGGAACCCCCACTCTGAGTCTCCTCCACCCGGTCATCACACATCCTCCCAGACCAGCCATCAGACAACATCCACATCAATTTTGAACATTCATTTCATTTCTAAGAGATTTGCTGTGCGGTTTTCACGAAATCGGCAAAAAACGGCAAAAGATTTTGCCGCTCAACATCGCTCAAAACCCCCCCTCTTTAGGACCGTGCTGTATCGCCATACTTTACCGTAGAAACATAATTAAAAGTTTAAACCAAAGACAAGACTTTGGCGTTTATTGGGCTGAATGGGCGTTCAGATATCAAGCCCGGTTTCTCCCAAATCACAGTTTACGTATCGTCCCGTTTTCAGACCGTCTCAGATTTTCCAATGTGTGTGTATGTGGCGGAATGTTCAGAGTTAGAGTGGAGGACAGAGTGGGGAGATTAAAAAAATCATCTTGGTTCTCTCTCTATAACTTGCTCCCACACCAACAATTCTAACTTGTCATGGCCAATTTATACATCAAAACGTAGGTATTCTTGTCTAGTTTCAGCCAATGTGCTCATGTATGCGATATGAATTATACTTTTCGCTCAGCAACCTTTCAAATGACAAGAGTTCTCAATCTTCCTCCATTCACCGCCATGTTAAACCTCGTACACATTTCTGAGCAGAACGCAGAGCGAAGCATTTTTTTACATTGCTGATACGCCCACATTTCTAAGTTTATCCACATATATTTTATATCAATACGTTCACAAAGGCCTTCTGGTGCCCATGAGAACCTTATTTTATTGATAGCTAGTATCCCTTTGATGATATGATCATTTGATTGAGAGCTTGTTCAGTACCTGAATAGCTGGTGACAGCAGGTGCCAGGTGCAGTCGTTAACTGATTACAGATCAAAGAGATGACATCACAGAGATGAAAGGCTTCCTATTGGTCCTTAGTAACCAGTCAACCATACTCTGTATGTCTGTCTGTCAACATCTATCTGTCTCCCTCTCTCTCAGACACACACACACACACACACACACACACACACACACACACACACACACACACACACACACACATCTTAACGCCTCAAATAGGTTTTAAAAAGTTATATCTCTGAAGGGTTAAGACATTTATTATTTTTTATTAAGTTTTATTGCTATTTGCATGTGCACCAAGTAGGAGGCACACTGATGAAATTTCTGTGGAATTTTCTAGTTTGTCAATTAAGGTTCGGCAGCAGGGCCACGCCTAAACCACACCTCTAATCACCAGACAAACATATGGCGTGCTATGCAGCAGCCTCGGTGTCTCTGATTGCTTGACCCACATTCCCATTCCCTCTCCTTCATCCATCTTCCCCCTCTTCCCTTCCTGCTGCACATCTCTCTCATGTCTCTTCTAGGTACCGTCTGGGGGTCTGTAAACTATTCGGGCGGAAACTGCTTCTGAGACGGAACCCCCACTCTGAGTCTCCTCCAACCGGTCATCACACATCCTCCCAGACCAGCCATCAGACGACATCTACATAAAGTTTGCACATTCATCATGTTCATCTGCACATTCATAATGTTAATTAAATCTTTAACTAACACATGGTTGTGGCATGGTCCATGCTAGTGAACCTCAGATTTATGACATATGACATTTCAGGAGGGGTGCAAGGCCTTAGAGACCATCAGTAACTCTGAGGTCCCTGAACTGTTCAAAATCGAGCCACTGATATACTGTCTGTTACGTACTGAATGATTTGATAAGTTGTGCCTGTGTTTGTATTAACTGTAGCTGTTGTCAGCACTTTTTGCCTAACACAAATTTCTTTTGGGACAATAAAAGTTTATCTCTTATCTGATCTTATGGTCACGTAGCTCTCCACAAGCAGAAAAAAACATCTACAGTAAAACACTACTTCCTGGAGCAAAGTTAGACCAACCAATTAATTAGCCTATGAAGAAATGGATAGTATAGCCTAATTACCTTTTTATCACCATTATCCATTTTGTTTTAAAAATAGGTTATTGGTATAACTGATAATATTAATCTGTCAACAATCTGTTGAAAAGTCAACTAAGTCTACGGTACTTACGGTAAGAGAAAGTGAGTCCAAACCTTTCCTTAGCACAGACTAGTGCATCTTCCATAACCTTGAGCTTGATGAGCCAACACACACGTGATTATTTCAACTTTTGTGTTGACAATGAAGTTTAAAAATAAGACATTTGTCACTTCCCAAACAACAAGTAACTTATCTTTAAAGAGGATAAAGCCACCATCAATAAAAACGAAGCTGGCATTTAGAAACCATAAGTGTGTGGCCACAGCACAAAAGGTGCTGAATCACCTCCTGAAGAAGGTCAGGGAGAATCATGGATCTGCCATTATAATGACAATAAAAGGCTCTGGGTCTGCATGAAGAATATTACAAACATGAAATCTAAGAGGAAACACACTATCACTCTTGATGAACATGACAGACCTGGTAAGCCCAAATGCGTAGTGTGGGTGAACTGGGGACATCTAGAGGAGGCCCCCGTTCAACAGACTTTAAATTCACACATCCAGCTGAGATTTGTGGACATCTCTGTGGAGGTTGGGGGCATTGAACACACATGGGCAATGTTCAAAGCTTCCATTGCTAAAGCTGCAGTGGGGAGCTGTGGTCTCAGGCATACACGTGCACACATAGACATCACAAGGGGCTTGAGCACCTGCCCTTTTTCTTCCTTGAGAGAAAGTGTTTCCTTTTTAATTATTGGTACAGTGCTTTTCCTGTAAAAATGAACAAAATAGCAGCCGTTTTCAGTTCAGTGTAAATAGTTTTGTTGATTTTTTGAAGTGTTATATATTCCAAAACACCAAAAGAATTTTTTTTCCATTTGCAAAATAAACAAATTCTCCGTGAAGCTATGTCCCTCTCCTTGGTGCATTCAGTTATTCTAAATATATAAAATAAATATATACTAGAAACTAGAATCATACGCATGGTGACATAGTTTCCTTTGCTGTTCCCTGGTGAAAACTAAAAAGTCTCTAGTGAACTGATTTTTTTTTGTATTCTATTTTTTAACCCTCCTGTTGTCCTCGGGTCTAATCTGACCCTTTAATAAATGTCTATATCTGAAATATGAGTTTCTTTTTACCCAAATTACCATAAAATGGATTGGATTCCTTCCAACGCTCTTTATAAATACAACTGATCACTTTCATTCCTCTGATCTTAACTAGTCAAGATGATTCATAATTTCTGCTTTTTTAACTCAAATATCAGGTATAATTCTATATAAATGAGGGTTATTGACCATGAATTACAAAAAGTAGTAAAACTAGTACGGTGGTGTTAGTGAAAACTAAAAAAAAGTTTGAAAAAAAGACAAAAATGTCAATTTTTTGTCAGTTTTGGCTCGGGAGGATAACACAAGGGTTAAATCCGTTGAGTATTATTAGTTGTAGTTGTGTTAAACAACTGCGTAAGGGAAATAAAATACATTGGTAACACTGTCAGAGTTGTGTTAATATATTTGTTGTTTTGTTTAAATTTAAATTAAAGAATTATTTATTAACTATTATGTTTTTTCCCCCTTGAGCCCCTGTTGCCCAAAATGTCTGTGCCCGTCCCTGGTCTCAGGGTCTTGGGTGGCTTGACGGGTGGTAACCCTTGAACACTGTGGTGGACAAAGCTATGCTGGCTTCATATTTATTTGGTGTTAAACTGAGTTCTGGGGGATTCTATGGGGATTATAGGATAGGCAAAAACAAGCCTTGGCTACAGCCTATTCCTTTTATTCCTTTTTAATTAGCTATGGTGGTAAATCTTGGGGAAATAATCGTTTTGTTCATGTATGTTAACAGAAATAAAATTATTCATCATCATCATTACTAATCGTTGCCCATCTAAACATAAAACCATTAACAACTAATTACAAAAATACTAAGATATTTAAGATTTCATATTTAAAAAAATTTGACTATTATTGTCATTTTTAGTGTTTACCATCCTTTTATTAACGAAATACTTTTCTCAACTTTTGCACCTCCATTAATTTTATTCTAACAAAAAATAAGATTGAGTACTGCAATCTGCAACATGTCATCTAGGTTTAAAAAATACAAGCCAGCACTTTCTGAAAGGGGTATGGACGTTGTTAACCTTTCATCTGTGTTAATGTACTTTAGACATTTAACACACACCTAATATATCTTTTATTATCAAAAGTACGTTGGCATTTCATCTGAAACTTGATTTACTGTTTCTCCTATAAACCAATTAAAATGACCTTTAAACTGACCTGAATTGTTATATGTGAGATACCATTAGATACAATAATGCCAAGGTACTCGTAAAAATATAATAATGGTGTGTTCAAAGTCACTCAAACATTTATCAATGACCCACTTTACTTTCAGAAAGTGCAGACACCACATGACTGACACTATTGATTAATATCCAAAACACAACATTAACTCTCAATGGTTCCTGTGACATGAGAAATACTTTAAAAACACAAAGTCAACCTTCCTGGGTGCTACATTAGTTTCATTTTTCATTTTATCCTTAATGCAAGAAAAGAAATCAAGTCCTTTATTAATGATATCTCTGCAATGTCCACAAGCATGCCATTTCAGAAGGATTTTAATGCATCCTGTCAGACACAGTGATTTAAAAAAGGACTAAAACCTTTCTTTTTAGCAGAACTTTTAGAAGTTCAAGTAATTTTGCACAACAATGTCGTTGCACTATCTACATATATTTAAAACTGATTTTTACCTTGCTTTTATGATCTTGCCTTAGCACTTTGAGGTTTGTCTTAAATGTAAAGTGCATAGCAAAAAAATGTATTATTTAAATTCCTTTCCTACACAGACACAGAGGTTATGAAAAGGTGCATGTATACACCTAGCGGTGAAAGAGCTGACTCATTTCCCCCCAACATAAGTGTCCCATAAGATAAATAAATTACTATTAATCTACAGTACCAGTCAAAAGTTTTTCCCATTTCCCATTCTGAGAAAGTGTGTCCAAACTTCATATATTATTTATCACTTATTATTTAAAACGTATCCTAAATTTAGATTTTTTTTTTTGCTGGAATATGTAAATGAAGAACTACCATCATGGTTCAACTATAATACTAACATTAACATTCAGATGGAATCTGGTCTAAAGTTTTTTAACTGAAACTGAATGTGTCTGCCTCCTTTTACCATATGTTCAGTCTTTGTTATTATATGGGTCAGTTTGTGTAAATCATAAATGTTTCTTCTCTCAGAACTTTTTATTCTGTCAGCCTGAACCAAACTGAACTATAACTGGTTAAATATCTCCATCTACTGGACATTTGATCTATAAGGTCCTAATGTGCTCTCTTATCAACCACTCATAATCCTTTAAGTTGTTTTTAAATGAGTAAAATCCTTCTCTGAAATTAAGTAGTAACAAATATGTACATGTGTCAAGAAAGAATAAAAATACATGAAGAAGGTCCTGAGTTCTGGACTAGTGCATATTTCTTGCATCTCCATGGTCAAACCAGTTAAATTCATTAAAATGATCAGATATTGTTTTGTGAGACGTTACTATGTCTGCTCTGGTCACAGGGACTCATAATTAGAGTCATGAACGTAGATTCCTCCCCGGTGAGTTTATGGGGAGTCCTTAACTTTCATGTTGAAGTGTTCAGTGGAGCTGAATGAGCATCATCAGTATATCTGATCCTTTTAAAACAGCCAGTGGTTTAATTCCTGCTCCCCAATTTGCTGTCCCAAATGTAATGGCAATCCACCCAACAGTTATATTATAACTACCCAAAATGATAAAATATTAGCTTGTCTGTTGGGGAACTTGACAATTCACCCAAATATCAACCTCATGGTGGCGCCAGAGTAAAAGGTAAAGGATCAGAAGTCAAGGACCACAGTGCATTGTACCCAAAGTTGTTATTTTCCTTGATAAATGAGCTCTTTAGGAAGTTATTCATCAAATGTCCAGTAGATGGAGATACTCCACCAGTTATAGTTGACTGGTTGGTTCAGGCTGACAGCGTTGATCCTCCAGAGTCAAAATACAGAAGAAGAATACAAAGGATTATTCATACAATACAACATGGATGGCAACAGACTTTTGGGAAAACAAGTCCTCTAAATCTACACTTCCACCTTTTCATAACATCAGTTTCTTTGCAGGTGGAGTCTTGAGGAGTGAAGGATGATTGTTTAAATCCCCGTGTCTCACAGGATCTGTGTGGTGGAAGTACCAGAGACCCAAATGAGCCACAATGGGTCTGGAGGCTCTGAAGAGAGCTGGACTACCCCTTTAAAGCAGAGGGGCCCAGATTCTTTCATATGAAGGGCCAAAATGTATCTGGATGGAAGGCAACGGGCCAAAATAGATGGAGATGTTGAGGGATACGTAATTCTCGCCGTTCTCCGTAGACAAAACATGTGTATGTAATTTAAATGGGAACTTAAAAAGGGCTTTACATTGCCATTAAACTCAGATTACTTTTAACCGCACAAAATGTACTTTATGATTGTTCATTCATAGTTTTGATGCTTTCAGTGAGAATCTACAATGTAAATAGTCATGAAAATAAAGGAAACACATTGAATGAGAAGGTTTAACCAAACTTTTGGCCTGTACTATTTATATATATAAAACTTCATATATACGACCTCATGGTGGCGCTAGAGTAAAAGTTAAAGGATCAGAAGTCAAGGACAGCCAGCATGGCTCAAGATCTCACAAAGTAAAAGAACAACTATTAGAAATATAGTGTAAAAAATTGTAAACAAAGGCCGAGAAGTGCAAAACAACATTACAGAGTGTGAAACACTTTCACAAAGACAAATTTACATTTTAGAAAACAAATTAACAAAATGCAAAACCCTTTTACAAGTCCTGAAACAAATTTACAATTGACGTGAATATGAAAGGATAAGGTGAAAGGTGTTGATCAAGGGTACAAGCGGTGAGAAGCTCAGTCATCCGAGAGGAGCTCGGAGTAGAGCCGCTGCTCCTTCACGTTGAAAGGAGCCAGTTGAGGTGGTTCGGGCATCTGGTAAGGATGCCTCCTGGGGGGGTCCTTAGGGAGGTGGTCCAGGCACGTCCAGCTGGGAGGAGGCCTCGGGGAAGACCCAGGACTAGGTGGAGGGACGTCCAGCTGGGAGGAGGCCTCGGGGAAGACCCAGGACTAGGTGGAGGGACGTCCAGCTGGGAGGAGGCCTCGGGGAAGACCCAGGACTAGGTGGAAGGACGTCCAGCTGGGAGGAGGCCTCGGGGAAGACTCAGGACTAGGTGGAGGGATTATATCTCCAACCTGGCCTGGGAACGCCTCGGGATCCCCCAGTCGGAGCTGGTTGATGTGGCTCGGGAAAGGGAAGTTTGGGGTTCCCTGCTGGAGCTGGATCTGCTGCCCCTGCGACCCAATACCGGATAAGCGGATGAAGATGGATGGATGGATGGATTAATCTAAATGGTTTTATTCTGTATATATAGGCAGATATATACATTGTCTATATTTGTATTTTTGCCTTTGTTGGTGTATACTATAGAGCTAGACTAAGTTTGGAAGCGCAGGGTCACCAGTTCAAGTCCTGTTAGTGCACATATTAGTGCCTGTGTGTGTACATACATATCAACTGAGTGAACATTTTGGATTAAATAATTACATTTAAAACAGTATACATTATTATTATTATTATTATTATTATTATCCTCAATGGGTCCACAGCATTTTGAACCTCTATACCAGCGAGATACCCTAACCCCTAACCTCTATATGAGCGAGATACCCTAACCCCTAACCTCTATACCAGCGAGATACCCCAAACCCTAACCTCTATACCAGCGAGATACCCCAACCCCTAACCTCTATACCAGCGAGATACCCTAACCCCTAACCTCTATACCAGCGAGATACCCTAACCCCTAACCTCTATACCAGCGAGATACCCTAACCCCTAACCTCTATACCAGCGAGATACCCTAACCCCTAACCTCTATACCAGCGAGATACCCTAACCCCTAACCTCTATACCAGCGAGATACCCTAACCCCCAACCTCTATACCAGCGAGATACCCCAACCCCTAACCTCTTATTCACTCATTACAAGATATTAGCAACCATTTATATCTGACGTAAATGCTAAATAGGTGATTTTAATGGGGTTTATTTAATACTAGCAGCAATTTATGATCAGTTTTATTATCTCAGTTCATATTAGTATAACATAAAACATGAAATACGATTATTTTTAGTCATAAAGAACTAATGTCTCCATATGTGACAAAAGATTAAAAAAAGTTTGCTCAATGGTCAAATATTTTGAAAAAGAGGTAACACCTAACCCTAACACCTCATGAGGTCATCACCTGGCACTTGTCTCTGATATTCTGTACCTGGGTCAGATCTTAACGAATAACCAGAGTGTCTACAGAGTGTAGATACGAACAATCAGTGACCGTGTTTGTAAACACAGCTAGGAAGCCTTTCATCTCTGTGATGTCATCTCTGTGATGTCATCTCTTTGATCTGTAATCAGTTAACGACCGGAGCACCTGCTGTACCTGTCAGCTGTGTCACCCGCTATTCAGACACTGAACAAGTTCTCAAACAAATGATCATATCACCAAAAGGATATGAGATATCAATAAAATAACCAGAAGGCCTTTGTGAACATCTTGATATAATATTTATGTGGATAAACTTAAAAATGTGGGCATATCAGTGATTTTAAAAAGTGCTTTGCTCTGTGTTTTGCTCAGAAATGTGGACGATGTTTAACATGGCAGTGAATGGAGAAAGATTTGGAACTCTTTTCATTTGAAAGCTCGCTTATAAATAATAATAATTATTCATATTACCTGAAACTAGACAAGAATACCTACGTTTTGATGTATAAATTGTCCATAACAAGTTAGAAGAGGGGGGCGTTTTGAGCGATGTTGAGCGATTTCCCAAACATTTCCCATTAAAGTCTATGAGAAATCTTTTGCAGTTTTTTTCCGATTTCGTGAAAACCGTGCAGCAAATCTTGTTGAAAAGTCATAGCACACCATTCCTGATCATTACACACATTTTGATGTATTGTGTGTGCGCGTGTTGGTAACGCTCCGGGACTAGTAGTGGGACAAAAATCTGGCGGAATAATAATAATAAGTATGGGCAATAATAGTCATTGCGCCGATTGCTGCTATTGCAGCACATTGGCACACTGAATAATAGGAGTAGAAGTATAAAGTATACTGTATAATTAAAATACCTCAAACTTTTACATTACTTAGTAAATGTACTTTGTTGTCTCTCTATGTGACATGTGTTCACTGACATGAACAACTTACTTTCCTGTTTGTGTATGTTCAAAAAATGGAAAATCTGTAGATATTCTGATGTAATATTTTGGGTTACATCTGTATTAGTTTAGCCTAAAACTGTTTTAGATGAATGGTTCTCATATTTTTAGATGATTGTACCACTGATGTTATTATAAATGGCTACTAGATGAATTTGGATTTGCTTTGAGATGTAAATTACCCCGAGTGACCTTTTCATCTGAACATTTGAACCCTATTTAACCCTCCTGTTGTCCTCGGGGTCCAAATCTGACCCATTTTGATTTAGTTTTTATATCAGAAATGTGGGTTTCTTTCAACAAATTGTGAAAAGAAAATTGTTCCATGTAACGGTCTTCACAAGTAAAATAACCAATCTGTTCACTTTCATTGAATTTGGATGTTTTCATTCATTTTAACATTTGAAGAAAAAATTGATAAAAGAAGATTTGAAAAAGTGACAAAACTGTTGTCAAAACATAGGTAAAAAACGACAAAAATGTCCAATGAAACGCATAAGAAATCGAGAAAAACATTTGAAAAAGTGACTGAACGACAACCAAAACATTTAAATAAATGTTGGAAATTTTGAAAAAATAAATGTTGCAACAGGAAGACAAGAAATATCAAACCTCTCTATTAATATATATTTATATTAATGTTTCTCATTCTGTTGAATAACATCTAACCATGTTGGAGCAAAGAAGAGAAGATTGATGGATGACACTGTTGTCACATCTTGAAATCTTTTAATCTCATTGTTGGACTGTTTTTCTCTTTATACCACTTTGTTTACAATTTTTGACAACTACATTTCTAATATAAAGTGTTTTTTTACTTTATCTTGTGAGATCTTGAGCCATGCTGGCTGTCCCTGACTTCTGATCCTTTACCTTTTACTCTGGCGCCACCATGAGGTTGATATTTGGGTGAATTGTCTGGACAGATGTCAGATGGGTTTCCATGATGCAGATGTTCAGGTTCCCCAACAGATGCTTCCTAATGACTTCAGGGATCCTTCAGAGTTTTCCTCAAGCAAATACAAGCTAATATTCTATCATTTTGGGTTGTTATTGAAATTTCTCTACAACTGTTGGATGGATAATCCATACACCTAAAATGTGCAGTTTTATAACACAGCACAATGCCACAGATGTTGCAAGTTTTGAGGGAGCGTGCAATTGGCATGCTGACTGCAGGAATCAATCACAATGTATTTACAGTATATATATATACATATGTGTCTGTATATAGAATTTTCTTTGTATAATTTAACAAAGGGCAAACAATGTACCAATTTACCATCGATTAATGATGGTTATTAGAAAGTGTTACAGAACTTCCTGTAATCTTCCTTTGTAAGTACTACATGTACATGTATGACTACTACATGAATGACTACTACATGTCTTGAGAAAGTCCTTCGACAGAAACCAATAAATCAACGTGGACATGGATCTTTGGCGAAAGTTGTGTGCGTGTTGATTTATACTCATTTAGTTTCAACACTAGTACATATTTTTGAAGTGTAGATAGTCGACTCATGTCCCCTACAGAGGACAACAAGACTAAGACCATGAAGGTGTGTCCCAAATGTAACAACAATCCACCCAAAAGTTATATCATAATTCACCCAAATATCAACCTCATGGTGGCGCCAGAGTAAAAGGTAAAGGATCAGAAGTCAGGGACAGCCAGCATGGCTCAAGATCTCACACAGTTAAAGTAAAAAACAACTTTATATTAGAAATATAGTTGATTTGTAAAAAATTGTAAACAAAGTGGTATCAATAAAGAGAAAAACAGTCCAACAATGAGATTAAAAGAATTCAAGATGTGAGAACAGTGTCATCCATCAATCTTCTCTTCTTTGCTCCAACATGGTTAGATGTTAATAATAATAATAATAATAATAATAACTTTGACTTTTATAGCGCCTTTCACAAACCCAAGGACGCTTAACAAACAAAGGGGGGGGGGCTTAAGAGGTGAGGGTGTGTGGCCAGGAGAGATTAAACTCCATACGCCTCAGTGAAGAGGTATGTTTTTAGCTGGGTTTTAAAGGTAACAATAGAGGAGGCAGAGCGAATAACAAGAGGAAGCTTGTTCCAGAGTGATGGTGCACTGACACAGAAGGCTCTGTCACCAAATGTCCGGAGCCTGGTTTTAGGGACAGCAAGCAGGTCCTTGTCAGAGGACCGCAGGGACCGGGACTGAGTGTATGGGTGGAGCAGATCAGTTAGGTAGTGAGGTGCAAGTCCATGGAGAGATTTGTATGTCAGTAAGAGAATTTTATATTTGATCCGGGACTTAATTGGCAGCCAGTGGAGTTTCTTCAGGATGGGAGTGATGTGAAGTCCAAGTTTTGTGTGGGTGAGCATCCTAGCCGCAGAGTTCTGGACATACTGAAGTCTGTCAGTAGACTTGCTAGGCAGACCAAAAAGAATACCGTTGCAGTAGTCAAGTCGGGAGGTGATGAAGGAGTGGATGAGGGTCTCAGCTACAGAATTGGAAAGCCACTGTCGAAGTCTGGAAATGTTCTTGAGATGGTAGAAGGCCGTTTTAGTAGTGTTTTTGATGTGCTGTTGGAAGGAAAGGGTGGAGTCCATGATGACGCCCAGGTTGCGTACTTGAGGGGATGCAAAGATTGAGCAGCCATCCACATCCAATGTGATGTCACCAACCTTTTTGAGAAGTGACTGTGGGGCAAACACCATGAGTTCCGTTTTGTTGTTATTCAACACAATGAGAAACATTAATATGAATATATATTAATAGAGAGGTTTGATATTAAATAGGCTTTAAATGTTCGGATGAAAAGGTCCCTCAGGGTAATTTACGTTTTCATCTAGTATCCATTTCAAATAACATCACTGGTCTATTCATCTAAAAATATGAGATCCATTCATCTAAAACAGTTTTAGGCTAAACTAATACAGATGTAACCCAAAATATTACATCAGAATATCTACAGACTTTCCATTTTTTTGTACATACACAAACAGGAAAGTAAGTTGTTCATATCAGTCGTGGAAAGACAAAGTACATTTACTAAGTAATGTAAAAGTCTGAGGTATTTTAATTTTACAGTATACTTTATACTTCTACTCCTATTATACTTGTTACTCTTCCATTTATGTGATACATGTATTTGTTACTTTAAGATTAGGATGTTACCTATTGTATATAAAATAATTTAAAGGATTATGAGTGGTTGATAAGAGAGCACATTAGGACCTTATAGACCAAATGTCCAGTAGATGGTGATATTTAACCAGTTATAGTTCAGTTTGGTTCAGGCTGACAGCGCTGATCCTCCAGAGTCAAAACACAGAAGAAGAATACAAAGTTCAGAGTGGAGAAACATTACAAAGACTTCAAATATCATGGGAGGGAAAGGGTGACTCATTTGGTTTCATGCTATAAATGTCTAGACAGATTTAGTCTAAGTGTTATATTTTATATATATATTAGTTGTGATATTTAATATTGAACCATGATGTAATTTTCTATTTATATATTCCAGCAGAGAAACATCACCATATATTTTCTGTATTTTTAAATGTTTTAAATAGATAAATAGTCATTTATTTATCCTAAAGTAATTTTCCCAGTTGTTCTCTATGACTCTATATCTATACATGCACCATTTTATAACCTCTGTTATATTTTTAAGTGTAGGGTAATAATTGAAATAACTGTTTCTGAATTACCAGAGACCGAAGAGACACAGAGTTCACAACACTCGTTTATTTACTGTTAAATGTTTGGAGAATGTGCTGCTCTCTGCCTGTTTTATATGGAGATCTTATGCAACTACTGTGGGGCGTGTCAGCTGTGTAGCTAGCACATAAATGACCTGAACTGTCTTTAAGCATTCATATTGTTGAGACAACGCCGCTGAGAAAAGATGGCTTCATTTCCTGGTAAGACTCCAAAACTGTTTTTGTTTTTATCTCCTGTATGTAGGTCTATGGTGTGTAACTCCTTTACATTACAACATCACAATGCTAAAGTATTTGTACATTATGCCAATGCTTTACTCTTACAGACAGCTTTAACAGAAGTTATAAATTGTATTGCAGGTCCTGATTTGAGAATCGTGATGATTGGAAAAACTGGTGTTGGTAAGAGTGCCGTTGGAAACACCATTCTGGGAAAGAAATGTTTCAAATCCCGTCCCAGTTCAGAGTCAGTGACTGAGTCCTGTGAGAAAGGTGTGACTCGCTGGGGTAACAGAGTGGTTAGTGTGGTAGACACACCAGGGACCCTTAGCACTCAGAAGTCAGAAGAATTTATCAAAAGAGAAATTGTGAGATGTGTTGAAGTCTCATGTCCTGGTCCTCATGTGTTCCTGCTGGTCATCCAAGTCGGTCGATTCACGTACGAAGAGAAATACTCCGTGGAAGCCCTGCAAAAGCTGTTTGGTGCTAAGGCTAACCAGTACATGATCGTGCTGTTTACCCGTGGTGGTGATCTTGAAGACCAGACCATACAAGAGTATGTGCGTGAGGGCAGTCAAGACCTTCGACGAGTCATCCAAAGCTGTGGTAACAGGTTCCACGTCTTTGACAACACCAGTAAAGACAGAAGTCAAGTGGTGGAGCTGGTTAAGAAGATCGATGACATGGTTGCTGCCAACGGGGGGGCATGCTACACAGATGCCATGTTTTAAGAAGTGAAGAGAAAACAAGAAATGTCAAAGGGAAGGTCAGGTGCTGACAGGGATGAAGAATATGAATTCATGGCTGCACTGTGTAATGGGAAAATTACATAGACAATGATTTTCTTTCAATAATTGTTCATTTATTAAGTGATTATTAATTATAAGTAAATCATTCAAATAGGCCTCTGAAACATGTGTCATTCCTAAAGATATCTCCTAAAGAAAGTCCTCCAGTGTTGGAGACAGCTAAAAATGTTAGGACTCTGCATTTCACTACTGTAAGCAAATGGTAACTAAAAACCAGATATGATGGGGTCACCATGGCGATCTGTATGGTTGGAGCCGTGGAGCAATCTACAGACGAGATGAATCTCTGACTTCTAGGATTGAATGACGGCTACAGTCCTTTTTGTATGCACTAGACAGATCGGGGGACATGGTTGGCTCCCAGAAGTCTGAGGAGGAAGATGAAGTGTGTTGTTTAAGATTAGAAGGTTTTCCAAACATGGTCTGGTTTCTGCTGGGGGCAAACGGGATATAAGGAACTGTCATATGTTACGCGAGGCACAGAACTGTTGTCACTCTGTAACTCTGATTCATTGTGAAGGCGGTTCTTGTCATTTTGATTGTTCTCTCGAGAAAATAATTAAACTCTTCCACCGAATACCTAAACTTTTAATCCAGTTTGCAGCCTGTCTTTATTTGTTTCAACAAGGTCTCTTCTTCACCCCAAATTCCTCCCTCGCTGTAACAGAAACTTCCACCACAAACTTGGCGTTGTCGGCAGGATTTCAAGGAGGGATCAGATCGGGACTCCACTGGTGACTGATGAGGGCATCCAGGGATCTGATTGTCACCTGCCTCTAAACCTTCATCCAGGGATCTGATGATCACCTGCCTCTAAACCTTCATCCAGGGATCTGATGGTCACCTGCCTCTAAACCTTCATCCAGGGATCTGATGATCACCTGCCTCTAAACCTTCATCCAGGGATCTGATGGTCACCTGCCTCTAAACCTTCATCCAGGGATCTGATGATCACCTGCCTCTAAACCTTCATCCAGGGATCTGATGGTCACCTGCCTCTAAACCTCGCCAAAGCATCTTTGAGAGACCGAGGGTCAGAAACCACGGAGGGCCCACTGATTCCACTCTGAAATCCAAACGAAAAGGAAGCAATTTTAATCAGCGGGGGTAAGTTGAAGTTTCAATTATCAACAATTTGAATTGGATATTGAGACAGTTTGTGAGACAGGTATGGACCGTGGTTTCACTGAGGGTATTCGGTGAAAGGCTATCTTTTGTTTTGGGAAACTTTGGGTTGGTTACAAAACAGGGAAAGGAGTTTTCTTTGGCACCCAGGTTGTTATATATAACAGATAAAAAGCGCCGATTGTCCAGTACGGACTAGGACGGGGTGACGGATAGGTTTTAAAATCATACGGATAAACAGCCATCGTAGCTGTTTGTCAGGATTTTTAAGCGTTTTAGGAAATCTATCACAGATAAGCAGTCATTGTAGCTTAAATTAAGTTGCAGCTGTTTACAGGTTTTCCCGCAAAGTTTACCGTGAACTAAACTGGGCCGTATAGTGACGATTATACGTGAAGAAGTACTTCGGCTGGTTGTTATCTGTTTTTCTTTTTTGTGTAAAAATGGGTAACAGGAGCACAACGTCACACGTTCCTTCAGGTCCAGTGGTGGATGAAATGATGAAAAAGTTAGGACTGAAATCTTTGGAATGTTTGGGTTATTGGACGACAAAACACGGTTTTCCTGAAAATGGTTCTTTAAGTACAGGCAAACTCAGAATGCTAAAACAGGATTTAGAAGAAGAAGAAAAACTATTGAGAGGAGGAAAAATGATTAGCAACCAAGATCTGATTCAAATAGAAAAAAACAAGGAATGTTTTAGTCAGTGGATGGAAGAAGCCACTCGCAAGGAAACAGATGAAAAAACTAGGAACTAAGGAGGGAACAGACAATGCTGTTGAAACACAGAAAGGAGAAATGAACACTGTCACTAATGCATTTTCCCTCTATCCGAGTCTTAAAGATGGCGATCAGCTGCTCGACCCACCACCACCCCACCCTCCTCTGACATCCAGGCCGAAGGGAGAAACACCGTCCGTGTCTCCCCCAGAAGCAAGCACCAGGAGCGGACCAGTTCCCACAGCAGCCACCTCGCTGCAATCTCTCTCTCTACAAGCAGCCACGGCCTCTCCCCCACCTACATCTGACAATAACAGCAGCATCGGGTACCGTCATCCAAAGCTAAACAAGCTGAAAAGAAGAGAAACAGAAGAAAAATAACTTTGACAGTGTCAACGTTGGCTGGAGAGGGGGGGGGGCCAGAAGCAAAGGCAAAGCGAGAGGGAAAAGCAGAGGGCGAGGTGGAGGGCAGAGGCCAGCAGTGGACCGAGACACATGTTTCAACTGCGGAGGAAGAGGTCACTGGGCAGACAAATGCCCATCCCCAAAGCAAGAAGGTGAACAACAACCGAGGGGTCCACCAGCAGGGGATCGCGTCTACAGCCAGCAACAGGCGGATGGACGGGGGGAGGAGAACGGGAGGGGTGGAGAGTCCGAGCCAGCTGATCTGCACCGGATAAGGGAAGTGAAAATGCAAAACACACTAACTAATCTGCTTGCAATAAAGTAAATGCTTTCACACGCTACAGCCCATAAACATCACATTCTTCCTCGCACGATGGGGAGAATCCTAGATGCAATATTGTCACCTAGAACAAAACAACATGTAGGCTAGAAGGTATTCCTACTTATGCAATGTTTTATCTGAGGTGTATAAATTGGCTAATAGGCTACGATTTGGAATGTGCAGGGAAAGGATGAAGAGTTTTTGGTTTATTTAGGTGCAACAAAGTATGTGCTCCAAAAATCTTTATTTGCAAATCAAAAGATTTCTAGTAGAGTAGCTCTTTAAAGAAGTGCAAGCAGAGCAATTCTACCAGAAATATTTTTTATGTGTACATAGGGATCCAAATGATTGGGAGCAGGAGAGAAGTGCAAAATGTTTGTTTTTGCTCTCTTCTGTGTCCTGTGAATTTGTTAGGTAGAGATCTAATGTTTGGCATAGGATTTATCTCAAACTCCTACAGGTCTCAAGGTTGTGAGATTAGAAGTCACAGCACAGCCTGACTCATTGTTTTCACACACACACACACACACACACACACACACTTTTCAGCTGATTTTTTCAGTGGTGGATCTCTCTGGGTCATGCTGCAAGCCTGCTGCATGAGGCCAGAGATGTGATTTAACCTTTAGCTGACTTAATGTCAGGACAAAACCTACATTGCACTTGTTTTGTCTCATCAGAAACAGATGACGTGTTTGTTGAAGATTTTTTTCAAAGAAGAAACAGATGCTTACATATACTGGCATGAATATAAATGTGCAGTAGCAGTAACCTTGACTGACAAGCAGAGAATGTTTTTCAGAATCCAGCACTCCCATGCTCATATCTCTTTGTCTAAATTTCCCACAGATCAGTGGAGAAACTTGGGACAATTTGTCCTGGACTGTGACCAGCTGACTGACTGGACCGATCCTGGGGATGGAGAAATAATAAAATTATCTCTCCCTCCACGGGCGCTTATCAAAAACTTTTGTCACACCATGTGACTGCTGCGCGCAGTGTGTTCCAGCGGAAAGAGTCTGAAACACACACACACACACTTTTGAATAATGCTGTGAATGTCTCTCCCACAGATATCTCACCGTTGCTGTCCCAAGTGCCAACTCACCTGTGGGCAGCGCATAAATATGATGTGGGTCTCATCAAAAATTGTCAGCCTGTTGTCATCACACCGCGCTCAGACTTCAGGCCAAAAAAAAAACATCAGTACCCACTGAAACAAGAAGCTGTTAATGGAATCAGACCGGTCTTTAACTCTCTATTGAAAGCAGGAGTTATTGTCCCAATAATTGTCCTATTCTTCAAGGAATTCCTGGGGGGGGGGGCACAATATTTTTCTGTTGTTTATTTGTCTAACGCTTTTTTTCAGTGTTCCAGTGGACAAAGACAGCCCCTTCTGGGTTGCCTTTTTATGTGATGGTAAGGCATACACATTCACACGTTTAGGACAAGGGTTTGTTGACAGCCCAACTGTCTACAACAAAGCACTGAGAGAGAGCCTTGAAAGCTTAACTATTGCACTATTGCATTTTTGTGTCACCTGGCAGCAGAGGGGCACAAAGCTAGTTTAGCTAAACTGCAATTTGTGAAAAAAGAAGTGCATTTTTTGGGTCATGACAGTTCAGCGTCAGGGAAAATGTTGTCTCCATCTTGGATTGAGGCAATAGTTTCCCTCCCAAAACTTGCAACAAAAAAACAAATGGTCATTTCTAGGAATGTGTTCCTGTTGTTGTGTTTTCATCCCAAATTATGCTTAGTTAGTTCAACCTTAGCTGACATAATACATGGCAAAAATCTGTCTGCACACGACCGCGTCACGTGGACGACCGAGGCGGATCAGGCGTTTGTAAATGTTAAAAAAAAAACATTTCAAAACCCTCCAACCTTAGGTTTGCCAAACCCTAAACTTCCATTCACTCAGACAGTGGATGAACGTTTGGGCTGTATGACGTCTGTCCTCCTGCAGCCTCACGGTGACAGGCTCTGGCCTGTGGCCTATTTTTTGCTCCGTTTAACATTGTTAGTGCCACATGTGCATCCATGTCCCAGAAATGCTAGTTACTAACCTAGCTCTGGGGAGTCATTCCCCGGAGTCCTTTTGTTCTTTTTCTCCCAGCATGTTTCCTCGGATCAGGGAGGCTCCAAAATCATGGTTGCAGCTGTTGCCATGGTCCCGCTACACGTTCCCTTCCCTGCCACGATCTGCTGTGCCCAGCTACGTCCTGCTACGTCCTGCTACATCCTGCTACGTCCTGCTACGTCCTGCTACGTCCGGCTACGTCCTGCTACGTCCTGCTGTGCCTTGTAATGCTGCACAGTGCCCTGCTATGCCATGAACTACTACAAAGAACTACTACAAACTACTATTATTTGTGACTGTTATTGCCACTCTTCATTCTAACCCCAACTGGTCGTCAGACACCGCCTACCAAGAGCCTGGGTCTGGGTCTGGGCCTGGGTCTGGGTCTGGGCCTGGGTCTGGGTCTGGGTCTGGGTCTGTCCGAGGTTTCTGCCTAAAAGGAAGTTTTTTCCTTGCCACTGTCGCCCTGTTGCTTGCTCTGGAGGAAACTACTAGAACTGTTGGGTCCTTGTAAATTCTGGAGAGTGGTCTAGACCTGCTCTATCTGTAAAGGGTCTTGAGATAACTCTTGTTATGAATTGATACTATAAATAAAATTGAATTGAATTGAATGTAGTTTCTCTGATCCTATTGGAGTAACGATCTTCACATTTATCTTCAGCACGATATCTATGGTATCACACATGTCTGCTTGATATGCCTAATGTCACTGTTAAACATTTTGTAATACTTAACCCGGCTTCTCTTGTGCCTACACCAGGAAACGGAGAGCCGCATGATTGTTTTGGCAGAGTTGCAACACACCTGTGCTCCGCGTCCAGATCTGACTGGCACACCGGTGCCAATATCAGATCTCGTATTGTAGGTGGATTGGTAAGCCTCACGCTGCCCTGACACTGGCCAGGGACAGGTAGCGTTTGCTGTAGTATCTGACGCTGCTGAACTCATTGCTCTCACTGAAGCATGTAAAACTGGCTGAAGGTTCGTCGGTAACAACCTACACGGACTCCAGGTACGCTTTTGGAGTTGTACATGATTTTGGGGCATTGTGGAAACACCGAAACTTCCTAAAGTCTTATTGTAAGCCCATTTTGCATCACCAATTGATCAATGACCTTCTGATGGGCATCTTACTTCCATCTTAGGCATATGCAAATGTTCTGCACACACGGTGCAGCTGACTGATTTTTTCACTTCCAGATTCAGTAGCTACAGAATACAGTGGAAATGTGAAGGGTGCACCTTTAATGAGGGTGTTTGGCAGGGGCTGGATTCAAAACCTTAACTTCCAGACCATTTTTTCACACGTTTTGCAAAGATGACACATGGGCGGGACCATGATGGATTTTGTTGATCCAGTCCTGGAAACCGGAGTACGAGAAATATAAACAAAGCAATAACCTTAGGACAACAAACTTCACAGTGGTAGCTGATACATCAACCACCTTTCTGTTACAGCCATGCGATTACTTTCAGTCTGAAATTAAAATGACAAAATCAACTCAAATGATCAACAATGTTCAAAATAAATGGTTTCTTTCTCCTAACAGAGACAACGCATTCACCTCCAACGCATGACTGGGTTCAATCAGCAAATTTACACGCGATGTAGGGATCAATGACCCATGTTTTGTGTGTTCATTGTTTCCCCACTCACAGAAAAAGTCTTCACCCATTAAACCACTTGTGCTAGACCTAAATATCTCTCTTTGTGCACTGACTGCATTTTACCTTAAGAGCTTAATGTAAAATGACGAGTTACGGTAGCAAATTTGTCTCAGGAATTCTTCCGTGGTAGGGTGTAGTTAAATAACGCACATGATATTGATAAAATACATGAAAGTTTGAAAAATCTGACCGCCGTCATGGTTGCAGGGTTCAGTGACCTCCCTCCCGCCATGCGAGCTATGCGTAACATGATACTTCAACACCAGATGGGTCTAGGTTCACTGTTAGCAGCTCAGGGGGAGCCTCTGTCATGTTTTAGGTGATCAATGCTGCACATTCATCCCAGACATTGAAGGTAACCTCACAGACACTGTACATCAGCTAAAACAACTCGCCACTAGTCTCAAGGCTCAAGATGTCCCTCACACAGATTCTGGGTGGGACTGGGGGGCCTGGTTACTTGGGGAGGGCTGGAAAGCGTGGATGTGGAAACTTGTGTTCCCAGTGATAATAATCCAATTGAATTCTCATATTTTCTTTGAATGTTGGTAGGGGTAGCTTTAACCCAGAGGTTTAAATCCCTCACAAAAATGTTTTTTCCTGCATGTCTCCTTTCAGTAATTTTTATATGTGTAATGATTAAGGTTGTAATCAAAAGTGGGGAATGTAATGGGAAAATTACATAGACAATGATTTTCTTTCAATAATTGTTCATTTATTAAGTGATTATTAATTATAAGTAAATCATTCAAATAGGCCTCTTTTTGTATGCACTAGACAGATCGGGGGACATGGTTGGCTCCCAGAAGTCTGAAGAAGAAGATGAAGTGTGCTGTTTAAGATTAGAAGGTTTTCCCAACATGGTCTGGTTTCTGCTGGGGGCAAACGGGATATAAGGAACTGTCATATGTTACGCGAGGCACAGAACTGTTGTCACTTTGTAACTCTGATTCATTGTGAAGGCGGTTCTTGTCATTTTGATTGTTCTCTCGAGAAAATAATTAAACCCTTCCACCGAATACCTAAACTTTTAATCCAGTTTGCAGCCTGTCTTTATTTGTTTCAACAAGGTCTCTTCTGCCACTCAAATTCCTCCCTCGCTGTAACAGAAACTTCCACCACAAACTGTTACAACGCATCATACTTTTCCACTGTATTCTTGGAAGATTAAAAGAATAGTAAATAAGGAAGAGTAAATAATAAGTAAATATTCCATAAATATATGGAATACATGAAAAAGCTTTGACACACACACTTACTAGCTAGAGGGGTAGTGTTATTTTATATTGCTTCAAGTTATCTATTAGTAGCAATTGTGATTGATGATTAATGATTGTAAGCTTCTCAGGGTCATGAAGAAAATGAGTTTTAAAGTTAAACAGTAAAGATGTTTGATGTGGAACTAAGTTGTAATCATTACATTATATTAACTAATTATCTCTGCTTCACATAAACCTGTCTTTTTGATTTATAATATATAACAATCATAGTGATTAGGCATGTTGGTACCTAATGGTGTTTTAACATTTACGTCTTGAAAAAGTAATGTTTAGTTTTATTTAACAAAATTAAGGTGAAATAAAAAATATCTTTAACTTAAAAATCATGTTTCCTTGGACCCATTGAGGATGATAATAATAATAATAGTAATAATAATAATGTATGCTGTTTTAAATGTATTTATTTATTTAATCCAAAACGTTCACTCAGTTAATATATACGGTATGTACACACAGGCACTAACGCGCAGAGCGCGTTGTTGGCCTCGTAAACATCTACAACATGACTGCTGATGCAATAGCACAGAAAATATTGGAAGTTGTCACACCTTTTGAGCTAGACCCTAGCCTTTGTGTTGGTTTTTGGGTTTGATGGTGCATCAGTAATGGCTGGGCATAAGGGGGGTGTCCAAGCCATCCTTAAGAGCGCACCTTTCAAAACGCCGTCTATGTGCACTGTCACTCTCACAGATTAAACCTCGTGCTGTCAGCTGTGGCCCGGACATCGCTGGAGGCCTCAACCTTTTTTGACACTCTCAACACCTTACACACCTTCATGTGCGGCAGCGAACGTCATGCCTGTTTCCTTAACGCGCAAAGAGAGATGCGGCCCAATCAGAGGTCATTGGAGTTGGAGCGAGGGTGTGACACCAGGTGGGATTCAAGATCGGCTGCAGTGACAAAAGTTTTCATTCTGTATGATGTAATTGTGGAGGTGCTCGCACAGTACGCGGAAGAGGGGGGGCAGAGTGAGATTGAGGCACAGTCACTCCTTCAGCAGATCAGAACAAAAAAGTTCATATTCCTCCTTGTACTTTTCAATCAGACTTCACGTCTAAAAACCTTCAGTCCATCACCACATCAGTGACAGACACGGTTGATTTGATTGAAAACCTCAAACAAGAGCTGACAGACATTCGCTCCGGTAACTCTGCCTTCTCAGAGATGTTGGCAACAACAAATAAGATGATGTCGGGAGCTGGGATGTAGCCACTTTCCCTCCCCGCTCAAGAAAGCTCCCAGGCCGATTTGAGGGAAGTATTGTCACATCCACGTTGGGGAAATCGACAAGGGTGAGGAGTGACAGTGATCTGCGCAACATTTCCAACGCGCTAATAGACTGCCAGCTTAATGAACTGAACACTCGATTCCACAGTGACACCTATGGCCTCATGGCATCTGCAGCAATCCTGATGTCCCCTAGCCTTCATACAAAGGACACCACCTGCTTGGCCACTCTCAACGATGCAGGGAAGCACTTCAACATAACCATAAGAGAGTCGGAGCTCGCAGTGTTTGTGCAACTCATAGAGAGGAAGAAAAAAAGAGGAGAACATCTCAAAAGTCTAGTTGAAGTGATGGAAAAATGCAATGAGGACGTTTTCCCAAATATCCATGCTTTCCTAAAAGCTCTGATAACACTGCCGATGACATCCTGTACTGTTGAACGCGTCATTTCCAGTGTCAACCGGATTAAAACACCAAATAGGAGCACCATGCTTACGTCTTGCCTCATGTCTCTGTGTCTGTCTCTGTGTCTCTGTCTCTCTGTTTCTGTGTCTGTTGACATTTGAAAGAGAGCTTACAGTAACTCTCGACTTCGATGAAATCATTGACATTTTCAAGAGCAAATCCCGCCGACTACTGCTGTAACTTGTGTCAGTGTAAGTGTGTGTGTGTGTGTGTGTATGTGTGTGTGAGTGCGAGGTGACCTAAAAACACTAGCGATGAATTTGTAGGCTACATGTTGAAAGTTAGTAACATAGCAGAGAGAAAAAGAGGAAATGAGTCGTTCCCTGTTCGCTTCTTCTAGGCCTATTGTAGCGAGTTTAATTGTGTACCACGAGGGGATAACAGTAAGGTGTGTGAAGGCTACTCTGTGTATTATATCGTTATGAGATATATTAAAATAATCAATTCATAACCCGTTACAAATCTACAAGCGCATTTCTATTTCTATATCAGCTTGTTTCTGTTGTTCTTTTTTTCTTATGGGTTTCCCTTGTTATGGGCGCTGTGTCTGTTGTTAATGTGATTTATTTCCCTTTGTTAAATATGTGTATAACATGAATCACACTAAAGTAACAGTTTGTCTCTAGGAAATAACTTGAGTCTTGTTTTACACGACGTCAATGAACAAGTTCTGTGCCCGAGTGTTGAATGAAACTGTTGGGCAGTGTTGTTGAAAACTTAAAAACAATTAAACCGAATTGTGAAATATTCGGCCTCCTGTTATACGAGCAGAACTAAACTATGTTTTGGGGAAATATTAAATGCCTGACCACTGTTCCAGTCTATAGGCCTCAGGTCTATAGAGCTTTGCGGTATAGCGCAGCCAGGTATGGTGCGTAATGGAGATTCCAAAGCGCTCTTCTTTGGTCAGAACCAAGGAGAGCGGTCGCCGATAGGGCCGTCCTATGCAACGAAACGTTTGTACAATGTTTTTTTACAACATATTTAAAGAGCATCAAGCTATTGAAATCTCTATTATGTTAGCACAGATAATATAACAGTATATTAGTCATTTGTATTAGGTTAAACAGTGATTTGATAACATGTTTTAATTTAAGGCCCACCCACAATTGGTCTGGCCAATCCATAACTGGAATCCTGGCGCCGTGCCTGGTCTAGCTCTATAGTACACACTAACAAATAAAAAATGTAAAATTATACAAATATATACAATGTATATATCTGCTATATATACAGAATAAAACCATTTAGATTAATATGTTCATTAATAAGACATTACTGGGCAAGTACTACATGAGTGGTAATGACTGCACTGAAACAAAGATCACACAGTGGCATTTTAATGATAGACACATATGAGATGCACACTGAATGACGATGCAGTCCAATCCAAACTCATATCCTGTCTCAGAAATCATACAGAGAACGTAGACTTTTAGTCGCATGTATTAGAAATCAATAGTGCTTAGTTTTTACTTGCGTTTTTATATACATATTCAATGAGGGAACGTGAGATTCAAGATTTTCATTGTCAGCGACTGTTCCTCTGTAACTGTGCATACTGTATGATAATAAAAAACTTCAAACTGAAAATGAAGATCCACATTTGACACAGATAGTTTCAAAGCACCAACAACAACAATAGCTGATGAGACGTGGGAAGAAGTTGTAGCGCCCTGGTATTAGACTTCAGGGGAAGTTCAGACTTGATTGATTACTTATAGGATTGTTCATAGGGGTTACTGGACTCCCTGTGAGATGGCAAGACTAAAATTATTGGATTCAAATATATGTTGGAGATGCAAAAGAAGCAGAGGTACATTGATGCATGTGCTATATGAATGTCACATGAAGACAAACGTATTGGAAAATATAACATTCCTTGACAAAGTACTCCGAGCAGACTTGTTACAGAACCCGGCACTTTGTATATTAGGCACAATACCAGCAGGGGTGGGCCTGTCAGTTCAACATGGTGCAGACCGGCCCTACCACAGGTTGGAGAATTGTGCTAATTCATTGGAAAACAAAACATATCATCCCTTTCAATGAACGGTGTGGAGAAATGACCAAAATTGACCAATTACTTTTTAACTTCAACAGACAGGAGGTATTTTGGAAAATATGGGGCCCCTACATGAATGCAATATGAAATAATTAATGAGAGAGAATATGACACACTGATTAATGTATATACAGTATAAGTCACTACTATGTGATAGTGTGTGAGAAGATGACTTACCTTGGCCTTTGGAATTATACCCTTCACCATACATAGAGATTGGCCCGGCTTTATTTCAGTTAGCTTAATAGCTGGTTTGATTTGCATTTATGTAAAGAAGTGCAAAAAAACGGAAGATCAGTCGCTCAGAAAGTTGGGCTAGTAAAGTTTTCCTCAACTGTAGAATCAGACACTGCAAAGCCCAAGCTAAATTTAGCGTGGTGTCAGATGAGTCCATACAGTCTATGGTCACATCATGTTTCAGCCGTTTTCAGCGCAAAATCTCCCCACATTTCTTGCAAAAAATCCTCCTGCACCCCCACTTCCTTGTGGTATGTGCACAGTGATTTCTGGACGACAAGCAACACTGGTACACTGGTGCTGTTGTATTACATACAGTGGGGTTCAAAAGTTTGGGCACCCCAGGTAAAAAGTTGTATTAATGTGCATAAAGAAGCCAAGAAAAGATGGAAAAATCTCCAAAAGGCATCAAATGACAGATTAGACATTCATATAATATGTCACAAAAAGTTAGATTTTATTTCCATCATTTACACTTTCAAAATAACAGAAAACAACAAAATGGCATCTGCAAAAGTTTGGGCCCCCTGCAGAGTTTCTAGCATGCACCCCCCCTTTGGAAAGCTGAGACCTGACAGTGCTATGGATCGTCTGGAAAGACCAGGTGATGTCAATCTTAAGGTTTTAAATGCCCAGACTTATCTGACCCCCCAACAATCAGCACCATGGCCCAGACTCATCTGACCCCCCCCCCAACAATCAGCACCATGGCTTCTTCTAAGCAGTTGTCTAGAAAACTGAAACTGAAAATAGTTGACGCTCACAGAGCAGGAGAAGGCTAGAAGAAGATAGCAAAGGGTTTTCAGATGCCAATATCCTCTGTTGGGAATGTAATTAAGAAATGGCCGTCATCAGGAACAGTGGAAGTTAAAGCAAGATCTGGAAGACCAAGAAAAATATCAGAACCGCTCGCAGGATTGGGAGAAAAGCAAGTCCAAAACCCCGTTAGACTGCCCGATCCATCCAGAAAGACCTGCAGACACTGGAGTTGTGTTATACCAGTCCACTATAGAGAGATACTTGTACAAATATGGTCTTCATGGATAAGTTGTTAGAAGAAAACCTCTTCTACGTCCTCACCACAAAAATCAGCGTTTGAAGTTTCCAAATGAACATATAGACAAGCCTGATGCATTGTGGGAACAAGTTCTGTGGACCGATGAGGTTAAAATAGAACTTATTGGCCAGAATGAACAAAGGTACATTTGGAGAAGAAAGCGCACAGAATTTAATGAAAAGAACTTCTGTCCAGCTGTTAAGCATGGGGGTGGATTAGTTAGGTTGCATGTTGCATCAACAGAGAGAAGTTGTCTTCATACGGGTTTTAACAGACACACCTGGGCCCAAGTTGGAAACTAGAATCAGCTTTAAATACAGTCCTAATCTAGTCCTCACTAACAAGTTTCAAATAGTCACCGTTATTATTTTTTTGCGTCATCAATACCATATTCAATGTAATTGGATGGAAATATACTGTACGTTGCACTTGACGCACCACTAATACAACTCGACAGATTTGGCGGCATTCTGTATTCATTTGCGTCAAATCAGTGCAGCTTGATGGCGCTAACGTTAGCACATAGTAGTATGGAAGACTATTGTATACTACAACAGTAGAAGACTATTTGAAGAAAGAAACAAAAATGTTCTGAAAGAAACTGAGATATATAAAAAAGATATGTATTCGGTCACATGTACACCAGACTTGTACAAAGCATGTGAGGACATAAAACAACTTTTTACTATCAACAGACACCCTGACATGTCTATGTTCCTGGTAAAGGAAGGGTTTTCAACAGAAGAGATGAGGCAGCAGGTAGACAATCTGCAAAGAAAAACTGGAAACCCAACAAAGGACTTCATAGTTGTACTGCCCTTTAGCTGGAAACACCCCCATTCTTACCCGTTCAGATTCTGCACAATGGATCAGGTTTTCAGCAAACTGACTTAACTGGCTGAAGACAGACATCTGATGCCTACCAACACGAGGGAAAGGAGAAACATGAAGATTTAGGATCCAACATAACTTCCTGCAACAACATATTGGCAAACACTGCTACATGAACAATAATTAGTAACTTCAATCTATCGGGAGTTTTGTAATTCTTTGCATACTATTACACTATCAATTAACTAACTCTACAAAATCAAACATTTTGGTGAGTTACAGTAATATAATTTTACATTTGAGGTATACTGACCATCCTGCTTCAGATATGTCAGCATGACACTCTCCAATAGAGATCAATCAAGTTTCAATCAAGTTTATTTGTATAGCCCTTTACAATAGCCAAAAGGTACCCAAAGTGCTTTACAACAAAGCCATAAAACAATACAAAACACATGCCAAACAAACAGATACAATTAAAAGTGCTGTAGTGGTGCAGCGCTGCAGGACATTAAAAGCCTTCCAGAGAGGCATAGAAAGGAACAGACAGAAGGACACCTAAGAGACAGTATTGTCCTAGTCAGAATTAAATGCTAATTTAAAAAAGTGGGTCTTAAGCTTCGTTTTAAAAAGGCTGAGGTCAGTAGTGGTGCGGATGTCAGGGGGTAGTTTGTTCCACAGTCTGGGAGCAGCGACGGCAAAAGAACGATCGCCCCACTGTTTAAGTCTTGACCTTGGGACCTCTAACAGAAGCTGACCCGAGGAGCGCAAGGCTCTGCCACAATTGCGAAAAGTTGAAATCTCAGACAAGTAAGAGGGGGCCAAGCCATAAATGGCGTTGAAAACAAACAGCAGGAGT
Organism: Etheostoma nigrum; assembly: GCA_029931835.1. Taxonomy (NCBI): domain Eukaryota; kingdom Metazoa; phylum Chordata; class Actinopteri; order Perciformes; family Percidae; genus Etheostoma; species Etheostoma nigrum. Next base: position 1,771,358 of record CM057258.1, read on the forward strand.
TTAAAATCAATTCTAAAACGGACTGGAAGCCAGTGGAGTGACGACAGCACAGGGGTAATGTGTTCACGTCTGGACTTGCTTGTTAAAAATCGGGCAGCAGCGTTCTGCACAAGTTGGAGACGAGAAATGGATGACTGACTGAGGCCAACGTAAAGGGCATTGCAGTAGTCCAGTCTTGAACTGATGAAAGCATGGATCTCCTTCTCGAGATCCTGCCGACTGAGAAAGGACTTGACTTTGGCCAAAAGACGGAGCTGAAAAAAGCTTGAGCTGACAACAGAGCTGATCTGTTTGTCAAATTTAAGCCCATTATCAAATGTTACCCCGAGATTTTTAACATGAGATTTAAAAAGGGGGGCCAGAGTGCCAGAGTTTGTGGTGAGAGCATTTGACATAGATGGAGAACCAAACAAAATGCATTCAGTTTTGCTGTCGTTTAAGTGCAAAAAGTTCTGTGACAGCCACTGCTTTATATCTGTGATGCAGTCCAGTAGCTTAGTAAGTGCAGTGTTTTCGTTTGGTTTCATGGGCAAATATATCTGCAAGTCGTCGGCATAAAAGTGAAAAGACAGGTTGTGCTTTTTTATAATTGCTCCCAGAGGTAGCATATACATTGAAAACAGAATAGGGCCGAGAATAGATCGATAGATAGAGAAGAGATGATAGGTAAGCCAAACTCTCTAAGCGGCAACTTACTAACTTACACTAAAATGTTTAGTGTAAGTGAAGGCTGAATAGAATAGAATAGAATAGAAAGCCTTTATTGTCATTATATACAAGTACACAGTACCTGTGCAATGAGATTGAAGCAATCCCTTTACAGTGTTTACACAAAAATAGATAAATATAAAATATCAGTGCAGTCTGGAGAGTAACTGTATGCATATATAAAATGGCTTGAATACAAATTGGGCTGTGGGGTGGAGTCAGTGCATATGTGAGTTCAGGGTGGTTATGGCCTTTGGGAAGAAACTGTTGTTGAGTCTGTTAGTCCGTGCTCTGATGCACCTGTAGCGCCGTCCTGAGGGCAACAGGTCAAACAGATCAGAGCCGGGGTGGGATCTGTCCTCGATGATGTTCTCTGCTCTGCTGAGGCAGAGGGAGGTGTAGATGTCCATCAGAGAGGGGAGAGGTCAGCCGATGATCTTTTGTGCTGACATTACAACCCTCTGCAGCCTCTCCCTGTCTGCCACGGTGCAGCTGCCGTACCAGACTGAAGGTGTGGACCCTCTCAGGGGTGTACAGGGGGGCTAGGTTGGTGCTGTTTTTCCTGAAGTCGACGATGATCTCCTTGATTTTCTTGGTGTTCAGAGCCAGGTTGTTCTCCGAGCACCAAGCTGCCACGTTCAGGACCTCCTCTCTGTAGGCTGCCTCGTTACCCTTTGAGATGAGTCCGACCACCGTGGTGTCGTCAGCAAACTTGACGATGAGGTTGTTGTTGTGGGCCGGACTGCAGTCGTGGGTGTAGAGGCAGTACAGGAGGGGGCTCAGCACGCAGCCCTGTGGGGAGCCGGTACTCAACATGCGAGTGGAGGAGAGGTGGTGGCCCAGTCTCACCGTCTGGAGCCGATTGGTGAGAAAGTCCTTTATCCAGGCACAAATGAGAGGGGGGAGGCCAAGAGTGACCAGTTTGGAGATGAGAATGTCCGGGATGATTGTGTTGAAAGCGGAGCTGTAATCCACAAAGAGCATCCGGACGTATAGCTCTGCTGCTGCTCCAGGTGGCTCAGCGCAGAGTGGAGAGCTACGGCAATGGCATCCTCTGTGGATCTGCTCGCGCGGTATGCAAACTGATAGGGGTCTAGATCTGGGGGGAGGTAGTCCTTGATATGTTGAAGAACAAGTCTCTCGAAGCACTTCATGATTACCGGGGTGGTAATTATTTAGGCTGGTGATGGGAGACTTCTTCGGCACTGGGATGATTGTGGCTGATTTTAGGCAGGGGGGATGACTGCCTGGGCCAGGGAGAGGTTGAAGATCCTGGCAAAGATGAGGGCGAGCTGGTGGGCGCATGCCCTCAGCACCTTGCCAAGAACTCCATCTGGGCCAGCAGCCTTCCTAGGGTTCACTGCTACTACTCCTTTACAGTGAGTGGGGTAGTGCAGAAACCAGGTGGGGGTGTAGGCAGGGCTGGGGCGGATGGTGATGACTCAAAGCGAGCAAAGAAGCAATTCAGCTCCTCTGCCAGCTTCACACTCAAGTCCCCTGCTGTCGCATGTTAGTGTTTTTCAAAACTAACATCGCGTTCAATCGGATTTCTGAGGAAGGAGGCTGAGGGTCAAATTGAGAATTAAGAAAAGGTTTAATGCAACAGCATGATGAAGATGATAAGACAAGACAATAAAACACAAAGAAACATAATAACACTGCAGCTGACAGCGGACTGGATTCATGCTTCCCCATGATGGAGTCACGTGAAACCAGTATCGAAAATTCCTAAATCACACACATATATCCCCTGCACCGGGGGGCTGTTCCTTTTCCCCTGGTGCACTCAAATCCTTTCTCATTGGGTCGTTGTTGTCATGGCAACATGCGGCGCATCTTTGCTGTCCAATGAGAATAAACATGCCGCTAAACTCTGCCCCTTTGGGGGTCGTTTTGGTTACAGAACAAATGGGTCTGTCGTGTAAATGTGAAATTCTAACATAATCAACATTGTATTGTCTTAGCCCAGACTAAGACCCCAGGGGACAGGAGACACCAGGCCCCTTCCTGGTGTTGTAGCAGGAAGCTCCTTTCCATATGTTAAATGCCAGACTTGACCAGATCAATTCTTTAGAGTCAAAAAAATAGAGGGGGAGGGTCAGGAACAAATGGCCATTTTGACCTCTTCACAAGCAAAATGCATATTAATCCCATCCTGGCTGCATCATACATACATTTATAACTTTTTTATAACTCAACACGCATCACAACTCTTTTAATTCCACTTTTCAGGTCAGCTCGAGCAGCCCTCTGACCTGAAGGCAGCGTTGCGGGCCCTGAGAAGTGCACGGACATGGCTGATCATCCAGGGTTTCTGGTTAGGGAAGACCCGAATGGTTTTGTCCACAGTCACATTCCCAATGCAGAACTTGATGTAGTCCAGTACTGTTCCTGTGAATGATTCCAGCTCCTGGAGTTCAAATAAGTCCCAGTCTGTCTGGCTGAAGCAGTCCTGTAGCTTGGGAAGTGCATTTTCAGGCCAGGTTGTAACAGTCTTTATGGTGGGCCTGGCACTGCGTCGGAGGGGTGTGTAGGCTGGGGGGAGCAGGAGAGACAGATGGTCTGACTGGCCAAGATGGGGGAGGGGTATGGCTCTGTATGCGTGCTTAATGTTAGAGTAGACATGATCGAGAGTGTTCTGTCCTCTAGTAGGACACTTTACATGTTGGTAGAATTTCTGGAGTACAGTCTTCAGGTTGGCCTTATTAAAGTCTCCTGCAATTATATTGACACCATCGGGCTGCTGTTCGTTGACGGTGTTTGACAGGAGGGAGAGCGCTGTTTTTACATTGGCGTGGGGCGGTATATACACAGCCATGATGATAACTACCGTTATCTCTCTTGGTAGAAAAAAAGGCCGGCATCTTACAGACATGTACTCGAGGTCAGGGGAGCAGTGTTTATCTATGATTGTCCCGTTATTACACCAGTTGTCATGTACGTACATACAGAGCCCTCCTCCTCTGCTCTTACCGGAGCTTCCAGTCCTGTCCCAGCGTAGTAGTGTGCGGCCTGCTAGCTGCATGCTAACGTCGGGTATGCCCGGGTGAAGCCAGGTTTCGGTGATAATCAAAACACAGCAATCACGGACAAAGCGATTCCCAGCGAGTTGTAATTCCAGGTCGTCCATTTTGTGCGTTAGCGATCTGGCATTAGAGAGATACAGGCTCGGAAGGTCGTGAGGTCGTTTTCTTAGCCTTAGCAAGGCGCCGGCCCTGCGGCCGCGTTTCTGCTTCCTCTCCCTGCGCCGTCTTCGCCGCCTCCGAGCCCCGACAACAATCCACGGAGACCCAGGCTGTCTCGCTATGTTGACAGGGATGTTATTGTTGTGATGAGAATCACGCGAAAAGGCTATCTGGTGGCGGTTACCGATGTCCAAAAGGTCTTGGCATGTGTAGTGGACTTTCGCATAGCCGATAGTACACAAACAAAAGAAAAAGAAGTACAAAAACAAACAAAAAAACAACAAAAAAAAACACTGAAAGGGAGAGCCGTGAGCCGCTGCGTCTAATCGCGCCGCCATCTTTCAAACAGAACTAAAAGATTTTACAGCAACTAACAGAAATATTGGATTGCCCTTTTGCAAACAATCATACAGCTGCTTGTAATTATGAAAACAGATCATTGTAAAGTTCCCTGAAATTATTTTGTTCTACATCATAGCAGGAAATCTTGCTTCCACTGAAGTGAACCTTCAAGTGAATGTATAGACTAGGTGCAGTAACATCCTCTTTTCTCTAAACACAAACTCACACACACAAACATATGTGTATATAACATACAGGCGATGACAGATTTCAGACGATGACTGACAATTGTGAATCTTTATGCAAAATACATAATGGCGCCATTTTTGGCTCATGCAACCTCACACTGGGTACACATAGCTTTCTGCATACACCTAGCTTACTAAAGAGGAGCGTCATTATAGATATACACAAACATATGTATATATAAACCAATGGAGCTGTTATGCCCCTATAAAGTGCTTTATAAATACATTTTACTCATTTACTGTTCAAATCAAAAATCTACCCATAATTGAGCCCCCCACCTCACCTAACACCACAATACAAGTGTGTTTCATTGCAGGTTACTGTCAGTACTCGACTAGGTGCAGTAACACAGTCTTTTCTATAAACACAAACACACACATATGTATATATAAAAAGGTCTACAGCAATCCCACTCAGGTGTGCTGATGGTGGGAGATACCATTTATCTGGCTCATAGGTGAGGATGAAGATGTGTGTAAGTTTCTGTGTTTTATAAAGTTAGATGAGTGGGAAACGATTTGTTGAAGAGTATATTATGTGTTGATGGTAGGGACTAGCAGTGAAATTCTAAAAGTTTAAATTGTAACATAACTGAGAGATAATTGAAGCAATTAAGAGTTGGTTGGTCTAGTGAGAGGGGCTTAACATATATAAGCCTCTGGTCACCTAAGCATGGAGGTAAGGAACGCAGAGGATGGCGGCTTCTGGAGGAAAGGAGCGTAGACGTCTGTTGGCGGTTGGCGGTTGGCACTGATTGGACTGTGAATGGTCAGGGGTTAGGAAGTGACGGACCAGGAAGTGAGGTTGGGGACAAAAGGTTTACACGCACACCAATATTCCACTATTATTCCGAATATGACAATATTCTGAATATGAAACATGTCATGTAAACAGCATATTCTGGTTGGATATTCAGAAAAAGGCCTTTTTCCTAACTTTTCACATTCAGATATGTGGGATGTTCCGGTATTATTTGGGTTTAAGAGGCATATTTTGGACATGTATACAACGCATTCAGAATATACATCATTCAGAGAAAACAAAAGTAAAAGTGATATCCCATGTTCAGTTGGTTCTGTGATGTCATGCGACAGCATCAGCTGATGGTTCCTCATGTCAATCATAACAAGTTTTATTGTGTTGAAACAAATTCCACGATTAATCTCCCATTCTTCTCAGACTCCAGCTGCTGCCACGCGGGGGTTAGGTGACATTTTTACGCATTTGATCTCGGTCCAATGGGGCGAGAGAAGCTGCAAAGTCACATTCTGTTCTCCACTTGTTGTGTATAAATGAAGGGTGTGATTTTGGCTTTAACAATGAGATCTCCAACTATGTAGGGAGGGCCCTGAACATGTCAGAACAAATTCACAGTTTCCCATTCATCTGCTTATGGGTTTGTCTGTGTATTTAAACTTCTGGCTCTGTGCCGGCTTCTTCTTACAGACACTTAATCAGGTGTTGTCTTGTGTTTTGGGGAATGAAGAAACAATAAAAACAGTTAACAACAATGTCTTTACACAATGCACTGGCATTGATTTCGGTGGGTACAGTGGGTACGTGTACCTATCAGATTTTATCATAAGTCACTTTGTACCCACCACCAATATTAACATTATGCCATCATCTGCCTATGAATGTAAACCAAACTAATAATAAGTCCCTCCAGGATTTTGCGGCCTTTTTGAAGATTGCTGCGGCCCAAAATGCCTGATGTTGCGGGAGACAGAGAAAGTTGCAAAAAAAAGTTGTGATGTATTTTGTATAGTTATTTAAAAGTAAAAAGGAAACCTGTTTTGAGGAGAATCAAATGACTCCAGGCTGAGTTTTCCTAGTAACCTTATAGACCAATAAGGCTGAGGATGCTGCAAATGTTGGTATAATATGAAAATGGCTGGTGGATTTAAAACAAATAATGATTTATTGAATGAGTTAAATTTGAATATATGTGTCAGTGGCTTGTTTATCTTTACATTGTTGGTTTTCTATCCTGGGCTGGGAACCATTCATACGGTTTCATAAAGTACTTATTGGACTTTAACTTATTGCACCTACAATAATAAGCAGAGCTGTCCTCAATTTAGATCATCCTGTATGTATCGTCTCCGGTTTATCCTGCATCCATCGTGTGTGTGTGTGTGTCTGAGAGATTTTGTGTGTGTGTGTGTGTGCTTGTGTGTGTGTGTGTGTGTGTGCCTGTGTGTGTGTGTGTGTCTGAGAGATTTTGTGTGTGTGTGTGTTTGTGTGTGTGTGTGTGTGTGTGTGTGTGTGTGTGTGTGTGTGTGTGTGTGTGTGTGTGTGTGTGTGTGTGTGTGTGTGTATGTGTGTGTGTGTGTGTCAGTCGCGGGGGGAACGGAGCAGCAGCCCTGCCCGCTGCAGAGAGACAACAGGATTGAAACAGCAGCAGCTTCAGCAACTTCAGAGTGAAGAATCGTTCCAGCGTACATTGATGTAAAAATGTTTAAAATGTTACAGGTCGGCAGGACGGTCTTAAATGTTTTGCACCATCTTCTGCTGTACGTTTTGTTGGTGAGATGTTTGAGTCACACACGTCTCGTTAAACAAGGATATTAATTAGGCCACGTATGCGTGACGTCACCCCGTTCTCACCCCCTCTTGGTCATTGGCTCTCAGAGTCCCATGCTGATACAGAGTCTGGCTGGGGGACTGCTGGGATTGGTCGAAGGCGCGGGTTGAACTATGGTTATTGGTCAAATGTTACACAAAAGTTTCAGTGATTGGTCAAAATTGCGAGCTGTACCAAAGTCGCTGTGATTGGTTGAATTTGCATGAATTTGCAACATCAAAAAATCTAGCTTAGTAAAGAGTAGCGCCATTATAGCTTTTTATTTACATTTTCCATCACATTATGAGATATCTTTTCTGGATTTTAAACATGTATAACCCCTGTACCGGGGTTAGCTTCCGTTTTCGGGGGGAGGGGAGGGGGGCTTGGCCTTCTCCTTCACCTTGTTAAGATAAGATAGGTTAGCCTCCTTGTGCACGCTTCTCAAATGTACTTTCAAATTCATGGTATTTTTCCCTTTGATACATTGTCCACATATTTTACTACTTTCCACTGCAAGACACTGGCTTTTATCTGACTCAAGTCATGTTCCATGTTTTTATTCCAAGTTTTTATTATTTTTCATGTTTTTGTGTCTAAGTGACTGATGGGAACAACAGTCTTTGGCATTGGTCCAGTATTAAGCGTAAAGAGTTCCAGAGAAGGCAAAAGTAAATGTTACATCCCATGAACCAGTTGGTGCAGTGATGTCGTGCGACAGCATCAGCTGATGGGTCCTCATGTCAATCATAACAAGTTTTATTGTGTAGAAACAAATTCCACATTTAATCTCCCATCCTTCTCAGACTCTACCACTCAGCGGTTAGGGGACTTTTCTAAGCATTTGATCTCGGTCCAATGGGGCGAGAGAAGCTGCAAAGTCACATTCTGTTCTCCACCCGTTTGGATGACATGAAGGGTGTGATTTTGGGTTTAACAAATGGAGTTAATTTGTTAAGTAAGGTTTCGGTAGCAGGGCCACGCCTAAACCACACAGCCAGGCTTGTGTCTCTGATTGCTTGACGCAAGTCGGTCGGCGTTTCACGCTCTCAGTCATGGATCCGCCCCCCTATGTTAAAATACAGGGTGCATACTGTACAGTGAGGAAAATAACATAGGGGGGTGTATACTTATGCCCCCTGTATTTTAACATAGGGGGGTGTATACTTATGCCCCCTGTATTTTAACATAGGGGGTGTATACTTATGCCCCCTGTATTTTAACATAGGGGGGTGTATACTTATGCCCCCTGTATTTTAACATAGGGGGGTGTATACTTATGCCCCCTGTATTTTAACATAGGGGGGTGTATACTTATGCCCCCTGTATTTTAACATAGGGGGGTGTATACTTATGCCCCCTGTATTTTAACATAGGGGGGGCATACTTATGGCCCCTGTATTTTAACATAGGGGGGTGTATACTTATGCCCCCTGTATTTTAACATAGGGGGGTGTATACTTATGCCCCCTGTATTTTAACATAGGGGGGTGTATACTTATGCCCCCTGTATTTTAACATAGGGGGATGTATACTTATGCCCCTGTATTTTAACATAGGGGGGTGTATACTTATGGCCCCTGTATTTTAACATAGGGGGGTGTATACTTATGCCCCCTGTATTTTAACATAGGGGGGTGTATACTTATGCCCCCTGTATTTTAACATAGGGGGGTGTATACTTATGCCCCCTGTATTTTAACATAGGGGGATGTATACTTATGCCCCTGTATTTTAACATAGGGGGGTGTATACTTATGCCCCCTGTATTTTAACATAGGGGGTGTATACTTATGCCCCTGTATTTTAACATAGGGGGGTGTATACTTATGCCCCTGTATTTTAACATAGGGGGGTGTATACTTATGCCCCCTGTATTTTAACATAGGGGGGTGTATACTTATGCACCCTGTATTTTAACATAGGGGGTGTATACTTATGCCCCTGTATTTTAACATAGGGGGGTGTATACTTATGCCCCTGTATTTTAACATAGGGGGGTGTATACTTATGCCCCCTGTATTTTAACATAGGGGGGTGTATACTTATGCCCCCTGTATTTTAACATAGGGGGGCATACTTATGGCCCCTGTATTTTAACATAGGGGGGTGTATACTTATGCCCCCTGTATTTTAACATAGGGGGGTGTATACTTATGCCCCCTGTATTTTAACATAGGGGGGGCATACTTATGGCCCCTGTATTTTAACATAGGGGGGTGTATACTTATGCCCCCTGTATTTTAACATAGGGGGGTGTATACTTATGCCCCCTGTATTTTAACATAGGGGGGTGTATACTTATGCCCCCTGTATTTTAACATAGGGGGATGTATACTTATGCCCCTGTATTTTAACATAGGGGGGTGTATACTTATGCCCCCTGTATTTTAACATAGGGGGGTGTATACTTATGCACCCTGTATTTTAACATAGGGGGTGTATACTTATGCCCCTGTATTTTAACATAGGGGGGTGTATACTTATGCCCCTGTATTTTGACATAGGGGGGTGTATACTTATGCCCCCTGTATTTTAACATAGGGGGGGTGTATACTTATGCCCCTGTATTTTAACATAGGGGGGTGTATACTTATGCCCCCTGTATTTTAACATAGGGGGGTGTATACTTATGCCCCCTGTATTTTAACATAGGGGGGGCATACTTATGGCCCCTGTATTTTAACATAGGGGGGTGTATACTTATGCCCCCTGTATTTTAACATAGGGGGATGTATACTTGTGCCCCTGTATTTTAACATAGGGGGGTGTATACTTATGCCCCCTGTATTTTAACATAGGGGGGTGTATACTTATGCCCCCTGTATTTTAACATAGGGGGGTGTATACTTATGCCCCTGTATTTTAACATAGGGGGTGTATACTTATGCCCCCTGTATTTTAACATAGCGGGGTGTATACTTATGCCCCTGTATTTTAACATAGGGGGGTGTATACTTATGCCCCTGTATTTTAACATAGGGGGGTGTATACTTATGCCCCCTGTATTTTAACATAGGGGGGTGTATACTTATGCCCCCTGTATTTTAACATAGGGGGGGCATACTTATGGCCCCTGTATTTTAACATAGGGGGTGTATACTTATGCCCCCTGTATTTTAACATAGGGGGGTGTATACTTATGCCCCCTGTATTTTAACATAGGGGGGTGTATACTTATGCCCCCTGTATTTTAACATAGGGGGTGTATACTTATGCCCCCTGTATTTTAACATAGGGGGTGTATACTTATGCCCCCTGTATTTTAACATAGCGGGGTGTATACTTATGCCCCTGTATTTTAACATAGGGGGGTGTATACTTATGCAACCTGTATTTTAACATAGTGGGGTGTACACTTATGCCCACTGTATTTTAACATAAAACATGAAACACAATGTTTTAGTTAAATATATTTTTTATTTCACCATAATTTTGTTAAATAAAACTAAACATCACGTTTCCAAGGCATAAACATTAAATATATACACCATAAGTGAAAACAACATTAGGTACCAACATGCCTAATCACCATGATTGTTATATATTATATTAGAAATCAAAAAGACAGGTGTATGTGAATCAGAGATAATAACACGTTAGTTCCACATCAAACATCTTTACTGTTTAACTTTAAAACTCATTTTCTTCATGACCCTGAGAAGCTTACAATCATCACCATCAATCACAATTGTTACTGATAGATAACTTGAAGCAAAATAAAATAACACTACCCCTCTAGCTTGTAAGTGTGTGTGTCAAAGCTTTTTTATGTATTCCATATATTTATGGAATATTTATTATTTACTATTCATTTAATTTTCCAAGAATACAGTGGAAAAGTATGATGCGTTGCATCAGTGCAGCCATGAATTCATATTCTTCATCCCTGTCAGCACCTGACCTTCCCTTTGACATTTCTTGTTTTCTTTTCACTTCTTGAAACATGGCATCTGTGTAGCATGCCCCCCCGTTGGCAGCAACCATGTCATCGATCTTCTTAACCAGCTCCACCACTTGACCTTTGTCTTTACTGTTGTTGTCAAAGACATGGAACCTGTTACCACAGCTTTGGATGACTCGTCGGACGTCTTGACTGCCCACACGCACATACTCTTGTATGGTCTGGCCTCTGAGATCATCACCACGGGTAAACAGCACGATCATGTACTGGTTAGCGTTAGGACCAAACAGCTTTTGCAGGGCTTCCACGGAGTTTTTCTCTTCGTTGGTGAATCGACCGACTTGGATGACCAGCAGGAACACATGAGGACCAGGACATGAGACTTCAACACATCTCACAATTTCTCTTTTGATAAATTCTTGTGACTTCTGAGTGTCAAGGATCCCTGGTGTGTCTACCACACTAACCACTCGGTTACCCCATTGTGTCACACCTTTCTCACAGGACTCAGTCACTGACACTGAACTGGGACGGGATTCGAACAGTTCCTCTCCCAGAATGGTGTTTCCAACGGCACTCTTGCCAACACCAGTTTTTCCAATCATCACGATTCTCAAATCAGGACCTGCAATACAATTTATAACTTCTGTTAAAGCTGTCTATAGGAGTAAAGCATTGGCATAATGTACAAATACTTGTAATGTAATGTAAAGGAGTTACACACTATAGGCCTACATACAGGAGATAAAAACAAAAACTGTTTTAGAGTCTTACCAGCAGGAAATGAAGCCATCTTTTCTCAGCGGTGTTGTCTCAACAAAGATAAAAAAGTTGAATATGAATGCTTAAAGGCAGTTCAGGTCATTTATATAATAGCTACACAGCTGACACGCCCCATTTTGCATAAGCTCTCCATATAAAACAGGCAGAGAGCAGCACATTCTGCAGACACCACAGAGCTTTTCTCTCTGTTGCTGCACTGGATCCGAGGACCATGTCTCACAGTAAGTTGTGTAATAATGAGTTTTTATCAAGCATGTTTGTTTTTGATGCTCTCTGCATCAGTGAGACTCCCTTGTTTAAATAAAATAACCTCTTTTGTATAATCGTGTGAAAATCTTACCACGTATGTTTGTTGTTTTACAGATAAGAAGATCTCGGTTGTTGTCTTGGGAAGTGAAGACTCCTTGAAGAAAAACTTAATAACCAAGATCCTAGGGAAAGACTCACCTCCGCTGCCCAAAAACAATGATCTGAAAGAAACTGAGATATATGAAAATGATAAGTATTCGGTCAAAGCATGTGAGGACATAAAACAACTATTTGCTATTGATAGTCACCCTGACATGTTGTTGTTGGTGGTAAAGGAAGGGTTTTCAACAGAAGAGGTGTGGGACCAGTTAGAGAGTCTGCACAAAACAACTGGAAAACCGACAGAGGATTTCATAGTTGTGCTGCCCCTTGGCAATGAAAAGAAAGATTTTTACCCATCCCAATGCTACACCATGGATCAGGTTTTCAACAAACTGAAGCAACTGGCTGAAGACAGACAACTGCCCACCAACCAGAGGTAACGATGTAAGGAGAGACATGTAGATGCAGGATTGCACAACGTCATGTACAGTAATTGTTTGCCTTTCACACCATAGATGAACATATTCTATAAAAGCAATCTTGGTCAGTTAATATTATTCTACCTCTACATTGCAGTGATGCTGACCATCCTGAGTCATCAAACAACTTAACAGGTAAGCCAGAGTCTCTCTGAGCAGCATCACACTAACTTATAGTCAAATGTGAATTGTTAAGTGGATGCTGATTAATTTTACAGCATCTTACTGAAACTCTTATTTGGCATTATTCATGTGGCAGAAATAGCACAGAACACTTCCCTGACCACAAGAAGAGTTTAAAAAGTGAGACCATTGTTTTTAAGAAGTATCTAATTTCAGAGAGTAAATAACTGCAAAACGTGTAATTATGGCTAATGACTTTGCGTGTGTGTTTTAATGCTAGCAATCAGGCTTCCTTTTTGAAAACAGAAACGTAAAGTTCTTTTTGTCCTACATCAATACAGGAGAGTACTCTGGCACCGGAGTGAACCTTGTTCTGCTGGGAATGACCGGGACCGGAAAGAGTGCAAGTGGAAACACAATCCTCAGAAAGAATCGGTTCACATCAATAGCCAGTTCAATTCCGGTCACCACAGAGTGCCAGGGGGCAGAAACTGAGATAGGAGGTAGACGTGTCCGTGTCATTGATACCCCTGACATCTTTGATGATATCAGGAAGTCATCAAATAAGGAACATGTGACAAAGTGCCTAAAGCTCTGTCAGTCAGGTCCTCGTGTGTTCTTACTAGTGATTCAAGTTAGCAGATTTACAGACGGAGAGAGAAACATACTGAAAAAGTTAGAAACAGCTTTTGGCAGAGAAGTTGTAAAACAAACAGTCGTCCTGTTTACACGTGGGGGAGATCTGCAGCGTGGAGGAATGAGCTTTGAGGCTTTTCTGCATGGCTGTCAGCCTGATCTCAAGAAGATAGTTGATGAGTGTGGAGGAAGGTGTGTTCTCTTTGAGAACAACACCTTGGGTTTACATCAAGTGGAGAAGCTGATGCAGATAGTGGACGGGATGTTAACAGCAGAAGAAACAGCAGAAAGAAAGAAGAATGCGTACGTATCAGGTCAGGAGCATGAAGGGCAGGGATGTAATTTTTCTTCTGTCTAGACAGACAGACTACATGGGATATGATTCAATACCTTGAAGGGTTGATTAAACTTTGATTATACTTTACTTTCTTTTGACTTGGCTTCTTAATTAGCAGCATTTAATCAGAGATTTATATTTCGTTCATAGTATGTTAATGGATTTTTAGTCAAATTAACCAAACATTTCTTTCTTCTGTATGAGAGCTCCATCTTTCTCACTTTTTTAACCTTTGTAATCTGTGATGACATTTAACAATAAATAAACGAGTGTTGTGAACTCCGTGTCTCTTCGGTCTCTGGTAATTCAGAAACAGTGATTTCAATTATTACCCTACACTTATTAATATAACAGAGGTTATAAAATGGTGCATGTATAGATTTAGAGTCACAGAGAACAACTGGGAAATGGTATACGTAATCTTGTGATAGAGTCACCCTTTCCCTCCCATGATATTTGAAGTATTTGTAATGTTTCTCCACTCTGAACTTTGTATTCTTCTTCTGTGTTTTGACTCTGGAGGATCAGCGCTGTCAGCCTGAACCAAACTGAACTATAACTGGTTAAATATCTCCATCTACTGGACATCTGATCTATAAGTTCCTAATGTGCTCTCTTATCAACCACTCATAATCCTTTAAGTTATTTTTATATATGTAACATCCTAATCCTAAAGTAACTAAGTAGTACTAAATACATACTAGAAAATTCCACAGAAATTTTAACAGTGTGACTCCTACTTGGTGCACATCCGAATAGCAATAAAACTGTTTTAAAATGAGTCGTGGAGACAACAGAAAAGCAATTGACGGAGACAGAGACTGAAATGGTTGCTAATGGATACGAACAATCAGTGACCGTGTTTGTAAACACAGCTAGGAAGCCTTTCATCTCTGTGATGTCATCTCTGTGATGTCATCTCTTTGATCTGTAATCAGTTAACGACCGGAGCACCTGCTGTACCTGTCAGCTGTGTCACCAGCTATTTAGACACTGAACAAGCTCTCAATCAAATGTTCATATCACCAAAAGGATACGAGATATCAATAAAATAACCAGAAGGCCTTTGTGAACATCTTGATATAATATTTATGTGGATAAACTTAAAAATGTGGGCATATCAGCGATTTAAAAAAGTGCTTTGCTCTGCGTTTTGCTCAGAAATGTGGACGATGTTTAACATGGCAGTGGATGGAGAAAGATTTGGAACTCTTTTCATTTGAAAGCTCACTTATAAATAATAATAATTGTTCATATTACCTGAAACTAGACAAGAATACCTACGTTTTGATGTATAAATTGTCCATGACAAGTTAGAAGAAGGGGGGGTTTTGAGCGATGTTGAGCGATTTCCCGAACATTTCCCATTAAAGTCTATAAGAAATCTTTCGCTGTTTTTTGCCGATTTCGTGAAAACCGCGCTGCAAATCTCGTTGAAAAGTCATAGCCCACCATTCCCGATCATTACACACGTTTCAATGTATTTTGTGTGCGGGTGTTGGCAACGCTCCAGGACTAGTAGCGGGACAAAAATCTGGCGGAATAATAATAATAAGTATGGGCAATAATAGTCACTGCGCCGATTGCTGCTATTGCAGCACATTGGCACACTGAATAATAGGAGTAGAAGTATAAAGTATAAAGTATACTGTATAATTAAAATACCTCAAACTTTTACATTACTTAGTAAATGTACTTTGTTGTCTCTCTATGTGACATGTGTTCACTGACATGAACAACTTACTTTCCTGTTTGTGTATGTTCAAAAAATGGAAAATCTGTAGATATTCTGATGTAATATTTTGGGTTACATCTGTATTAGTTTAGCCTAAAACTGTTTTAGATGAATGGTTCTCATATTTTTTAGATGATTGTACCACTGATGTTATTATAAATGGCTACTAGATGAATTTGGATTTGCTTTGAGATGTAAATTACCCCGAGTGACCTTTTCATCTGAACATTTGAACCCTATTTAACCCTCCTGTTGTCCTCGGGGTCCAAATCTGACCCATTTTGATTTAGTTTTTATCAGAAATGTGGGTTTCTTTCAACAAATTGTGTAAAGAAAATTGTTACATGTAACGGTCTTCAAGTACAATAACAGATCTGTTCATTACTTTCATTGAATTTGGATGTTTTCATCAATTTTAACATTTGAAGAAAAAATTGATAAAAGAACAGTTGAAAAAGTGACAAAACTTCTTAAATGCAATGAAATAATAAAGAGAAAAATAAAGTGAGATCCAAACTGTTTTAAAAACGCGGGTAAAAAACAAAAAATACGTCAAATGAAACGCATAAGAAATCAAGAAAAACATCTGAAAAAATGAATCAAGAGTTGAAAACGACAACCAAAACACTGAAATAAATGTTGCAAATTTTGAAAAAAGAAATGTTGCAACAGGAAGACAACACACGGGTTAATATCAAACCTCTCTATTAATATATATTCATATTATTATTGTTTCTCATTGTGTTGAATAACATCTAACCATGTTGGAGCAAAGAAGAGAAGATTGATGGATGACACTGTTCTCACATCATGAATCCTTTAATCTCATTGTTGGACTGTTTTTCTCTTTATTGATACCACTTTGTTTACAATTTGACGTTTTATCAACTATATTTCTAATATAAAGTTGTTTTTTTACTTTTACCTTGTGAGATCTTGAGCCATGCTGGCTGTCCTTGACTTCTGATCCTTTACCTTTTACTCTGGCGCCACCATGAGGTTGATATTTGGGTGAATTGTCTGGACAGATGTCAGATGGGTTTCCATGATGCAGATGTTCAGGTTCCCCAACAGATGCTTCCTAATGACTTCAGGGATCCTTCAGAGTTTTCCTCAAGCAAATACAAGCTAGTATTCTATCATTTTGGGTTGTTATTGAAATATCTCTACAACTGTTGGATGGATAATCCATCCACCTAAAATGTGCAGTTTTATAACACAGCACAATGCCACAGATGTTGCAAGTTTTGAGGGAGCGTGCAATTGGCATGCTGACTGCAGGAATCAATCACAATGTATTTATAGTATATATATATGTGTCTGTATATAGAATTTTTTTTGTATAATTTAACAAAGGGCAAAACATTTTCCAATGTACCATCGATTAATGATGGTTATTATAAAGTGTTACAGAACTTCCTGTAATCTTCCTTTGTAAGTACTACATGTACATGTATGACTACTACATGAATGACTACTACATGTATGACTACTACATGTATGACTACTACAAGTCTGGAGAAAGGCCTTCGACAGAAACCAATAAATCAACGTGGACATGGATCTTTGGGGCAAGTTATGTGCGTGTTGATTTATACTCATTTAGTTTCAACACTAGTACATATTTTTGAAGTGTAGATAGTCGACTCATGTCCCCTACAGAGGACAACAAGACTAAGACCATGAAGGTGTGTCCCAAATGTAATAACAATCCACCCAACAGTTATATCATAATTCACCCATATATCAACCTCATGGTGGCGCCAGAGTAAAAGGTAAAGGATCAGAAGTCAGGGACAGCCAGCATGGCTCAAGATCTCACCAAGTTAAAGTAAAAAACAACTTTATATTAGAAATATAGTTGATAAAATGTCAAAAATTGTAAACAAAGTGGTATCAATAAAGAGAAAAACAGTCCAACAATGAGATTAAAGATTTCATGATGTGAGAACAGTGTCATCCATCAATCTTCTCTTCTTTGCTCCAACATGGTTAGATGTTATTCAACACAATGAGAAACATTAATATAATATAATATAATATATAAATATAAATATAATATATATTTATATATAATATAAATATATATTAATAGAGAGGTTTGATATTAAATAGGCTTTAAATGTTCGGATGAAAAGGTCCCTCAGGGTAATTTACGTTTTCATCTAGTATCCATTTCAAATAACATCACTGGTCCATTCATCTAAAAATATGAGATCCATTCATCTAAAACAGTTCCTCCTGGTTTCCCCACCTCAAGCCTCTCAGTCCCTGCATCCTTGTCCTTGGTGTTTGCTTCCCAACTTCCCACTCTGCTTCCTTAAATAAACCCGTTTGCAAACTGAGTTGTGCATTTGAGTCCACGTGTTTGTATCGTTACAGTGTACTGTAATATAAGTTATTGAAACCTGTAAGTTTTAATGAGACTGTACATCCAGAGTAATTATCTACTGTATGTGTAAACATCCATCTTTGTAAATAGTTTTGTGTGAATTGTGAATGAATTTGTAATGTTAAAAGTAGTTTGAGCCTGTACCTTTGATCAGTTGTCAGTAGTTGTTTCATAGTTATTTTTGTAATAGGCCACAGAAATCATTATTGTAAGTTTCCTTTGATTATTACTTTCTTTTATTTTGAGTAGTTTTACTGAGACCGAGCTTGTATCCCTCAGATACCAAGGGCTTGTTATCAGTAAACGATCAGCAACATCAGAGCTGTCTGTGGTTCCTCTGTTGGGGTCCATCTGTCTGCCGTTAGTCTATTTAATTCAATTCAATTTTATTTATATAGCGCCAAATAAGTTATCTCACAGGTCTTTCCATAAAGAGCAGGTCTAGACCGGACTCTGGGATGTTATTTACTGAAACCCAACAGTTCCCACCAAGAGCAAGCACTAGACAACAGAGGCAAGGAAACACTTCCTTTAAGAGGTAGAAACCTGGAGCAGAACCATGGCTCAGGTTGGGGGTAAGAGAAAGAGACAGACTGAGAGAGAGAGAGAGAGACAGACAGAGACAGAGAAGAGAACAATAACTTCAGTTTTATCTGAGTTTAACATTAGAAAATTACAGGTCATCCAGGTTTTAATCTACAACCATCACACAATGCAATCAAGTGTCAAGTGTTAACAGGGACATTATTAATTATTACATATTTAGGACATAAATGAAGAGAAGTGAACACCTGTTACACTCACAATGGGGACGCTACTTTGAGCATAAACCCAGCTTAGTAAAGAGGAGCACCATTAAGGCATTTTTGATGATGGCTACGTATTGTTATTTATTTATTTATTTTTATTTTACTTTATATGTTTTTTTGTCTTTTTTTATCTTTGGCTGGATGGGGATTGGGGTATATCTTATGCTTTTTTGGATTATGCTGTGTTGTTGCTTAAAATTTCAGAAAACCCTGAGGGAACTCTTTTGTCGTTATTCCTGTACAACCCGTTTAAATGATTCCTTCAATAAATATATTAAAAACAATAATGATATTGGCAAAACACATGACCTGTGAGTTTAGTTTCATTATCTCTAATCTGACAAATAGCAAAGATAGTTAGTTTTGATTAAGCTTTTCTTTCACTGGAATGTGGAAGGACAAGAGAGTGGGTGCAGTAGTTTCTTAGAATGATTATCATCAAAACAGCTTAGGCATTTCCAAGCGTTATAGAGACGGACCTGTTTGAAAGATAAAAAGCAATCCAGCGTCATATCACTGATGCTGGATGATTAAGACATAATGGTCCACTGTGTCAAAGGCTGAGCTGAGGCCACGGAGTAGGGATTGGTGGATTGATACTGTGGCATCGATACTTCAATACAAGCTACTCATTTGGTATCAACTATTTTGAAATATATTGATAATAAAATTACATTATACAAAATGTGGGTAGCTGCCTCACATCCAAACATTTTCAGCGCTTTAGGGTATTGTTTGTGTCAAAACAGCCCTGAAGCTGGCCCGTGTCACAATACACTGTGGGCTTATCCCTGCTGGGCAAGATAAACATCTTAAAAATTATCACAGTCCCACATATCAATTATATTACTAATCTACGACCTTTGAGCTTCTCCTCTTTGTTACTAACAAAAGTTCAATAGGGCAGTAAATTCTTTTTTGTGGGCAGGCAAAATACCTTTTTTTAACAAAATAAAACTATGTGCTTGTAAAGAAGAGGGGGGTCTCGGCTTGCCACTGTGCTTTCTCCCGTAACCAGCTGTCCAAAATACATATGGTAGAAGACCAAGCTCCTGCATGGGTCTGGATGGAAGGGGAACTTAAAGATCCATTCCCCATTCAGGCTTTTATATCGCAAACAAGTGGAGCTTTCATTAAGACCTGCCTATCATCCAACGCCTCGCTTATCACTACAATCATCAATTCCTATAATATCCTTGGTAGGAATGATACAATAGTATCATCCCTACCAAGGAGAGTTATTTAGAGTACAGGCCTATGTCGGCTGAAGACAGCAAGTCATTAGTGTCCTAGACCAGAGCTGTGTAGAGAGCCGAAGCCAGATTGATGTTATTCAAAGATTTTGTTGTTCATTTAAGAAATCCGTTGTTGGAGAGAATTTTCTTGGAGATGGGTCTAATACTACTTAAAATTAAAAGAGCTAGAAAGCTAACCCAATACTGTTATAATGAGAGCAGTTAATAATTGCTAAAATATCTGGAAAAACTGTCTAAAGGGCACACCAAGAACGACAACTATAACCATAACTATTAATCTATATTTTCAAAGATGTTATTGTTATGAATTGATACAATAAATTAAACAAAATTAAATAAAATTAAATTAAAGATCATTCTAACTCAAGTGGATAGTGGAGTCTACACAATGGAGAACAATCTCAATGGGATCACTTTCAGAGAGAGACACCGACAGCCAATCACAATCCATCTGATTTGAACTTTGAACACTTTGAGATTGGTTGTAGATCTATTCAACACATGACCAGTAAGTTTAGATTCTTTCTTATCGGACGAATAGCAAAGGTAGCTTTTCTTTTACTGGAATGTGGAAGGACAAAGAAGTGGGTGCAGTCAGTTTTTTTGAATGATTATCGTCAAAACAACTGTCATTGTTTGATGTTAAAGAAAGCCATCATGTAGCATGTCTGGAATCCAGAATGTTCACTGTTTCATTACCTGCCATGCACGCATTAGTCAACTCAAGTCATCTTTATTAATAATGCGCATTTAAAACTAAAATGTAATACAACTGACGTGATAAAACCAAAGTCAAGTGAAGAAGAAGAAGGACGTTAGGAGAGGGAATCAAATCAACAATAGATTAAAAAGCAATATAGGGAAATAAAAATAAGTCTAGAGTGTACTTGACAAAAGTAAAGCAGCCTCAAACTCAAAGCAAGTGAAAAAATGTAGGTCTTTGTATTTGATTAAAATTTTTCAATTGTGTTGACTCTAGCAACCGCTTTGGACAAAAGCAGTAGTGTTTTCACCACACTTGCTGTCGTAATGCTCTTTTTGTTATGGTGCTGAAATGCCCATGGTAGATTACAGAGTTAGCGTAACTCGGAGGTCATATAGTTGCGATGAATATGTTGCTCAGACAGAAAATGATATGTGTTGCATCCGGTAACTTAGCCTGGCTGTCTCGTGAGCTAAACCGGGTAACGTTATCACCGTCACTGTGTAATGAGCCAAAGCATTAAGAGTTTGTTTACTAGCATGGACCACGCCATAAGATCAGTATGCCTGGGATGACCATTGGCCTGGGACCTGGATGGTTTGGTCGAAGATGCCTGATCTCGCAGCTGTGGATGCTGCGTCGATGCGAAAAGAGTGGCTGGAATCATGTTTGTGTAATGTTTCTGAAACCAGAGTCGAGGACAGACCAGTTGGAAAGAAGAAGAAGGCTCATGATTGACAAGTATGATGATGAAATGAACAGTGGCACTAACAGCCACAGTAAAAGATAATACATGCAAAGTTATTTGCTGTCAAAGTAGCGCCAAAATGAATGGCAGTCAATGTAATACTAATGGCGGGTGACGGCATTCAAAACGGCTAGAGAATGCCTGAGACATGACAGACATGAGGGGAGCAGGCACATGGGGAAATACGACCTGACCCCTGCCAGGGAGCGCTGGTGATGCATGCTGTGGATGGCGAGGCCCGTGACGTCATGCTTGACGCCGCTGGCCAAGGCAGTAGCTGGAGGGAGACCCGGAAATGCCGGAGGCTTGGTGGTTGCCGCCTCCAGGGTGTCATCTGAGGTAGAGACGGCTGCGCCATGGAGTAGCGGCCGCCTCTACGGGAGGAAGGCTGATGATGAGGAGAGAGGGTAGACGCCGACCCCCGCTGCCTTGATTTCCCGACCTTTCAGACTGAGGGGAAGAAACCTAAGAGCCACTGGGAGCCGGGGATCGTTCGGCGGAGAAGTGGAGATCTGGGCGAAGCTGAGGCATGGTGACCTTGGACCGCAGTCGGCATTGTTGAGACACATGATGGAGTCCGAGTACTGCGGTGACTGAAACATGCCCTGTTTCGAAGAGATCATCGTACTGATTGTCGTTGACATCAGGTGAGCTTAACCCATGACTGAGAGCGTGGAATGCTAACCCCCCTGCACCAAGCAATCGGTTTAGGTGTCGCCCTGCTCCCGAACGTAAGTTAAAAAATCAACAAACATAACAATAACTTTGACTTATATAACACATTTCATGAAACCCACGGATGATTTACACAAGTAACATTACAGGTGAACAAAGGAAAAGAAAACAGTAAGCCAACAAAAAAACAGAGTAAAAGGAATAAAACATCCACGCTAAATGGAAAGAGGATGTATTACAATGTTGGCTACTGACGTACAACCACATCACACATTGTAAAGTTATTTTATGAATGAAATAGACATATTAGATATCTGTGTTTCATTTTTATATATTTAAGAAACTCAAACAGTGACAAACAACTACAAACAATACACTGAAACGGAGAACGTGACCCAGGGCCAAAAAAAGGAAAGACGGGTTGGTGTTGTCCAACAGCACTCTTGCCCACACCTGTTACAATACACGCAGAAACAGAAACAAGCAAACACATACAGTACATAAACAGACACACAGACAGACACAAGACAAGGGACCAAACACCTGCGCAAGTTAGAGGGCCTCACAGATTCAGCGATGCTGTGAGGCCTGAGTCCTGAGTCTTTCCTAGCGCTCCATGAATGCGTCGTGGCGAGTTCCATATATACTACATCCAAATCGGAAAAGGTCCATGTGGGTATAGACAGGTCGTGAAGGGGTTTCCAATGGGTTGCAATCATTTTCTTCGCAGCTGTAACTCCATAAAACACAACACATTTCTGAGTCCCAGAGAGCTGAAAAGCTGACAGGTTATTCAGAATCATTGACAGTAACATTAATCAAGGTGGACATTATGGATGCAATATTGTTCCAGAACTGATATTATGTGAAGATATGTGCCTTGTGCTTTTATTGGGCAGAAAGTGCACAAAAGGCAGTTAATTATTTTTCATGTAGTGCATTTTCATGGGGGTTAGATATGTCCTATGAATGAAATTGTAGTGAATCTACTGATGGTCTGGATTGCAAGATACTTCTGGAATGCTAGACCATACATCATGCCAGTTGAGATCGATACTCAGGTCTGGGCAATCACGTGTCCAGATCCTCTCAATAAGAAGGGCAGAGCGGCCAGATAACACCAAGAACTGATTAAGCCTAGGTACCATACCACAGTTTTTAGGCTGCACAGTAAATAACTTCCGGATAGGATGGGTGGGCAAAGATCTCTGCCAAGGAACGCTGTACGCCTTGAGTGCTGATCTTAATTGAACATAAGAGAAAAAAACATGTGGTAGATTGAATGCGTTCTGCAAGTCGGAAAAAGGTAGTAAGTCAACCTCGCTAAAAATGTCTTTTACACAATGAAGCCCCCTTTGTTCCCATTGTGGTGCTGTTATCAGCATCCTACCAATAAGGAGTGCTGTATTATTGAATAAAGGGGAAAAGTGTGCTAGTTATAAGCTATATGGCAGTGTTTTTCAGCCAATCTCCTAGTCCTGATAAGATGTGAGACAATGGGGCCAAAGTGTAGCTGGCACTGTTTGTTAGAAACATTGGCAAAAAGAACGTCATGGAGTGACCACGGCTCTGTCATATCACTTTCTAAGGTACGCCAGCAAACAGACACATCTGGGCTAAACCAAGTGAGGAGGGGTCTCAACATAAAGGACCAAAAATCATGTTTGAAGTTGGGAACTGAGAGGCCGCAATCCTCTTGCCTTCTCTGTAGAGTAGACTTCTTAAGTTGCGGCCATTTATATTTCCAGATAAATTTAGACACAGCTGATTGTAATTTACAGCAATAGCCAGCAGGAGGGGATAGAGGTAGCATAGAGCTCACAAAATTAATCCTGGGTAACACATTCATTTTAACCACTGAGATACGTTCTTGAATCAACATGGGGAGACACATCCATGAACGATATAAATATTGCACATCAAACTTTCAGACAATAATTAACAAAGCTATCAGAACAGTATGTCAGCATCTATTTCACATACCGATAATGCTACCAAACACATGTAACATCAAAGTGGATAGTATGGAGAGATGATAACACAACCAGGAGGCTTCCTGCTCACATTCAACTTCCTGACTAAATCCCAGGGTCTAAAGCTCCTACAGTTCTTAAAGGAACACACACGTATGTGGAACAAACTATATACTATATCTGGGTAATGGTAATATAGCTATATTAATATTGTAATAAAATGATAATAATGGGGTATATGTAGGAAAAACATATACCCCAGGAACTTTACGCATTGTTTCTTTGCTATTTTCTCTCTTATGTTTTCTAGGGAAGTGGGCCACACCACGGCTGCTCAGTGTGCACTAGGTTCTGTTACATAGGTTTACAGTCACAGCATATTGTGACACGGGCCAGCTTCAGGGCTGTTTTGACCCAAACAATACACTAAAGCTCTGAAAATGTTTGGATGTGAGGCAGCTACTCACATTTTGTGTAATGTAATGCTATTATCAATATATTTCAAAAGAGTTGATACCAAATGAGTAGCTTGTATTGAAGTATCGATGCCACAGTATCAATCCACCAATCCCTACTCCGTGGCCTCAGCTCAGCCTTTGACACAGTGGACCATTATGTCTTAATCATCCAGCATCAGTGATATTACGCTGGATTGCTTTTTATCTTTCAAACAGGTCCGTCTCTATAACGCTTGGAAATGCCTAAGCTGTTTTGATGATAATCATTCTAAGAAATTAACTGCACCCACTCTCTTGTCCTTCCACATTCCAGTGAAAGAAAAGCTTAATCAAAACTAACTATCTTTGCTATTTGTCCG
The DNA here is from genome assembly GCA_029931835.1 of Etheostoma nigrum. NCBI lineage: Eukaryota > Metazoa > Chordata > Actinopteri > Perciformes > Percidae > Etheostoma > Etheostoma nigrum. The sequence goes on from CM057258.1 coordinate 1,796,129, forward strand.
AGTGGAGATATTTAAACTAAACTCACAGGTCATGTGTGTTTTGCCATTATGATTTACATTTCTCTCGTATCTGATTACAGATAGCCTGACATCACTGTCTAGTGAGCAAATGCAAGTTAGTCTGGACCTCAGTTTATTATTGATTTCCAAAGGGGTGTTCTCAACCCCTGTAGACCAAAATGCCTCTGTCTGTGAATGAAAGTTTCTGCTTTTGCCATTAGAAATTAAAATTACTACTTTAACAGAATGTTCAACCTGGGTTTATGCTCAAAGTAGCGTCCCCATTGTGAGTGTAACGGGTGTTAACTTCTCTTCATTTATGTACAGTTAAAAATGTCCCTGTTAACACTCGATTGCTGCTGCTGGTCTCTGTGTTGTGTTGTGTGATGGTTGTAGATTATAGATGGATACCAACGGAAGAACCACAGACAGCTCCGATGTCGTTGATTTTTTATTCATGACAAGCCCTTGGGATCTGGGGGATACAAGCCCGGTCTCAGTAAAACTACTCAAAATAAAAAAAAGTAATAATCAAAGGAAAATAACTATGAAACAACTACTGACAACTGATCAACGGTACAGGATCAAATAGGCTACTTTTAACATTACAAATTTATTCACAATTCACACGATACTATTTACAAAGATGGATATTTACACATAGATAATTACTCACTTGCTAATGTCTTATTAATAAACACATTAATCTAGGTTGATTTTATTCTGTATAGGCAGACATATACAGTAAATTGTGTATATTTGTAACATTTGACATTTTTTCCTTTGTTAGTATGTACTATAGAGCTAGACTAGGCTTGGTAAGCACAGGGTCACCAGCTCAAGTCCTGTTTGTGCACATGCATATTTGTGCCTGTGTGTGTACATATTTATCAACTGAGTGAACATTTTGGATTAGATAAATAACTAGAAAATTCCGCAGAAATGTTATCAGTGTGCCTCCTACTTGGTGCACATGCAAATAGCAATAAAACTTAATAAAAATTAATAAGTGTCTTAACCCTTCAGACATATAACTTTTTAAAACCTATTTAAGACGTTAGGACGTGTGTGTCTGTCTGTGTGTGTGTGTCTGAGAGAGAGGGAGACAGATAGATGTCGACAGACAGACATACAGCGTATGGTTGACTGGTTACTAAGGACCAATAGGAAGCCTTTCATCTATGTGATGTCATCTCTTTGATCTCTAATCAGTTAACGACTGCACCTGGCACCTGCTGTCACCAGCTATTCAGACACTGAACAAGCTCTCAAACAAATGATCATATCATCAAAGGGTACTAGCTATCAATAAAATAAAATAAGGCCTTTGTGAACGTATGGATATAAAATGTATGTGGATAAACTTTAAAATGTGGGCGTATCAGTGATGTAAAAAGGTGCTTTGCTCTGCGTTCTGCTCAGAAATGTGGACGATGTTTAACATGGCAGTGAATGGAGGAAGATTGGGAACTCTTGTCATTTGAAAGGTCGCTGAGCGAAAAATATAATTCATATCGCATACATGAGCACATTGGCTGAAACTAGACAAGAATACCTACGTTTTGATGTTTTAAATTGGCCATGACAAGTTAGAATTGTTGGCGTGTGAGCAAGTTATAGAGAGAGAACCAAGATGATTTTTTTTAATCTCCCCACTCTGTCCTCCACTCTAGCTCTCAACATTCCGCCACATACACACACATTGGAAAATCTGAGACGGTCTGAAAACAGGACGATACGTAAACGGGGATTTGTGAGAAACCGTGATTGATATCTGAACGCCCATTCAGCCCAATAAACACCAAAGTCTTTTCTTCGGTTTAAAGTTTTAATCACATTTCTACGGTAAAGTATGGCGATACAGCATGGACCGAAAGAGGTGGCATTTTGAGCGATGTTGAGCGATTTCCCGAACATTTCCCATTCAAGTCTATGAGAAATTTTTCGACGTTTTTTGCCGATTTCATGAAAACCGCGCGGCAAATCTCTTAGAAAAGTCATAGCACACCATTCCCGATCATTACACACGTTTCATTGTATTTTGTGCGAGCGTGTTGGCAACGCTCCGGGACTAGTAGCGGGACGAAAATCTGGCGGAAGAATAATAATAAGTATGGCAATAATAGTCATTGCGCCGATTGCTGCTATTGCAGCACATCGGCACACTGAATTACATTTAAAACAGTATACATTATTATATTATCCTCAATGGGTCCCACAGCCAGACGCTTGTACCTCTTTACCAGCGAGATACCCTAACCCCTAACCTCTATACGAGCGAGATACCCTAACCCCCGCCACCCCAGACCTAATTCTATGATCAGAGTATTACCATTACAAAATAATAGCAATCATTTATATCTGATGTAAATGCTAAATAGGTGATTTTAATGGGGTTTATTCAATACTAGCAGCAATTATGATCAGCTGTATTATCTCAGTTCATAATAGTATAACATAAAACATGAAACACAATTTTTTAGTTAAATATATTTTTTATTTCACCTTAATTTTCTTAAATAAAACTAAACATTACTTTTCCAAGGCATAAACATTATATACTGTATATACCAATAAGTGATAATAAATAATAACACCATTACGTACCAACATGCCTAATCACCATGATTGTTATATATTATATTAGAAATAAAAAAGACAGGTTTATGTGAAGCATAACACGTTAGTTCCACATCAAACATCTCAACTGTTTAACTTTAAAACTCATTTTCTTCATGACCCTGAGAAGCTTACAATCATCATCATCAATCACAATTGTTACTGATAGATAACTTGAAGCAATATAAAATAACACTACCCCTCTAGCTAGTAAGTGTGTGTGTCAAAGCTTTTTCATGTATTCCATATATTTATGGAATATTTATTATTTACTCCTTATTTACTATTCATTTAATCTTCCAAGAATGCAGTGGAAAAGTAGGATGCGTTGTACCAGTGCAGTCAGGAATTCATATTCTTCATCCCTGTCAGCACCTGACCTTCCCATTGACATTTCTTGTTTTCTCTTTACTTCTTGAAACATGGCATCTGTGTAGCATGCCCCCCCATTTGCAGCAACCATGTCATCGATCTTCTTAACCAGCTCCACCACTTGACTTCTGTCTTTACTGGTGTTGTCAAAGACGTGGTACCTGTTACCACAGCTTTGGATGACTCGTCGAAGGTCTTGACTGCCCTCACGCACATACTCTTGTATGGTCTGGTCTCCAAGATCACCACCACGGGTAAACAGCACGATCATGTACTGGTTAGCCTTAGCACCAAACAGCTTTTGCAGGGCTTCCACGGAGTTTTTCTCTTCGTTGGTGAACCGACCGACTTGGATGACCAGCAGGAATACATGAGGACCAGGACATGAGACTTCAACACATCTCACAATTTCTCTTTTCATAAATTCTTGTGACTTCTGAGTGTCAAGGATCCCTGGTGTGTCTACCACACTAACCACTCTGTTACCCCAGAGTGTCACACCTTTCTCACATTGCTCAGTCACTGACTCTGAACTGGGACGGGATTTGAAACATTTCTTTCCCAGAATGGTGTTTCCAACAGCACTCTTGCCAACACCAGTTTTTCCAATCATCACGATTCTCATATCAGGACCTGCAATACAATTTATAACTTCTGTTAAAGCTGTCTGTTAGTGTAAAGCATTGGCATAATGTACAAATACTTGTAATGTAATGTAAAGGAGTTACACTCTATAGACCTACATACAGGAGATAAAAACAAAAACTGTTTTGGAGTCTTACCAACAGGAAATGAAGCCATCTTTTCTCAGCAGTGTTGTCTCAACAAATATAAAAAAAGTTCAATATGAATGCTTAAAGACAGTTCAGGTAATTTATATAATAGCTACACAGCTGACACGCCCCATTTTACATAAGCTCTCCATATAAAACAGGCAGAGAGCAGCACATTCTGCAGACACCACAGAGCTTTTCTCTATGTTGCTGCACTGGATCTGAGGACCATGTCTCACAGTAAGTTGTGTAATAATGAGTTTTTATTAAGCATGTTTGTTTTTGATGCTCTCTCTGCATCAGTGAGACTCCATTGTTGATGTAAAATAATCTCTTTTGTATAATTGTGTGAAAATCTTACCACATATGTTTGTTGTCTTTACAGATAAGAAGATTTCAGTCGTTGTCCTGGGAAGTGAAGACTCTTTGAAGAAAAACTTAATAACAAAGATCCTAGGGACAGACTTATCTCTGCTGTCCCCAAAAAATGTTGTGAAAGAAACTGAGATATATGAAAATGATAAGTATTCAGTCACATGTCCACTAGACAAAGCATGTGAGGACATAAAACAACTATTTACTATTAATAGACACCCAGACATGGTTTTCTTGGTGGTAAAGGAAGGGTTTTCAATAGAAGAGGTGTGGGAGCAGTTAGACAGTCTGCACAAAACAACTGGAAAACCGACAGAGGATTTCATAGTTGTGCTGCCCCTTGGCAATGAAAAGAAAGATTTTTACCCATCCCAATGCTACACCATGGATCAGGTTTTCAGCAAACTGAAGCAACTCGCTGAAGACAGACAACTGCCCACCAACCAGAGGTAACGATGTAAGGAGAGACATGTAGATGCAGGATTGCACAACGTCATGTACAGTAATTGTTTGCCTTTCACACCATAGATGAACATATTCTATAAAAGCAATCTTGGTCAGTTAATATTGTTCTACCTCTACATTGCAGTGATGCTGACCATCCTGAGTCATCAAACAACTTAACAGGTAAGCCAGAGTCTCTCTGAATAGCATCTTATAGTCAAACGTGAATTGTTAAGTGGATGCTGATTTATTTTACAGCATCTTACTGAAACTCTTATTTGGCATTATTCAGGTGGCAGAAATAGCACAGAACACTTCCCTGACCACAAGAAGAGTTTAAAAAGTGAGACCATTGTTTTTAAGAAGTATCTAAGTTCAGAGAGTAAATAACTACAAAACGTGTAATTATGGCTAATGACTTTGCGTGTGTTTTTTAATGCTAGCAATCAGGCTTCCTTTTTGAAAAACAGAAACGTAAAGTTCTTTTTGTCCTACATCAATACAGGAGAGTACTCTGCCACCGAAGTGAACCTTGTTCTGCTGGGAATGACCGGGACCGGAAAGAGTGCAAGTGGAAACACAATCCTCGGAAAGAAACAGTTAATTTCAAGAGCCAGTTCAAAACCGGTCACCACAGAGTGTCAGGAGGCAAAAACTGAGATAGGAGGTAGACGTCTCCGTGTCATTGATACCCCCGACATCTTTGATGATGACAGGAAGTCATCAAATAAGGAACATGTGAGAAGGTGCCTAGAGCTCTGTCAGTCAGGGCCTTGTGTGTACCTACTGGTGATTCATGTTAGCAGATTTACAGACGGAGAAAGAACCATACTGAAAAAGTTGGAAACAGCTTTTGGCAGAGAAGTTGTAAAACGAACAGTCGTCCTGTTTACACGTGGGGGAGATCTGCAGCGTGGAGGAATGAGCTTTAAGGCTTTTCTGCATGGCTGTCAGCCTGATCTCAAGAAGATAGTTGATGAGTGTGGAGGAAGGTGTGTTCTTTTTGAGAACAGCGCCTTAGGTTTACATCAAGTGGGGAAGCTGATGCAGATAGTGGACGGGATGTTAACAGCAGAAAGAAAGAAGAATGTGCACGTATCAGGTCAGGAGCATGAAGGGCAGGGATGTAATGTTTCTTCCGTCTAGATAGACATAGGCTACATGGGATATGATTCAGTACCTTGAAGGGTTGATTATACTTTGATTATACTTTACTTTCTTTTGACTTAGCTTTTTAATTAGCAGCATTTAATCAGAGATTTATATTTTGTTCATAGTATGTTAATGGATTTTTTGTCAAATGAACCAAACATATTTATTTCCTCTGTATGAGAGCTCCATCTTTCTCACTTTGTTAACCTTTGTAATCTGTGATGACATTTAACAATAAATAAACGAGTGTTGTGAACTCCGTGTCTCTTTGGTCTCTGGTAATTCAGAAACAGTGATTTCAATTATTACCCTACACTTATTAATATAACAGTATAATGTATAGATTTAGAGTCACAGAGAACAACTGGGAAATAGTATACGTAATCTTGTAATAGAGCTGAACCCCCCCCCAAAATAACTTTAGGATTAATACATTACTATTTATCCATTTTAAACCTTTAAAAATACTGAAAAAAATATATTATATGTTGATGTTTCTCTGCTGGACTATATAAATAGAAAATTACATCATGGTTCAATATTAAATATCACAACTAATATATATATAAAATATAACACTTAGACTAAATCTGTCTAGACATTTATAGCATGAAACCAAATGAGTCACCCTTTCCCTCCCATGATATGTGAAGTCTTTGTAATGTTTCTCCACTCTGAACTTTGTATTCTTCTTCTGTGTTTTGACTCTGGAGGATCAGCGCTGTCAGCCTGAACCAAACTGAACTATAACTGGTTAAATATCTCCATCTACTGGACATTTGATCTATAAGGTCCTAATGTGCTCTCTTATCAACCACTCATAATCCTTTAAGTTATTTTAGCAGGAACATCATAATCTTAAAGTAAGTAGTACTAAATACATTCTAGAAAATTCCACAGAAATTTTAACAGTGTGCCTCCTACTTGGTGAACATCCGAATAGCAATAAAACTTAACACACACACACACACACACACACACACAGGGACACACTATGCTTGTTACACACACAGGGACACACACTATGCTTGTTACACACACAGGGACAAACACTATGCTTGTTACACACACAGGGACACACACTATGCTTGTTACACACACAGGGACACACACTATGCTTGTTACACACACAGGGACACACACTATGCTTGTTACACACACAGGTACACACTATGCTTGTTACACACACAGGGACGCACACTATGCTTGTTACACACACAGGGACACACACTATGCTTGTTACACACACAGGGACACACACTATGCTTGTTACACACACAGGGACACACACTATGCTTGTTACACACACAGGGACACACACTATGCTTGTTACACACACAGGGACACACAACTAAAATTTCTTTATTCACTGTTTTAAAATGAGTCGTGGAGACAACAGCAAAGCAATTGACGGAGACAGAGACTGAAATGGTTGCTAATGGATACAAACTATCAGTGGACATGTTTGTAAACACAGCTAGGAAGCCTTTGATCTCTGTGATGTCATCTCTTTGATCTGTAATCAGTTATCGACCGGAGCACCTGTTGTACCTGTCAGCTGTGTCACCAGCTATTCAGACACTGAACAAGCTCTCAAACAAATGATCATATCACCAAAAGGATACGAGATATCAATAAAATAACGTTCTCCTGGACACCAAAAGGCCTTTGAAAATTTATGTGAATATACTTAAAAATGTGGGCGTATCAGCGATTTAAAAAAGTGCTTCACTCTGTGTTTTGCTCAGAAATGTGGACAATGTTTAACATGGCAGTGAATGGAGAAAGATTTGGAACTCTTGTCCTTTGAAAGCTCGCTGAGCAAAAAGTATATGAATTATCTGAAACTAGACAAGAATACCTACGTTTTGATGTATAAATTGTCCATGACAAGTTAGAATTGTTGGCGTGGGAGCAAGTTATAGAGAGAGAACCAAGATGATTTTTTTAATCTCCCCACTCTGTCCTCCACTCTAACTCTGAACATTCCACCACATACACACACATTGGAAAATCTGAGCCGGTCTGAAAACGGGACGATACGTAAACTGTGATTTGGGAGAAACCGTGCTTGATATCTGAACGCCCATTCATCCCAATAAACGCCAAAGTCTTGTCTTCGGTTCAAACTTTTAATCATGTTTCTACGTTAAAGTATGGCGATACAGCATGGTCCCAAAGAGGGGGGGTTTTGAGCGATGTTGAGCGGCAAAATCTTTTGCCGTTTTTTGCCGATTTTGTGAAAACCGCGCGGCAAATCTCTTAGAAAAGTCATAGCACATTATTCCCGATCATTACACACGTTTCAATGTATTTTGTGTGCGTGTGTTGGCAACGCTCCGGGACTAGTAGCAGGACGAAAATCTGGCGGAAGAATAACTAGAAAATTCCGCAGAAATTTTATCAGTGTGCCTGCTACTGGGTGCACATCCACACACACACACATTGTGTATGTGTGTGTATCAGTTAGGAGTCAGTTGGTCAACACGGTCTCCAGGGAACAGTGTCATGATAGGTGTGTGTGTGTGTGTGTGTCAGAACTTGTTACAATGCTGATTTCCTCTGAATTGTCAGTTGGTTCCCCTAGCGTGAACACGTTAAGTCTGATAGACTCCATAGTTGCATGTCTGCGATCAGAACACGATTTCCTACATTTTGACCAAAAATGATGTCTGAAGAGTTAAAACTGGAGGAGAGAGAGCAATTTGTTTGGGAAACTTCCAGAGATCCGTACCGCAGCCCCCCATTCTGTCCTCCACTCTAGCTCTGAACATTCCGCCACATACACACACATTGGAAAATCTGAGACGGTCTGAAAACGGGACAATAGGTAAACTGGGATTTGTGAGAAACCGTGCTTGATATCTGAACGCCCATTCAGCCCAATAAAAGCCAAAGCCTTGTCTTCGGTTTAAACTTTTAATTATGTTTCTACGGTAAAGTATGGCGATACAGCACGGCCCCAAAGAAGGGGGGTTTTGAGCGATGTTGAGCGATTTCCCGAACATTTCCCATTAAAGTCTATGAGAAATCTTTCGCTGTTTTTTGCCGATTTTCTGAAAACCACGCGGCAAATCTCGTTAAAAAGTCATAGCCCACCATTCCCAATCATTACACACGTTTCAATGTATTTTGTGTGAGCGTGTTGGCAACGCTCCGGGACTAGTAGTGGGACAAAAATCTGGCGGAATAATAATAAGTATGGGCAATAATAGTCATTGTGCCGATGTGCTGGAGTAGAAGTATAAAGTATACTATATGATTAAAATACCTCAAACTTTTACATAGTCAAATATGTACTTTTACTTAGTAAATGTACTTTGTTGTCTCTCCATGTGACATGTGTTCACTGACATGAACAACTTACTTTCCTGTTTGTGTATTTACAAAAAATTGAAAATCTGTAGATATTCTGATGTAATATTTTGGGTTACATCTGTATTAGTTTAGCCTAAAACTGTTTTAAATGAATGGTTCTCATATTTTCTAGATGAATGGACCACTGATGTTATTTGAAATGGCTACTAGATGAATTTGGATTTGCTTTGAGATGTAAATGACCCCAAGGGACCTTTTCATCTGAACATTTGAAGCCTATTTAACCCTCCTGTTATCCTCGGGGTCAAAATTTGACCCATTTTGATTTAGTTTTTACATCAGAAATGTAGGTTTCTTTCAACCAAATTGTGAAAAGAAAACTTCAAAAGTAAAATAACCAATCTGTTCCTTACTTTCATTGAATTTGGATGTTTTCATCAATTTTAACATTTGAAGAAAAAATTGATAAAAGAACATTTGAAAAAGTGACAAAACTGTTGTCAAAACGTGGGTAAAAAACAACAAAAACGTCAAATGAAACACATAAGAAATCGAGAAAAAAAAATTAAAAAGTGAATGACGTGTTGAAAACGACAACCAAAACACTGAAATAAATGTTGGAAAACAGGAAGACAACGCACGGGTTAATATCAAACCTCTCTATTAATATATAATCATATTAATGTTTCTCATTGTGTTGAATAACATCTAACCATGATGGAGCAAAGAAGAGAAGATTGATGGATGACACTGTTATATTACGTCTTGAATTTGTTTAATCTCATTGGACTGTTTTTCTCTTTATTGATACCACTTTGTTTACAATTTTTGACATTTTATCAACCCTATTTCTAATATAAAGTTGTTTTTTACTTTAACTTGGTGAGATCTTGAGTCATGCTGGCTGTCCCTGACTTCTGATCCTTTACCTTTTACTCTGGCGCCACCATGAGGTTGATATTTGGGTGAATTGTGGATGGATTTACGGCAGCCAGCAGGTATCCAAATCGGAAACCAAGAGTAAAAACACACATCACACAATAGAAAGAATGAACATAGAAAACAGTAAAATCAGAAAAGGTTTCAAAGAAACAGAAGAATGAAGTTGTCCCACCACTGCTACGTATTAAAGCTAGAGTCAACAGATATATTTTGAGTTTGGACCTAAAAAGAGCAACATCTGTAATAGTGTGAATATCAGATGGGGGGGGCAGTAGGGGCAGCAACTGCAAAAAGCCTGATTTCTTAGATGTGATGAAACAATAAAGAGAAAATAAAATGACAATCCATTGATCAAATCTGTGTCTTTTACTCAAGGTGCATATATTAAAGTGATCTAAGAGTAATCCTAAAGTAATCAGATTACATTTTCGGTAATCCAATTGATTACATAAATGTCATTTGTAGTCAGTAATGGATTACATTTCCGAGTAATCTGACCCAGCCCTGAGGAACATATGTGTTTAGTTATTACATTTAGTAAGAGTTGAGTCTTGTTGTGAACGTGGACCTCTTTCAGGAAGTGTGTGTCATCCCACTTCTTCCCAGTCTTTCCTCTCTTCTCTGGTATTTTATGGTTGAATCCCAACCTCTCATGTGACTCATACTCAGAGTCATGAACGTAGACTCCTCCCCGGTGAGTTTATGGGGAGTCATCTACTTCCATGTTGAAGTGTTCAGTGGAGCTGAATGAGCATCATCAGTATATCTGATCCTTTTAAAACAGCCGGTGGTTTGATTCCTGCTCTGTAGCTCGGGATCTCCTCCTCCCTCGCTCCCGGAGACGCTCATTCATGCAGATAACAAGACTATGAGGTATGTTGGAAACAGAAGTATGTTGTAGGAAATAGATCAGTAGTCACTAAGTACTTTTCTTTAAATTGTAAAATGTTGAGGAACCAGAGTATCTCTCTCCTTTATTCTTCCCTTCTTTCTTTTCCAGAGTATCTCTCTCCTTTATTCTTCCTTCTTTCTTTTCCAGAGTATCTCTCTCCTTTATTCTTCCTTCTTTCTTTTCCAGAGTATCTCTCTCCTTTATTCTTCCTTCTTTCTTTTCCAGAGTATCTCTCTCCTTTATTCTTCCTTCTTTCTTTTCCAGAGTATCTCTCTCCTTTTTTCTTTCCTTCTTTCTTTTCCAGAGTATCTCTCTCCTTTATTCTTTCCTTCTTTCTTTTCCAGAGTATCTCTCTCCTTTATTCTTTCCTTCTTTCTTTTCCAGAGTATCTCTCTCCTTTATTCTTCCCTTCTTTCTTTTCCAGAGTATCTCTCTCCTTTATTCTTCCCTTCTTTCTTTTCCAGAGTATCTCTCTCCTTTATTCTTTCCTTCTTTCTTTTCCAGAGTATCTCTCTTCTTTATTCTTTCCTTCTTTCTTTTCCAGAGTATCTCTCTCCTTTATTCTTCTACTCCCGTTGGTCTTTTTACTTGTCGACATTTAGTCGACCGCTGTGTTTGTTACTACTGGCAGATCGCTTCTTTTCCTTTTTTAATGATAATTTTTGGGGCATTTTAGGCCTTTAACTCCACAGGACAGCTGAAGATATGAAAGAGGGGAGAGAGAGGGGGGTGGTGGGGGGGATGACATGCAGCAAAGGTCGGAGTCGAACCTGTGACCGCTGCGTCGAGGAGAAAACCTCTATATTCCTTTTCCTTCCTTCTCTCTTTCTTTCCTTCCTTTCTTCTTTCTTTCTTTTGTTCCTTTCTTCCTTTCCTCCTTTCTTCCTTCCTTCCTTCCTTCCTTCCGGCCACTTCTTTTCATTGATAAGTGAGCTCTTTACTGATTGGATCAGGGATGGAGCCAGATGTAAAAAATTGGGGTCCAACCCAAAGATGAGGGGGTCAGGGTTTTGCTCCCCCAGGGAGATTTTATTCCCATATCCCTTTTTATTTGCACACTTTAATCCATTTATTCAAGTCAATTTCATTTATATAACGCCGAATCCCAACAACAGTTATCTCACACTGCGAGCAGGTCTAGACTGAACTCTGGTGTTTTTTTTATAGAATTCCTAAACATCTGCACATCATTTGGGAAAAACAGGGTTGTTGCTTTTAGAAAACATGATCCTGTAGAGCCTGCACCCTGTTTTATATTTAACTGTTCTCCAGCTGTCGTCTGATGGTACTAATGTTAAGTTAGGCTGCATAACTAACACAGGTAGAGCAGGAAGTTAACCTGAATCCTATTTATTTTATACCATGCTAGAGTAGAGTTGACAGTAGTAGAGCTTTTACTCCCCTGATGTGCATGTCGAGGGGAAAGGACCCAGAGTTGAAGCTATTTTAAAAACCTAAAGGTTTTGGGGCTTTAGGGAAACATTCAGGGCTGGAGCCCCAGAAGCTGGCCCCCACTCGGTCCCAGTTTTAGATCAGAGTATGTGTCCTTTTGGACAACGTCTCCCACTCTATGACACAGTGGTGACACACAGGAAGTGCTAGACTCATTCCCCCATGATGCACCACAGAGCGTGACTCACAGAAAGTCTTTCCTGCCTGTGGCCATCAACCTCTTCAGCTCCTCCCTCAGGTTGATTATTGAAACTGTTGTATATACCTTAGTTAACTATTTTAACTCATTTATTATCTCTATTTTTACATAAATGTTGTTGCTATACAAGTTAGCTTAATGCACGTATTTTAACTTTCCATTTAAATAACTTTTTCTTATTTCTATTCTGTTTACATATGCTTTATTTCTGTCTGGGAACAGAAAGAAAAACTGCAGCCAACATGAAGAAGATGTTTTAAAGGTTTCTAAGTGAAATCAAGTTGAAAGATGGAACAAAAAAAGACAAAGGTTTCCTTGCCCTCCTCTGCTGAGTATGATGCAGCCAGCTGTGAAACGGCAGGTGATGCTCCACAGATGGAGGAGTTCACTGAAGAAAGTCCAACGTCCATCTCAGAAAAACAGATGAATGCGGATGAGAAGTTTTCAGAGGAGGATGTGAGGGACAAAATGCAAAGCCAAAGAGTGTTCAGTATTTCTCCCTTCTCTCATCCCTCTTTTGGATGTTTTGTCCCCCGTCAGTTCGCCCATCACCATTCGATTCAATCACCAAGCAGCAGCAAAAGTGAAGGTGAGGTGGGAGAGAAAAGAGATCAAGTTATACCAACAACAGTTTATCTTGACCCAAACATGAAACCTGTTCCAAACATCCTTCAATCACCACTCGTGGCACTCCGTGAGAGTTGGTTTGCGGTTGGTCAAAACTCTCGGCCGGTCTATTCTGACCCTGAACAGTCTTTAGATTTATCTACCAGAAGAACAAAAGACAGTAACGACAACGTTCCCCTTATATTGCACCCTCAACTAAGTCAAAAAACCTCTGAAATGAACGAGAGCTTCACAGGACCAAATAGCTCACCACAAATGCCTTTAAAACATTCTCCTCAGTCATCTTTTTACATTAAACGTCTTAAATGTTGTTCCGGAGGCCCCTCCATCAGAAAAAGACGGAAACTATGTGAGAAAGATTCCCTTAGTGTTGCTTCCACCAGTGGTCTCCCTGACCATAATTCTTTTCAAACTTCTGGTTCAATCAAAGAAACAGGAATGACAAAACATGCAGAAGGTTCTACATTCATAGCCCCAAAACTAGTTGCCCCTGTAGTTCTATTGCAAATACCCACGGATGATCCCTGGGTTACTGTCTGCACTGAAAGAACAGGAATGACAAAAAAAGCAGAAGGTTCTACATACATAGCCCCAACTTGCTCTCAGTCCAAAGACCGAAATTTAGCTCCTCTGTTTCAAATACAAATACCCACAGTCATCCAGTACGCACCTCGCTGCACTGAGAGAAGCAGAACACAAGATGCATTTCAGGTCTCGTCTGTGAGGTCTGACAGTGAACCAAAAGGTGACAGAGATGCTCCGATGGATCTGGAGGCCCCTGTTACAGCTGTGACCTGCTCAGTCACCAACACCCTGCCAGCCCATTGTCTCCTCCAAACCTCCTCCTCAGATCCTGGTTGGAGTAGAAGAGACTCCAGCCTCCTGCCTCGTTCTCCCAGCATGCCTTCACTGAGTCAAATAACCTCTGAAGAGAAGAAGACCTTTACACGAGCTGAAAGCATACCTGACATGCTGTTAAAAACCAGCTTTGAGGAGTTTACACCTGATATCACTGCTGATGAGACCGATGAAAGCTACAGGTTCCAGTGCTCCGGGCCAGGCCTGTACCAGTGCAGTGTGACCGGCCTGGTGTTTCATATGGAGGGAGAAGGGGACGTGGTCTACAGGATTGTCCCTTGGAACAGGAGGCTGCTGGCCCAGCATCACAAGAAGCCTGCAGGACCCCTGTTTGACATTAAATGTCTGCAGCAGTCGGTGTGTCGGCTTCATCTCCCACACTGTGAGATCCCCTCCACGGGGGGGTGGGATTTCTTGTCAGTTGCTCATGTGATGGATGAGGGTGTTGACTTCATCAGCCCTCATAGGATAACAGACACTCATGTTATTATCAACATCACGGGGTTTTCTGGTTTCGGTAATGTCAAGGATGAAGATTCACCACCTGACCCGGTCCGAGCGCTGGTCCTGCTGCTCTACAGGCCCCCAGCTGATCCTGATCCCGAATCCTTCCTCAATGTGCTGTTGCTGCCGAGGAACGTTGTTCTCCGGGATGTCCTGCGCATCCGGAAGAAGTTAGTTGGAGATGAGATCTACATAGAGACATCCCCACACTGTAAACTGCACCCACAGCAGGAATACACTCTGTCCACCCGTCCTGAAGACGACTCAGTTCTAGTCCAACCAACAGAAGCAGAGTTTGACTGTGACAACTATGACAACTTCTTCCCATCATTCCAGGTGAGCTTAGAAACAATAATGAAACACATGAAGCTGTTTTTGAGGGACAGCACCAGCTCCCACAGTGTCTGGGAAAGACGAGTTTGTCTCTCATCCTCTGGAGTAAGAAGGTCCTGTGGGCCGAGCGCTGGGAGTCTCCGTCCTGATGACAGGCTGTTGGACATCCGGAGCAGCCTCATCGATGGGATATCAGGACCTGTTCTCAAGAGTCTGCTGGACCAACTGTTGGAGAAAAAGGTGCTGGCTGATTCTGAGAGAGAGGCAGCGGACTCAGAGAAAAACACAAGAGACAAAGCTCGTTTTGTTGTGGACACCGTGAGGAAGAAAGGTGAAGCTGCTAGTTCAGAGATGATTGAGTTCCTCTGTGAGGCCGACCCGTTTCTCTGTGAACATCTTGGGTTGATCTGAAGCTAAATGAACAGGTGATGCAGGACATGTTGACCTGGTAGTTTCACAGTGATCATCCTGTAACTCCCACAAAAGAGTTTCCCTGAACACTTACTGTGCTTGAACCTTCCTCTTGAAAGATGAGTTAAAAATCTTTTTTTCATCACAGATTTAAGATGTTTTAGCAAAATGTATTACCAAAATAAAGTACACCATCAAGTAAAATAAAAGTTACATTTATCTTTCTGTAAGTAATGACAAAAATGGTCATCCTTATTTACTATAGTTGTACCTTTTAATTACAGGACAAAGTCCAGGTAATGAGCTGCCAGTACATTTGCTGTTATTTTACAGATTTATGTAAGATTCACAGAAAATGTTCTGTTTTTTTTTACCATAGGAACACCATTAAATAACAGAAAATGTTCTGTTTTTTAATTTTTTAATAGTGTAGCTCAGGCCTAAGGCAGTTATGAGTAGTTGGTCTTGACTTATCTGTTAAATGATTGTTAAAAGATGGTTTCTATGATAAATATATTGGAACCTCATGATCAAGTGAATCCATAAATTGTACGTACTTTTGGAAATGTTTGAACAATTAAATGTAAAACTTGTATTTCTTTTCCTGAAGCTAAATGAACAGGTGATGCTTTCAGTTTGAGAGGATTTTCTGCAAGAGACCATGAACACAATCTCCCAGTTTCTTCATTAAAGTGTATTTGTATCTGATCAGATGTTAAAATATAAGCGCTAAACAAGGAACAAGGAACACGCAACCATTTTTATTATGCAACTTTACTTTTTCCACACCTTTTGGACTGAGCCTGTTTCTCTTGTTGCTGGCTCAGGTCTATTGCCCCCCCACACATCAAGGCCCTCCATACTACTATCACTTCTGCCATCATCATCATCATCATCATCATCATCATCATCATCATATGTATCCAGCTAAATCATCATTAACCCTTCCAGCAGATTAACGGATAACATGCGTAATTCCCATTTTCTCCCCCGTCCTCTTAGAACCACCAGTATATATAATGACTCCTTTATATTGTGTTATAATGTAACTCTGAGCCTGTAACGATCCACTTCATTAACCTCCTTTTCCTCCAATCAGCCTAATGCTGTGCAGACTGTAATCAGAGTGCACGTGACCCCAGTCGTATCCACTGTCATCTAGCAATAAAAAAATAAAACCTTAGAACTTAATGAACCAGGACTTTTTCTCCAAGTCTTCAAGTCCAGCCTCAGTTGTTGCCTCTCATGTTCTGAACATTGGAGTCACAGAGCTAAGAATATATATTTTAAGATAATCTCCTAATCATGTTCACTACAGCCATCATCACTATTCATCTGCCCGCTGCACATAGACTATATTATGTTTTACCATCCTGCTCTCAACCATTCAGCCTCTTTTCTCTCATGTTAACTTTTGAGTTCTTCTTTGTTTCTGTATTTGTTGATCCTTTCATAACAATGTTAATATCTGTATGTACCCCCCGGTAGATTCCTGGTCAGTGTATCTTCCAGTGGCAGTGATGTAGTGAAAGGCCAGATGGTGGAGTCAGCCTCCAGCTGGTAGTTAGTTGCTGTGGACAGCAGGTGGCGGTGTTGCATCAACAATGAGCCGAGACTCCAACACACAACAGCTGTTTGTCTCATTAGCACTCAGACTTAGTACTTTAATGAAGTAAAGGATGGGAACAGCTGCTCCACCGCTGACTAGGGGGGGGCATTTTAGTTTAATGCAGGACTTTAACTCAGGATTTAGGATTCATCAAGACTAGAAAAATATAAAATAAGAAAACATGAAGAAAACTTTGTTTCTAAATGCAGAATGTTAGATAATCAGTAATATGTAGATACAGACACTCACAAACGCAGACACACACAAACACACACACAGCAGACACACAGACAGACAGCCACACACAAACACACACACACAAACATGCATGCACATTTACACACATACACACAGACGTACATACACACTCTCACACATTGCACATATCTGTACATGTAGTTCAGACATTGTTCATATTCCATAGCCATAGTTATTCTGGTCCTATAACACTGCAATACATTCCTCATTCTGCCTATGCACCACCCGTCTATACTTGAAGATCAAGTTGTACTGTTCTGCTGTTTTTCTGCTTCTGGTTGGACACAAACTGCATTTTGTACTTTGTGTTCTGCACAATGACAATAAAGTTGAATCTAATGAAAAAAAACACCCAAACAGAAAGACACACTTACACACACACACACACACACACACACACACACACAAGCTCTTAGACAAACTCAGCTGATTTCCAGTAAATGAAGTGGGGAGGGGGAGCAGAGCAGGAAGAGGTGAGCCAGCTGAGACTGCATTCAGTGTGAAGAGAAGAGAGCAGGAGGAGGAAGCTGAAGGCTGAGGCAGGGTGAGTGTTAACCCAACATTTATTATTTTACTCTCAAAGTCTCTGAGCTATAACCCAAGAAAACACATTCATACCACGGAGGCTCTGCATGGTATAGTTCAGCCTTAACGCGTTCAGATAAACACACTTTTCCGTTTTTATCAAATTGTGGGGACCAGTGACAGGCAGCAGCCTAATGGGGTCCACCCTTTCTAGAATTTTGTCCTTCCCGGGGACGAGTCATGAGTCACATTTTGTCCCGTCTGTGTTGTTTTTCAGACCACAGCAGTGCTAGTCGGTGGCGGTGCTAGTTAGCGTCTGTTAGCTCACAGGGCTCTAGGTCGCACTGGTGCACCTAATGTTCTCGCATCCGCTGCAATGTTGTTATATGGATATGGCTTAATTTTGCGTTACATGACCCATTTCTTCTGTAAAGCCGTGCCTGTGTTTGGATCTCTCCTCTCCTCTCTCTCCTCTTACTCTCAGCGCAGCCCGGCCACACAGCGCCGGTCCACACTTCTGACATTTGTCCACAGCTTTAATTGTTACTAAAACAGCTGTATATTGTTAAGCATGAGGGGCAAACCTGTATTTGTACCAGTGTTTCCGCGGGTAACTCTGCTATCGCAGCGGCCAAGGCAAAAAACACAGAAGAAGTTATTGAATGCAACTAACTTCAGTTGGTAGAGTAACAGTGTGTGAGACGGAGCTGCTGGACCTGGACCTGGACCCGGGCCTGGACCTGGACCTGGGCCAGAGATGTGACCCATGGCCAGAATATATAGTTCATAAAAATGCAACGCAGTGACAATACAGACATTTTATACACACGACGTGTGTAACTCCACTGACCCGCCATTCAACCCGTGCTGGACCCGTTCATAATGATCAGCCGTCGCTCTGTGAATAGCACCCCCCCTCTCTCTCCCTAGCTCTTTTAATCAGTTATTGTTGAAAACAAGTGAAGGAGCTTTCTCAGAGATGCATAAAGTGCAGCTGTATGTCTATACAACATACAACATCAACATAAGAATGTAGCATAATATGGATGTGAAAGCAGTTATAAAAAGCCTATATGACAATAAAATATGTTTTGGTTAAAATCAAATAATCGTGATAATTAATCGTGATCACAATATTGATTGTGATATATTGAATATTTGGCCATAATCGTGCAGCCTTAATATATATATATGTATATACACTGCTGCCCCCGCGACCCGACTCCGGATAAGCGGATGAAGATGGATGGATGGATGGATGGACACTGTATTTCTACTCAAGCATGGAGCATACTTAGTTTACCCAATCCCCCCCAGAATTGTGTTTACAATTTATTTTTTAGATTTTCTTACTTTATCCTTTAAAAATAATTTAAATGTTCTATTCTGCTTTATTTCTGTCTGGGACCAGAAAGAAAAACTGCAGCCAACATGAAGAAGATGTTTTAAAGGTTTCTAAGTGAAATCAAGTAAGATGGAACAAAAAAAGACGAAGGTTTCCTTGCCCTCCTCTGCTGAGTATGACGCAGCCAGCTGTGAAACGACAGGTGATGCTCCACAGATGGAGGAGTTCACTGAAGAAAGTCCAACGTCCATCTCAGAAAAACAGATGAATGCAGATGAGAAGTTTTCAGAGAAGGATGTGAGGAACAAGATAAAAAGCCAAAGGTTCTGCAGTATTTCTTCCTTCTCTCCTCCCTCTTTTGGAGGTTTTGTCCCCCGTCAGTTCTCCCATCACCATTCGATTCAATCACCAAGACGCAGCAAAAGTGAAGGTGACGTGGGAGAGAAAAGAGATCAAGTTATACCAACAACAGTCTATCTTGACCCAAACATGAAACCTGTTCCAAACATCCATCAATCAACACTTGCACACATGCAACTGTTTGAAATCTCTCAGTCCAAAGGCCGAAATTTAGCTCCTCTGTTTCAAATACAAATACCCACAGTCATCCAGTACGCACCTCGCTACACTGAGAGAAGCAGAGCACAAGATGCATGTCAGCTCTCGTCTGTGCCGTCTGACAGCGAATCAATAGGTGACAGAGATGCTCCGATGGAAATGGAGGCCCCTGTTACAGCTGTGACCTGCTCAGTCACTAACACCCTGCCAGCCCCTTCTCTCCTCCAAACCTCCTCCTCAGATCCTGGTTGGAGTAGAAGAGACTCCATCCGCCTGCCTCGTTCTCCCAGCATGCCTTCACTGAGTCAAATAACCTCTGGAGAGAAGAAGACCTTTACACGAGCTAAAAGCATACCTGACATGCTGTTAAAAACCAGCTTTGAGGAGTTTACACCTGATATCACTGCTGATGAGACCGATGAAAGCTACAGGTTCCAGTGCTCCGGGCCAGGCCTGTACCAGTGCAGCGTGACCGGCCTGGTGTTTCACATGGAGGGAGAAGGGGACGTGGTCTACAGGATTGTCCCTTGGAACAAGAGGCTGCTGGCCCAGCATCACAAGAAGCCTGCAGGACCCCTGTTTGACATCAAATGTCTGCAGCAGTCGGTGTGTCAGCTTCATCTCCCACACTGTGAGATCCCCTCCACGGGGGGGTGGGATTTCTTGTCAGTTGCTCATGTGATGGATGAGGGTGTTGAGTTCATCAGCCCTCATAGGATAACAGACACTCATGTTATTATCAACATCACGGGGTTTTCTGGCTTCGGTAATGTCAAGGATGAAGATTCACCACCTGACCCGGTCCGAGCGCTGGTCCTGCTGTTCTACAAGCCCCCAGCTGATCCTGATCCCGAATCCTTCCTCAATGTGCTGTTGCTGCCGAGGAACGTTGTTCTCCGGGATGTCCTGCGCATCCGGAAGAAGTTAGTTGAAGATGAGATCTACATAGAGACACCCCCACACTGCAAACTGCACCCACAGCAGAAATACACTCTGTCCACTTGTCCTGAAGACGACTCAGTTCTAGTCCAACCAACAGAAGCAGATTTTGACTGTGACCACTATGACAACTTCTTCTCATCATTCCAGGTGATCTTAGAAACAATAATGAAACACATGAAGCTGTTTTTGAGGGACAGCACCAGCTCCCACAGTGTCTGGGAAAGACGAGTTTGTCTCTCATCCACTGGAGTAAGAAGGTCCTGTGGGTCGAGCGCTGGGAGTCTCCGTCCTGATGACAGGCTGTTGGACATACGGAGCAGGCTCATCGATGGGATATCAGGACCTGTTCTCAAGAGTCTGCTGGACCAACTGTTGGAGAAAAAGGTGCTGGCTGATTCTGAGAGGGAGGCAGCGGACTCAGAGAAAAACACAAGAGACAAAGCTCGTTTTGTTGTGGACACCGTGAGGAAGAAAGGTGAAGCTGCTAGTTCAGAGATGATTGAGTTCCTCTGTGAGGCCGACCCGTTTCTCTGTGAACATCTTGGGTTGATCTGAAGCTAAATGAACAGGTGATGCAGGACATGTTGACCTGGTAGTTTCACAGTGATCATCCTGTAACTCCCACAAAAGAGTTTCCCTGAACACTTACTGTGCTTGAACTTTCCTCTTGAAAGATGAGTTAAAAATCTTTTTTTCATCACAGATTTAAGATGTTTTAGCAAAATGTATTACCAAAATAAAGTACACCATCAATTAAAAGAAAAGTTACATTTATCTTTCTGTAAGTAATGACAAAAATGGTCCCACTTATTTACTATAGTTGAACCTTTTAATTACAGGACAAAGTCCAGGTAATGAGCTGCCAGTACATTTGCTGTTATTTTACAGATTTATGTAAGATTCACAGAAAATGTTCTGTTTTTTTTACCATAGGAACACCATTAAATAACTGTTGAAATGAAAATGTTCTGTTTTTTAATTTTTTAATTTTTTAATAGTGTAGCTCAGGCCTAAGGCAATTATGAGTAGTTGGTCTTGACTTATCTGTTAAATAATTGTTAAAAGATGGTTTCTCTGATAAATATATTGGAACCTCATGATCAAGTGAATCCATAAATTGTACGTACTTTTTGGAAATGTTTGAACAATTAAATGTAAAACTTGTATTTCTTTTCCTGAAGCTAAATGAACAGCTGATGCATTCAGTTTGAGAGGATTTTCTGCACGAGACCATGAACACAATCGCCCAGTTTCTTCATTAAAGTGTATTTGTATCTGATCAAAAGTTAAAATATAAGAGCTGAATAGAAGGCCTGTAATAGTGCAGCTGGGTAGTTAAATTAATTTAATAATTTTTGCACGCACCACTTTTCAGTTTTTTATTTGCTAAAGAAGTTTAAAATATCCAATAGATTTTGTTCCACTTCAAAATTGTGTCCCACTTGTTGGTGATTCTTCACAAAAAATAAAAATTTTATATCTTTATGTTTGAAGCCTGAAATGTGTCAAAAGGTTGAAAAGTTCAAGGGGGCCGAATACTTTTGCAAGGCACTGTATCTGTACATGTAGTTCAGACATTGTTCATATTCCATAGCCATAGTTATTCTGGTCTTATAACACTAAAATACATTTCTCCTTCTGCCTATGCACCACCCGTCTGTACTTGAAGATCAAGTTGTACTGTTCTGCTGTTTTTCTGCTTCTGGTTGGACACAAACTGCATTTTGTACTTTGTGTTCTGCACAATGACAATAAAGTTGAATCTAATGAAAAAAAACACCCACACAGAAAGACACACTCACACACACACACACACACACACTCACACACACAAGCTCTTAGACAAACTCAGCTGATTTCCAGTAAATGAAGTGGGGAGGGGGAGCAGAGCAGGAAGAGGTGAGCCAGCTGAGACTGCATTCAGTGTGCAGAGAAGAGAGCAGGAGGAGGAAGCTGAAGGCTGAGGCAGGGTGAGTGTTAACCCAACATTTATTATTTTTTATTTTATTTTATATATATAGTTCAGCCTTAACGCGTTCAGATAAACACACTTTTCCGTTTTTATCAAATTGTGGGGACCAGTGACAGGCAGCAGCCTAATGGGGTCCACCCTTTCTAGAATTTTGTCCTTAACGGGGACGAGTCATGTTGTGTCTACAGGCGTGTTGCTGTTGTTCCTCTCAGACTAACTTCAGATCAGAAGATGAGTGATTTGGAGGAAGAGGGGGACGGAGCAGAGTCTGTAATATCCGGCTGTCAGTCTATGAAGAGTGACCGGTCCAGATTTGAACCTCCAACCTTCAGTATAGAACCTGGACCCCCAGACACAAAGTAAGAGAACTGATACCAACTTTGAATCCCTTTTAATTATTGGCAGTAGTGTGTGTAGCGCTCCATAATTGTCTTTATTAAAGATAATATAAGGTGTTGAGGCTATCCTATGAGCCTCGGCATGGACGGCATTGAGTCCAGGCATCCATTCTCTTTGGGGGGTGTTCCCGTTTATTATAAAAAGTAGAAAAGGGTATTTCACATAAAAAGGTATTTCACCCAGTGCTGATGAATAAAGAGCTGTGGCGTGCTCACGGCTACGGTGAGGACCATATCCCCCCCCCATCCACACCTTCCCCTCACTAATCACCACACCTGTAAATATACCTAACTCCCAGTGACGTGCTGCACTCAGTGCAATACTCCCCCTAGTGGCTGAAATAAAGAACTACATTACCTAAACTAAAAGGTGGATACAAAAGGCTCCTATATAATGATTAAGGTAACATCAAATAAAAACATGTTGGTGTTTGCAGAGTCCAGAACGAGAGACAGAGACCAGAGTCTGGACTATCAGGCTGTCAGTCTCTGAAGAGTGACTGGTCGATGCCAGAACCGCCAGACCTCAGTACTGAACAACCACCAGACCTGCTTTACAAAACTCCTTTTTACTGGATTTCATGATTTAATTAACAGAACAAAACTGTTCTTAACCTCCTGCAGATTAAAACATAAAAAGTCTAAATAACATTCTCAGTTTCAGGCGTGTTGCTGTTGTTCCTCCCAAACTGACTTCAGATCAGAAGATGAGTGATTTGGAGGAAGAGGGGGACGGAGCAGAGTCTGTAGTATCAGGCTGTCAGTCTATGAAGAGAGACCGGTCCAGATTTGAACCCCCGACCTTCAGTAAAGAACCTGGACCCCCAGACACAAAGTAAGAGAACTGCTATTTACTCATTTATATGACTCCTGCAGGAAGTTAGCAGTAACATTATCAAGTTGTTTGCTTTACTTGCAATCGTTTACTAAATGGATCATATGTCTTTTACTGATTACATTCAAAGATATAGTGTCCTTTCTCTCTGGAGTATTTGGATCAGGATCAGAATAAGATCAGTTTTACTACTGTGAGTCCATTCAGCTTTACAGATATGACACAGGGCTGATAAACAATGTGCGTCTCACATCACAATTTAAATGTCCTGCAGAGGAGAGTAGGAGGGACAGCAGGCTGCACTAATATTATTAGCTAAGTTTCCATCCACTTGTCAATCAAATTATCTAAAGCACTAAACACTGTCAGACTAAAGACAGATCACTAAATGGTTAATAAGACAGTCGGAGAGGAAAAGCAGTAATTAGTGGTTATGAAAGCAGGAGAGAGATTAAAGTCTGAGATTAAAGGAACAGTTTCATTACAGATTGAATTAAAACTGAACAGTAACAATACTTTTACTTTTCTCTGAGCTTTGAAGTTTTTTTCAAGTCATTTTATAAAGAAATGTGTTGACAGAAAGAGGAAGAGGAGTGATGTTTGGGAGGAGGAGCAGCCGTCCTGCTGTGCTTTGTGTCAGGACGTCCTGAAGGATCCAGTCTCTACCAGCTGTGGACACTGGTTCTGCAGACAGTGCATCACCTCATACTGGGACCAGGCTGCTTCACCAGGAGACTCCTGCTGTCCCCAGTGTGGAGACAGATCCAAAACAAGTAAGACTGTCCATGCGTCTGCTGATGTCTTCATGTCTGAAAACAGGAATCTTCTTGTGTCCTCCATTTTTTATTCCTTTTTATTGTTATAATTGTTGTTTGGAAACTGAAAATAACACTATTAAAGAATATACATTTTGTATTCCCTTACAGTGTACGTTGTTAAACATGAACATAAGATCAGAGTGAAGGGAACATATGAACGTGTGACTGAAGGAGCTGAACAAACAGGTAGTGGAACCCTCCTCAGCAGGATCTACACTGCGGTCTACATCACAGACAGACTGAAAGAGGAGGTTAATACCCAACATGAGGTTCTGCAGCTGGAGACATCTTCCAAGATGAAGACCCTCCATGACTCTCCAATCAAGTGCAGCGACATCTTTAAAGCCTCACCTGGCCAACAGAAACACATCAGACTCGTTATGATGATCGGCGTCGCTGGCGTTGGGAAAACCTTCTCAGTGCAGAAGTTCTGTTTGGACTGGGCCGAGGGGTTGCAAAACCAAGATGTCGATCTGGTGATTCCTCTTTCCTTCAGGGAGCTGAACCTGATCAAAGATGAGCAGTACAGTCTTCTGGAGCTGCTCTGTGTTTTCCATCCAACATTACAGGAGGTCCAAGCAGAGCAGCTCGCTGCCTCCAAACGTCTCTTCATCTTTGACGGCCTGGATGAAAGCAGACTCTCTCTGGATTTCAACAAGAGGAAGGTTGTTTCTGATGTCACACAGAAGTCATCAGTCAACGTGCTGTTGACAAACCTCATCCAGGGGAAGCTGCTTCCCTCGGCTCTCATCTGGATAACTTCCCGACCTGCAGCAGCCAATCAGATCCCTCCTGCGTGTGTTGACAGGGTAACAGAAGTACGAGGCTTCACTGACACCCAGAAGGAGGAGTACTTCAGGAAGAGAGTCAGTGATGAAGAGCTGTCCAGCAGAATCATCTCCCACATCAAGACATCCAGGAGCCTCCACATCATGTGTCTGATCCCAGTCTTCTGCTGGATCACTGCTACAGTTCTAGACCACATGTTGACTACAGACCAGAGAGGAGAGCTGCCCAAGACCCTGACTGACATGTACTCCCACTTCCTGCTGGTTCAGACAAAGAGAAAGAAGCTCAAGTATGCTGAGGGACATGAGACGAGTCTACAGGAGCTGATAGAGGCCGACGGGGAAGTTCTTCTGAAGCTGGGGAGGCTGGCGTTTGAACAGCTGGAGAAAGGAAACATCATGTTCTACCAAGATGACCTGGAGCGCTGTGGTCTGGACGTCACAGAGGCCTCGCTGTACTCAGGAGTTTGTTCAGAGATCTTCAAAAGAGAGAGTGTGGTCTTCCAGAAAACAGTTTACTACTTTGTTCATCTGAGCGTTCAGGAGTTTCTGGCTGCAGTCTACTTGTTCCACTGTTACACCAACAGGAACACACAGATACTCAAGGAGTTCCTGGGAGAAGACTTGGCCTGTGACAACAGTGACCTAAATGATGGCAATGATAACAATTACCCAACCCTGGATGTCTTTCTGAAGAGAGCAATGGAGAAATCCCTCAGGAGTAAAAATGGCCACCTGGACCTGTTTGTGCGCTTCCTTCATGGCCTTTCTCTGGAGTCCAACCAGAGACTCTTAAGAGGCCTGCTGGGTCAGACAAACAACAGTCCAGAAATCACCCAGAGAGCCATCAACAACCTGAAGGAGAAGAAGACCAAAATTTCTCCTGACAGAAGCATCAACATCTTCCACTGTCTGACGGAGATGAAGGACCACTCAGTCCATCAGGAGATCCAAGACTTCCTGAAGTCAGAGAACAGATCAGAGAAGAAACTTTCTGAGATCCACTGCTCAGCTCTGGCCTACATGCTGCAGATGTCAGAGGAGGTTCTGGATGAGTTGGACCTGGAGAAGTACAACACATCAATGGAGGGAAAACAGAGACTGATTCCAGCTGTGAGGAACTGCAGAAAGGCTCGGTAAGTCCATTGATTCTCAACACAATAAATCAATGTAAAGCTGACGGCATCAGTATTAGAGTAAAGATACACACTTTACACACATTGAGATTATAAATCATGCATGAAACACCGCAAAAAACGGATTTTGATTTTTTTGTTTTACTAATTTTGGTGATATTTGTGTTACTACAAACAGCTCTTGAACAGCTGTAGTCCCTGGGCAGGAAACAGAGAATAACATATCTGTCAAAAGGGAAATCTAACACAGTAGTAAAGACAATAATCACATTTAACAGTATTAAAACTCAGCCACTACAACAACAAAAACACTACTGTGAGAACAATAACCACAATATGAAGACAATGGCAACAATACAATTTCACAACATTAAAACAATAATAACAATAATACAATAATACCAACAATAAAATCACAGAGACCACTACAACAGGACTTCACTAGATAAAGACTGGCTGTTTGGGTTTATGATTGATGGGAGCATGATTGGGCTGATTTCAGCCATGATTTCATTTTTTATTTAAAACCAGTAAAGTTGCTACGTTCTCTGATCTCTCTTGGTGCTGAGCTCCGATACTTTGTGGCTCTAACAGAGAAGACTGATCTACCCAATGTAGATCTGTACTGTACTGCACCGTCACCTCTGTTGCTCGTCTTAGTTCTCCTCCCAGGGCCTGAACACAGTGACACAAACTCATTTAATGGTGGAGCATTCAGATCATTGATTACTTTATAGACTAGGCTAACATCAGCAAGAAACAAAACTGTAAAAGGGCATACATTATTTACAATACAATTATTTCTTAGTTTATGTTTCAATTATGGTAACTAGCTGGCTTTTTGTCCAATGCATTGAGTGTTTATTCATAAACTGTTTGCAGTGGAGCAAGTGTTTTTTTTTTACAGTTTGTGATACATTATGATATGAGTGAAAAAAAATCAATGACTGCATTAAAACCTTTTCTGCATGTAAAGGGGAGCTGATTCATAATGTATCTTTATTCTCTTAAAACCTCAACATGCTTATTGGATTATAAATGGATTGTTATCTTCTTTATTTGTTCTTCATTCAGATTGGTGAACTGCAGATTGTCAGAGATCAGCTGTTCTTCTGTGACCTCAGCTCTGAAGTCCAACCCCTCCCATCTGAGAGAGCTTGACCTGAGCATCAACATCAACCTGAAGGATCCAGGAGTGAAGCAGCTGTGTGCTGGACTGGAGAGTCCAGACTGTAGACTGGAGACTCTGGGGTCAGTTCAAAGTAATATTGACCTACATCGACCCATCTTATTTGATAATAAATAGATTGTTATCTTGGTCATTTATTCTTTATTCAGATTGAGGAACTGCAGTTTGTCAGAGATCAGCTGTGCTGCTCTGGTCTCAGCTCTGAAGTCCAACCCCTCCCAGCTGAGAGAGCTGGACCTGAGCTACAATAAGTTGAAGGATTCAGGAGTGAAGGAGCTGTGTGCTGGACTGGAGAGTCCAGACTGGAGACTGGAGACTCTGAGGTCAGTTCATGTATTTTATTGTTGTCCAGTGTAATTTATCAAATTTAAATCCATAAGAGAAGTTTTACATTTCTATCAGTTCCCTTGTTTTCTGTGTTTGTCTGAGTACAAATCACCACAACTCTTTGTTAGTTTTCAGTTTGTGAGTCTGAGCAGTTTGAGTCCAGATGTAGTTTGGACTCAAACTGGATCACTGTCAGAAAACTCTAAGATTTATTATTCAATGTGCTGCAACATTAAATCCATATTTAAGATTGTTTTCACATTTCATAATTAAAAACTATCAGAGACGAATACAAGAAATTAAATTTGTAGAAAATTTGATTTAAAATGTTATGATTGCAACAAAAATGCACCAAACAATTTGAAATGTGTTTTTCTAAACTTTTTCCTAAATTACACAGTTTACATTTTAAGAGTTAAAGAGATGCAAAAAGTCATAAAAAAACATTTGGTTTAAAATATACTTGGAAAGAAAACAAAACATGATAAAAATTAAT
The DNA here is from genome assembly GCA_029931835.1 of Etheostoma nigrum. Classification (NCBI taxonomy): domain Eukaryota; kingdom Metazoa; phylum Chordata; class Actinopteri; order Perciformes; family Percidae; genus Etheostoma; species Etheostoma nigrum. The sequence continues at coordinate 1,824,596 of CM057258.1, forward strand.
ATCAGATCTGCCCTGCACATAGAACTAACAACTCATTTTAATCAATAGTAATTTTAAGGGAAAGGTCATTGATCAGGACAAAATAATGTTGAGCTACATCAACACATCTGATTGGATAATAAATGGATTGTTATTGTCTTTATTTATTCTTTATTCAGATTGGTGAACTGCAGTTTGTCAGAGATCAGCTGTGCTGCTATGACCTCAGCTCTGAAGTCCAACCCCTCCCATCTGAGAGACCTGGACCTGAGCTACAACAACCTGAAGGATTCAGGAGTGAAGGAGCTGTGTGCTGGACTGGAGAGTCCAGACTGTAGACTGGAGACTCTGAGGTCAGTTCATGTATTTTACTGTTGTCCAGTGTAATTCATCAAATTTAAATCCATAACAGAAGTTTTACATTTCTATCAGTTCCCTTGTTTTCAGTGTTTGAGTACAAATCCCCACAACTCTTTCTTAGTTTTCAATTTGTGAGTCTGAGCAGTTTGTCTCCAGATGTAGTCTGGACTCAAACTGGATCACTGTCAGAAAACACTAAGATAAAAACGAATTTAAACAATACTCATTTTAAGGGAAAGGTCATTGATTAGGAGAAAGTAATGTTGAGCTACATCAACACATCTGATTGGATAATAAATGGATTGTTATCTTCTTCATTTATTCTTTATTCAGATTGGTGAACTGCAGTTTGTCAGAGATCAGCTGTGCTGCTCTGGTCTCAGCTCTGAAGTCCAACCCCTCCCATCTGAGAGACCTGGACCTGAGGATGAACGACCTGAAGGATTCAGATGTGAAGCAGCTGTGTGATCTAAAGGAGAGTCCAGACTGTAGACTGGAGACTCTGAGGTCAGTAGAGGGTTGGAGTCAGTCCATGCTGGTTTCAGAAGTATCAAACTAACCACAGGTAGTATTTGGGATGTCACGATACACTCAACTCACAATCAGATACGATTCCCGACTTTTAAGTTCACGATACAATTTTGTCACGATTTTTTTAACTGAATGAGTTGTCGATAAAGTACTGAAAAATATTCTTTATTTCTATAAACTGCAAAACAACAGATGTGTCCTCTAATCAAAAGTTACCTTCAAAATTGTTTTATTATAACAAATTAAATAAAAACGATTTAAGATTAAAGAGCAATATGTTTATTGCTGAGGCCATATGTCAGATTTAAATGATTTATTTAAAATGTAATAATGTTTACTAGTTATTTGCTGTGAAACATCAAAAAGAAGAACCACTAGCTGGCAGAAGGGTATTTTTTACAACATTAAATGCCACAACCTTACGATCTAGACTAGCGTCCCGTCTCAGTTGTTTCTCCAACAGCAGCAGTGTCCACGTTGTCTCAAAGCTCAACTCGTCTCCTCGTGTCTTTAGCTGCACGCTGTTGGAATCCTTTCAGTGAAAAACACATGTTAGACCGTCTAGCTATCAGCATTTTAACTGTGTTGATGCTAGCTTCTAGCTAACGGTAGGCTATGTTATGATTGTGTATGTTCTATTTCCTGTTTTATTTTGATAGTCTTGTTTGTATGTCTAGTCTTGTTTTACTTCCTGCCTTTAGTTTTCCCGCCATTTTGATTGTCTGATGTCTTTCACCTGTTCCCAGCCCTTGTGTCTCCTGTCTCTTGTTACCTCTGTACCTTTTGTTTTCTAGTCTATTTCCACTGTGTACTCAGTGAAATGTGCAGAGTTGACAGACTTGATGCCCAAAGTCTCTGCAGGTCTGTGAGCTTCACTCCAACACGTTAACATGAGAGCTGAAAGGAAGCAGGCTGCTCTACACAGCCGCTCCACTCGGTGTCCGAACAGGACTGAAGTCTCTGCTGCTCTTTATACTGGATGTGCTGCTTCACTGACTGGCAGCTGATGGAGGGAGTCTCTGGAAACACTCATGTATCTCTTCTCTTCTCTTCTCTTCTCTTCTCTTCTCTTCTCTTCTCTGATCAGATGGAGGCCATGATCAGTCTGTCAGAGGGATCAGAAGGAGGATGTGTTGGAGGATCAGCTGAGTCCTGATGATCCAGAGAGGTTGAAGCAGCAGCATCACCTCTAACTGGGCCGTGGTACTGGGAGGTAGAGCGGAGAGACTCTGGCCGCTTCACAATCCCAACAATGGAAAGAACAGACTAGTGGTTTTGGGGAGAACCTTCTTGTTAGTCACTCTCACAGAACCCTGTTGACAGTTTGAGACAATGCCTTCTTGCTGGTATTGTGTAATAACCCAACGCAGAGGCCGCCTGCAGAGCTCCAAAATGGGGGGGGGGGGCAGTAGCTCAGTCTGTAGGGAGTTGGGTTGGGAACCGGAGGGTCCAAAGTACGGAGTGTGGACTGGTAGTTGGAGAGATGCCAGTTCACCTCCTGGGCACTGCCAAGGTGCTCTTGAGCAAGGCACCGAACCCCCCTCAACCACTCAGGGTGCTGGTCCAGCACTGGCAGCCCCCCCACTCTGACATCTCTCCATTAGTGCATGTATAGGATCTGAGTATGTGTGTGTATTTCAGGCCTGTGTGTAGTGTGTAATAACAACAGTGTAAATTGTAATTTTCCCATAGGGTTAATAAATAGTATAAATTAAAATTACATTAAATTAACATGACAACAACACTACAACCACTTTATAAACTATTTAGAGAGATTATATCTCCAACCTGGCCTGGGAACGCCTCGGGATCCCCCAGTCGGAGCTGGTTGATGTGGCTCGGGAAAGGGAAGTTTGGGGTCCCCTGCTGGAGCTGCTGCCCCCGAGACCCGATACCGGATAAGTGGATGAAGATGGATGGATGGATTGTTCTTTCTTCTGTATGTTTACATTCTTATTCCATATGAATAATATATAAAATATGAATAATTGCATCCTGTATCACTGTAATAACAGAATGAAAAAGGGGATAAACCCAACATAATTTTCTCTAAATGCTCTTGGACTTGGAAACATGGAAATAAACGTGTCATGAGCTGAAATAAAGTCGTTTTTGTCCTGATTATGTCTGTTTTACTTTTGGGAAAATAAAATAAAACAACAACAGCAGTCAGAGTAAAATGATTTGACAGAATTTATTGTTTATTTCCATATATGAAAAGTTATGATTGTAATAAGTGTTACGGTTGGTGTGGGGAATTGGTGGAGATTGCAGCAGGATAAATAATAATAATTTAATTTGAAGTTAAAAGGTCTGAATATTACTGCAGTATTCCTCCTCTGGAAGCTGAGTATTACTGCAGTATTCCTTCTCTGGAAGCTGAGTATTACTGCAGTATTTCTCCTCTGGAAGCTGAGTATTACTGCAGTATTTCTCCTCTGGAAGCTGAGTATTACTGAAGTATTCCTCATGTGAAAGCTGAGTATTACTGCAGTATTCCTCCTGTGAAAGCTGAGTATTACTGCAGTATTCCTCCTCTGGAAGCTGAATATTACTGCAGTATTCCTCCTGTGAAAGCTGAGTATTAGGCTACTGCAGTATTCCTCCTCTGGAAGCTGAGTATTACTGCAGTGTTCCTCCTGTGAAAGCTGAGTATTACTGCAGTATTCCTCCTGTGAAAGCTGAGTATTACTGCAGTATTCCTCCACTGGAAGCTGAATATTACTGCAGTATTCCTCCTGTGAAAGCTGAGTATTAGGCTACTGCAGTATTCCTCCTCTGGAAGCTGAGTATTACTGCAGTATTCCTCCTCTGGAAGCTGAGTATTACTGCAGTATTCCTCCTCTGGAAGCTGAATATTACTGCAGTATTCCTCCTGTGAAAGCAGAGTATTACTGCAGTATTCCTCCTGTGAAAGCTGAGTATTTTGTGTTTTTAAGCCTTAATCAGCCAGCAGGGGGAGTCATTTGCTCACTGATAATCAGAATGAGTGATTGGGGTTAATCCTTACTGTCAGTGAAACATGCTGTGAGGCTACCGTTTTAAATATTACATTGACAAATTTGCACATTTAAGTATTACAACCTACATATTTGCCTAATGTTGTGTGTAGAGCATGCCATATTTAATTTATCACAGCCATATTGGTATCAGCATATATGTTAGTCACTAATCAAAAAGAAATTGCAGTTCAGAAAAGGCCAAGATTTGTTCATGGAGATTGAAAGAGTGTTTTCTGGTGTATTTTAGATTTCGATGTATAGCTGAGTACTTGGACACAGTTATTAAAGTTACTAAAAAGTCAAACTCAAGGCTGAGATTTGAATGTTGGTAATAGTTTATTATTATAGAAAATAAACTGCCTTGCTGTAAATATGAAGTAGGGGTGACAGGGCAGAAAGTGTGTGTGTGTTTTGGGATCATGCTGCACCCAACAGCTGATTTCCTATCACACTCTTCACTCATGCACTTGCTAGAGTTGAAGATCTTGTCTGGTTTGGGCTTAATTTCTATAGTTTTACACAATCTGGGGCGTTCGCTCCGGGTTGAGGTGTAAATAAGCGGTCAGGTTATGCTGAGGAGGTGAAACGGAGGCTGGCCACTGGAGATTATATTTCGGCAAAGAAAGCAAAGTCTGAGGTGTGTACATCTTTTGTGCATAAAGAGAATAATGAGCCAGTTGCTAACGTCGCTAACTTTAGCTAACTTTAGCTAACTTTAGCTAACCGTTAGCTAAAGTTAGCTACGTTAGCTAAAGTTGGCTACGTTAGCTGCTAACGTAGCTAACTTTAACTAACGGTTAGCTACGGTAGCTAAAGTTAGCTACGTTAGCTAAAGTTATCTACGTTAGCTGCTAACGTAGCTAACCGTAAGCGAAAGTTATCTACGTTAGCTGCTAACGTAGCTAACTTTAGCTAATCTTTGCTAAGTGCTGCGGTAATTTTTAGGTAATTAAGTTGTGAGTTTTTTAATACATGTGTGAGTAAGCCGAACTAAAGAGACTCATCTAGTGTAGGTTGACTGAATACTGAACCCATAATTGATATTTTCAGTAAGTAGCCTAAGCTTATTACTCAACGGCTGCTAACATTAGGCTAGCGTTAGGCTACACAGCCAAAGCGTCCAAACGGCCATAAAATCTTGTCAAATCACTTCTGAAGTATACATAATTTACTTGACGTATTCTCAATTGATTCAAACATTCATATTTTAACATAAATATTGCTTAACACTTTAAAATAATAACATTTCTCAGGCTACAGTGGTGTATCTGCTTAATGTGCAGGAAGAATATATCAATTATCAGAGTAAAATAAGTGAATTTATAACAAATATTTAATGAAAAACAGCACATTTTTACATTTTATTCACGTTACATTTGAGAATCTTTTACCATCAATTAAGCAGATTCATTTTCTATTGATCAATAATCATGTCAGTCATGTTTTATACAGCTTTTTAATCTTATCTTAAGCGTCAAAGTGTCAGCTAATATATGCAGCACTATTTTTTTTATATTAATTTGAATTGTGTATTTTCATATTTCATTATTTTATGTTGTATTTTGTTTAATTTATAAATTTTCTCATATTCTTTTAAATTATTAATTAATTAATTTTTATTTTTAAACTCACTTTTCGTATATAATTTTATTTATATATTGAATGTTCCTTCAAATATTTTTTTCTCATCTTTTTCTGTCATTTTTCCCAATTATTATTACATTATTTTGAAAGGACCGTAAAGCCACTTCCTGTTTACGTCGTGCTAGCCGCCGCTAGCTTGCTGCCCACGCACTGCCGGGTCCCGGCGCAGCATCCTGCATTCACACCGCACGGTGAGTCGCTGGGCGAAGGAGCAGAGCCGTCGTTTCTCTGCTACATTTACATCTTTTCCCACTTTATTCACAGTGTGGACACATTTTGGGACTCTCGTTGTGGACTTTGCATCTCTTGCATAACAAGTGGATTTTAACCTTTAATCTTAACAGAGGAGGTTTTTGGAGGATGAACCCCCCGTGTGCCCGCTGTGGGAAGGTTGTCTACCCGACGGAGAAAGTCAGCTGCCTGGACAAGGTAAGCACTTTGTCCGTGGACCAAAAAAAACCACCCAGAATCACTCAGGTGTATTTATTTCACACGTACTGCGTCTGATAAAATTAATAATAACCTTCCGTCTTGATAATAACCTTCATACTGGCGCTTACCCGAAGATTTTAAGTTGTTTATTCAAGATTTTAATTGTCATGTGCGCAGCAATTACAGAGAATCAGCCGTTTCTTAGGCTCCCTCCAACAGTGATCATTAAATATGTATAAAAAGTTAATCATGCAAGTAAGAAAAGGAAAAGAAGATAATCTTATAAACATATAGTAGTGCAGAAGGTAAAATAAAGGGATCAAATATTCCATCCATCCATCCATCTTCATCCGCTTATCCGGAGTCGGGTCGCGGGGGCAGCAGCTCCAGTAAGGGACCCCAAACTTCCCTTTCCCGAGCCACATCAACCAGCTCCGACTGGGGGATCCCGAGGCGTTCCCAGGCCAGGTTGGAGATATAATCTCTCCACCTAGTCCTGGGTCTTCCCCGAGGCCTCCTCCCAGCTGGACGTGCCTGGAACACCTCCCTAGGGAGGCGCCCAGGAGGCATCCTTACCAGATGCCCGAACCACCTCAACTGGCTCCTTTCGACGCGAAGGAGCAGCGGCTCTACTCCGAGCTCCTCTCGGATGACTGAGCTTCTCACCCTATCTCTAAGGGAGACGCCAGCCACCCTCCTGAGGAAACCCATTTCGGCCGCTTGTACCCTGGATCTCGTTCTTTCGGTCATGACCCAGCCTTCATGACCATAGGTGAGGGTAGGAACGAAAATTGCCCGGTAGATCGAGAGCTTTGCCTTCTGGCTCAGCTCTCTTTTCGTCACAACGGTGCGATACACAGAATGTAATACCGCACCGGCTGCTCCGATTCTCCGACCAATCTCACGCTCCATAGTCCCCTCACTCGCGAACAAGACCCCAAGGTACTTAAACTCCTTCACTTGGGGTAAGGACTCACTCCCCACCTGAAGAAAGCATTCCATCGGTTTCCTGCTGAGAACCATGGCCTCAGATTTAGAGGTGCTGATCCTCATCCCAGCCGCTTCACACTCGGCGGCGAACCGATCCAGTGAGTGCTGAAGGTCACAGACCGATGATGCCATCAGGACCACATCATCTGCAAAAAGCAGCGACGAGATCCCGAGCCCACCGAACTGCAACCCCTCCCCGCCCCGACTACGCCTCGATATCCTGTCCATAAATATTACAAACAGGATTGGTGACAAAGCGCAGCCCTGGCGGAGGCCAACCCTCACCTGGAACGAGTCCGACTTACTGCCGAGAACCCGGACACAGCTCTCGCTTTGGTCATACAGAGATTGGATGGCCCTGAGAAGGGACCCCCTCACCCCATACTCCCGCAGCACCTCCCACAATTTCTCCCGGGGGACCCGGTCATACGCCTTCTCCAGATCCACAAAACACATGCAGACTGGTTGGGCATACTCCCAGGCCCCCTCCAAGATCCTTGCGAGAGTGAAGATCTGATCCGTTGTTCCACGGCCAGGACGGAATCCGCATTGTTCCTCTTCAATCCGAGGTTCGACTATCGGCCGAACCCTCCTTTCCAGTACCTTGGAGTAGACTTTACCAGGGAGGCTGAGAAGTGTGATACCCCTGTAATTGGCACACACCCTCTGGTCCCCCTTTTTAAAGAGGGGAACCACCACCCCGGTCTGCCACTCCCTAGGCACCGTCCCAGACTTCCACGCAATGTTGAAGAGGCGTGTCAACCAAGACATCCCCTCCACACCCAGAGCTTTCAGCATTTCTGGACGGATCTCATCAATCCCTGGGGCTTTGCCGCTGTGGAGTTGTTTTACTACCTCAGCGACTTCCACCAGGGAAATTGACGACAATCCCCCATCATCCTCCAGCCCTGCCTCTACCACAGAGGGCGTGTCAGCTGGATTTAGGAGTTCCTCAAAGTGCTCCTTCCACCGCTCTATTACCTCCCCAGTTGAGGTCAACAACGTCCCATCCTTGCTGTAAACAGCTTGGATGATTCCTCGCTTCCCCCTCCTGAGGTGGCGAACGGTTTTCCAGAAGCACCTTGGTGCCGACCGAAAGTCCTTCTCCATGTCTTCTCCGAACTTCTCCCACACCCGCTGCTTTGCCTCTGTCACGGCAGAGGCTGCAGCCCTTCGGGCCCGTCGGTACCCTGCAACTGCCTCCGGAGTCCTCCGGGATAACATATCTCGGAAGGACTCCTTCTTCAGTCGGACGGCTTCCCTGACCACCGGTGTCCACCAAGGTGTTCGTGGGTTACCGCCCCTTGAGGCACCTAAGACCCTAAGACCACAGCTCGCCGCCGCAGCTTCAGCAATGGAGACTTTGAACATTGTCCACTCAGGTTCAATGCCCCCAGCCTCCACAGGGATGCACGAAAAGCTCCGCCGGAGGTGTGAGTTGAAAGTCCGTCGGACAGGGGCCTCCTCCAGACGTTCCCAGTTTACCCGCACTACCCGTTTGGGCTTACCAGGTCTGTCCAGAGTCCTCCCCCATCCCCTGACCCAGCTCACCACCAGATGGTGATCAGTTGACAGCTCTGCCCCTCTCTTCACCCGAGTGTCCAAAACATACGGCCTCAGATCAGATGAAACGATTATAAAATCGATCATTGACCTTTGGCCTAGGGTGCTCTGGTACCACGTACACTTATGAGCATCCCTATGTTCGAACATGGTGTTTGTGATGGACAATCCATGACTAGCACAGAAGTCCAACAACAAACAACCACTCTGGTTCAGATCAGGGAGGCCGTTCCTCCCAATCACGCCTCTCCAAGTATCTCCATCATCGCCCACGTGTGCGTTGAAGTCCCCTAGCAGAACTATGGAGTCCCCTACTGGAGCCCCATACAGGACTCCATTCAAGGTCTCCAAGAAGGCCGAATACTCCGAACTCCTGTTTGGTGCATATGCACAAACAACAGTCAGAGTTTTCCCCCCATCACCCGCAGGCGTAGGGAGGCGACCCTCTCGTCCACCGGGGTAAACTCCAACGCAGCGGCGCTCAGCCGGGGGCTTGTGAGTATCCCCACACCCGCCCGGCGCCTCACACCCTGGGCAACTCCGGAGTAGGACAGAGTCCAACCCCTATCCAGGAGTACGGTTCCAGAACCGAGACTGTGCGTAGAAGTAAGCCCCACCAGATCTAACTGGTAGCGCTCCACCTCCCGCACAAGTTCCGGCTCCTTCCCCCACAGAGAGGTGACGTTCCACGTCCCCAGAGCCAGCCTCTGCCGCCCGGGTCTGGTCCGTCGAGGTCCCTGACCTTCGCTGCCACCCATGTGGCTGCGCACCCAACCCCAGCGGTTCCTCCCACAGGTGGTGGGCCCATGGGATGGATCAAATATTACATGTATGAAATCAAAATGTATATATGTGTAGTAGACAGGTGTACAAAAATTGAAAATGGATAAACGAAATGAAAATAAAACAAATGTAGAAAATGTGATGTAGGCTTAGATAGATAGAGAGAGAGATAGATAGATAGATAGAGAGATAGATACTTTATTCATCCCAAAATTTTAGGCATCCAGTAGCAAGACGTCCATAACACAACAAACACACATATACACACATATACACACATACAGTATACACACATACGGGTGCTCATAAGTTTAAATACCCATGCTTACATTGACTAAAAAGAGGAATAAAAATAATCATCTTTTGTAAATTGATCTTAATGCCTTAATTAAAAAAAAAAGAAAAATCCAACCTTTAAGGACACCAATTTTCTTTGTGAATGAATAATGTTTCATAAATAAATAAATTCTTCCTTAAATACAGGGGGCATAAGTATACACCCCCCTATGTTAAAATACAGGGGACATAAGTATACACCCCCTATGTTAAAATACAGGGGCATAAGTATACACCCCCCTATGTCAAAATACAGGGGCATAAGTATACACCCCCTATGTTAAAATACAGGGGCATAAGTATACACCCCCTATGTTAAAATACAGGGGACATAAGTATACACCCCCCTATGTTAAAATACAGGGGCATAAGTATACACCCCCCTATGTTAAAATACAGGGGCATAAGTATACACCCCCTATGTTAAAATACAGGGAGCATAAGTATACACCCCCCTATGTTAAAATACAGGGGCATAAGTATACACCCCCCTATGTTAAAATACAGGGGACATAAGTATACACCCCCCTATGTTAAAATACAGGGGCATAAGTATACACCCCCTTATGTTAAAATACAGGGGGCATAAGTATACACCCCCCTATGTTAAAATACAGGGGCATAAGTATACACCCCCCTATGTTAAAATACAGGGGGCATAAGTATACACCCCCCTATGTTAAAATACAGGGGACATAAGTATACACCCCCCTATGTTAAAATACAGGGGCATAAGTATACACCCCCCTATGTTAAAATACAGGGGCATAAGTATACACCCCCTATGTTAAAATACAGGGGCATAAGTATACACCCCCTATGTTAAAATACAGGGGACATAAGTATACACCCCCCTATGTTAAAATACAGGGGCATAAGTATACACCCCCCTATGTTAAAATACAGGGGCATAAGTATACACCCCCTATGTTAAAATACAGGGGACATAAGTATACACCCCCCTATGTTAAAATACAGGGGCATAAGTATACACCCCCTTATGTTAAAATACAGGGGGCATAAGTATACACCCCCCTATGTTAAAATACAGGGGCATAAGTATACACCCCCCTATGTTAAAATACAGGGGGCATAAGTATACACCCCCCTATGTTAAAATACAGGGGCATAAGTATACACCCCCCTATGTTAAAATACAGGGGGCATAAGTATACACCCCCCTATGTTAAAATACAGGGGCATAAGTATACACCACCCTATGTTAAAATACAGGGGGCATAAGTATACACCCCCCTATGTTAAAATACAGGGGCATAAGTATACACCACCCTATGTTAAAATACAGGGGGCATAAGTATACACCCCCCTATGTTAAAATACAGGGGGCATAAGTATACACCCCCCTATGTTAAAATACAGGGGGCATAAGTATACACCCCCCTATGTTAAAATACATGGGGCATAAGTATACACCCCCCTATGTTAAATTCCCATAGAGGCAGGTTTTTATTATTAAAGACAAGTTATTTCATGGATCAGGATACTATGCATCCTGATAAAGTTCCCTTGGCCTTTGGAATTAAAATACCCGCCCCCCCCACCCACCCATCATCACATACCCTTCACCACACATAGAGATTGGCATTGTTTTATTTCAGTTAGCCTAATAGCTGGTTTGATTTGCATTGAGAGATGATTTTATGGAAGGTATCCCATGCCGATCTCTATGTATGGTGAAGGGTATGTGATGATGTGGGGCTATTTTAATTCGTCAAGTAAAATAACACTGTTGTGAGTCATTTTTAAGTAAGTGTTTACCAGAAAAATGCTGTTAAAGTTGAGAACTCAGGAGCTGATGCAGTTTTAATCGATTTGGTTGGTTGATTGATTGATTGGTTGGAAGGTTTGTGTCATTAAATCTCCCTCCAAATATCTTAAATTTGTAAATGTGCTGTATTTATAAAGAGCTTTTCTAGTCTTAACAACTACTCATAACTCTTTTACATAGTACAGGAATTCACCACTCACACACATCTACACACCTGCTCATCAGATACACACTCACACACATCTACACACTCACACACATCTACACACCTGCTCATCAGATACACACTCACACACATCTACACACTCACACACATCTACACACCTGCTCATCAGATACACACTCACACACATCTACACACCTGCTCATCAGATACACACTCACACACATCTACACACTCACACACATCTACACGCCTGTTCATCAGATACACATTCACACACATCTACACACCTGCTCATCAGATACACATTCACACACATCTACACACCTGCTCATCAGATACACACTCACACACATCCACACACCTGCTCATCAGATACACATTCACACACATCTACACACCTGCTCATCAGATACACACTCACACACATCTACACACCTGCTCATCAGATACACACTCACACACATCTACACACCTGCTTATCAGATACAAATTCACACACATCTACACACCTGCTCATCAGATACACACTCACACACATCTACACACCTGCTTATCAGATACAAATTCACACACATCTACACACCTGCTCATCAGATACACACTCACACACATCTACACACCGATGGTGCAGCATCGGGGGCAATTCAGTGTCTTGCCCAAGGACACTTCGCCAGGGATTGAACCACCAACCTTC
>CM057258.1:1837364-1839864 GCA_029931835.1 Etheostoma nigrum
TACCCACCAGGCCTCACTCACTCACCCACTACGTTTCCATCCACTCGGATTATCTCAAGTTCGGTAAAATAACTCCTGGTAATAAATCTGGTGAAAGTGTGCTTCCATCCGACGGCTTTAAAGCTGATAAAAACCTGGTGATGACGTCACATGACGCTGTTTTAGGGTCAGACTGGGATATCGGATTGGTTTGAGACATTTTAAAGGTGTTTACGTTCATTTACACTGAATCACAACGTTCAACAACAACAAAGTGTTTCTAGACAAAATGGCTCCCGTCTCCATCACATGATCACTATGGGACAACATCACATGATTAATATGGGACAACCATCACATGATTAATATGGGACAACTATCACATGATCAATATGGGACAACCATCACATGATTAATATGGGACAACCATCACATGATTAATATGGGACAACTATCACATGATCAATATGGGACAACTATCACATGATCAATATGGGACAACTATCACATGATCAATATGGGACAACTATCACATGATCAATATGGGACAACTATCACATGATCAATATGGGACAACCATCACATGATCAATAGGGGACAACATCACATGATCACTATGGGACAACCAACACATGATCAATATGGGACAACATCACATGATTAATATGGGACAACCATCACATGATTAATATGGGACAACATCACATGATTAATATGGGACAACATCACATGATCACTATGGGACAACCAACACATGATCAATATGGGACAACATCACATGATTAATATGGGACAACCATCACATGATTAATATGGGACAACCAACACATGATCAATATGGGACAACATCACATGATTAATATGGGACAACATCACATGATCAATATGGGACAACTATCACATGATCAATAGGGGACAACATCACATGATCAATAGGGGACAACATCACATGATCACTATAGGACAACATCACATGATCAATAGGGGACAACATCACATGATCAATATGTGACAACCATCACATGATTAATATGTGACAACCATCACATGATCAATATGGGACAACATCACATGATCACTATGGGACAACCATCACATGATCAATATGGGACAACATCACATGATCAATATGGGACAACTATCACATGATCAATAGGGGACAACATCACATGATCACTATGGGACAACCATCACATGATCAATATGGGACAACCATCACATGATCAATATGGGACAACATCACATGATCAATATGGGACAACCATCACATGATCAATATGGGACAACATCACATGATCACTATGGGACAACCATCACATGATCACTATGGGACAACATCACATGATCAATATGGGACAACCAACACATGATCAATATGGGACAACATCACATGATCAATATGGGACAACATCACATGATTAATATGGGACAACCATCACATGATCAATAGGGGACAACATCACATGATCACTATGGGACAGGTTGTAATAGAGCTCATGTTCCAGCTGATAGGACATATGGAGCTATAATAAGAAAACTACGACGCTATCAACACATCGCTATGACGATGCAGGTCCAACGTGTCTTTTATTGTCCCCCTCGGCACCGCTGCAAGACTCTTTTTTGAGACATGTCTCTCTGTCTGAGTGTCTTCTGAGGACGTCCCACGGCTCGTCCTAACTTTTGTCGGCCATTTCCTTCACGAGTTCCTGATAAATCCAGAAAGTCTCTCGTCTCCTCGTCCGTCCACGTCCATCTGTCTTTGTTGCCCCCCCCCCCCACCATGTGTGAGACAGAGAGGAAACACTGCGGGAAATGAACTACAACTTCTTCTTCTTCTTGGTTTTGTGGCGGGTTGCAACCATAATTTGACCTAAAACTTAATCACAACTCATTATTTATTCAGCAAATAAGGTTTCCATCAGAGTTTATCACATAATCCAAACATCATCAAGAGAAAATCTCATGAGACCCAACGGATTCCCTTTGAGTCGATATTCAAAAAAAGAGTTGGTTGTGACTCATAGTTTGGTGTTTTTAATATTTTGCCCATTAAAAACGTTTTGTGTTGTGTTGCAGAAGGCGTACAGGGCGGAGGGTAAGAAGGAAGCCGGCTGCAGTCTGTACGCCCAGATGCCCCAAACCATCGAGACCGTCTTCGCCAAAGAGCTGACCCAGAGGCAGAGCGATGTGAGTCCTTCACAGTGTGGAGATTGGTATTTACCGGCTTCTTTCAGGGCAAAGAAAAACAAATAAGGGATTCATTTTTACTCTAAGGGCCCTTCTGGGGCCTAGGGCCCTATCTTGCACCCGGCACGGCGCATGTGCGCCCATGGGCGTGCTGGTCTTACAGGGAGGTGTGTTCAGGTGCATTCTGGGCGTGCTGGTCTTACAGGGAGGTGTGTTCAGGTGCATTCTGGGCGTGCTGGTCTTACAGGGAGGTGTGTTCAGGTGCATTCTGGGCGTGCTGGTGTTACAGGGAGGTGTGTTCATGTGCATTCTGGGCGTGCTGGTCTTACAG
>CM057258.1:1844864-1849864 GCA_029931835.1 Etheostoma nigrum
CGCAGATACACCTGCACATCTCTGGCCAGTCAGGTGAGCTCATCACGCAGATACACCTGCACATCTCTGGCCAGTCAGGTGAGCTCATCACGCAGATACACCTGCACATCTCTGGCCAGTCAGGTGAGCTCATCACGCAGATACACCTGCACATCTCTGGCCAGTCAGGTGAGCTCATCACGCAGATACACCTGCACATCTCTGGCCAGTCAGGTGAGCTCCTCACGCAGATACACCTGCACATCTCTGGCCAGTCAGGTGAGCTCATCACACAGATACACCTGCAGATCTCTAGCCAGTTAGGTGAGCTCCTCACGCAGATACACCTGCAGATCTCTAGCCAGTTAGGTGAGCTCATCACGCAGATACACCTGCAGATCTCTAGCCAGTCAGGTGAGCTCATCACACAGATACACCTGCACATCTCTGGCCAGTCAGGTGAGCTCATCACACAGATACACCTGCAGATCTCTGGCCAGTCAGGTGAGCTCATCACACAGATACACCTGCACATCTCTGGCCAGTCAGGTGAGCTCATCACGCAGATACACCTGCACATCTCTGGCCAGTCAGGTGAGCTCCTCACGCAGATACACCTGCACATCTCTGGCCAGTCAGGTGAGCTCATCACACAGATACACCTGCAGATCTCTAGCCAGTCAGGTGAGCTCATCACACAGATACACCTGCACATCTCTGGCCAGTCAGGTGAGCTCATCACACAGATACACCTGCACATCTCTGGCCAGTCAGGTGAGCTCATCACACAGATACACCTGCAGATCTCTGGCCAGTCAGGTGAGCTCATCACACAGATACACCTGCAGATCTCTGGCCAGTCAGGTGAGCTCATCACACAGATACACCTGCAGATCTCTGGCCAGTCAGGTGAGCTCATCACACAGATACACCTGCAGATCTCTGGCCAGTCAGGTGAGCTCATCACACAGATACACCTGCAGATCTCTGGCCAGTCAGGTGAGCTCCTCAAGCAGATACACCTGACCACATGGTTCTTCGCAGACCTGACTCATCTCCAACGAGCCCATTAAATACACGAGGCAATGAGGTAACAAGAGGCAGGTGACAAGAGGGCAGGGAAGCAGGTGGAAAACATCAGGTAATCACAAGAGCGGGCAGACACAGGAAGTAAGCCTAGAGGCAAGACAAGACAAAAAACAGACTTCAAAATAAAACAGGAAGCAGAACATGCAGACACTCAGGGAACACAGGACAGGACACGAGACCGGGGACAAAACTGAGACACAAACACAAGGAGGGCCAAAAGGGAAAAAGAATCCAAAACAAAACCCCAAACTACATCAGTATTCAATTTTCTGCTGAAATACAACAAGCTGCTTGTTGAATTTAAAACAAGTGAAAGGAAATTATTTTCCAATGTTCTTTTATTGAACAATTGAAAACTGAATTGAATATAAAAGGCAATAAAATAAAAGTATAACATTTTTAAGAGCTGTTTTCTGCCAATATTTTCTTTCTACTAACCCAAAGGTCTGTCTTTAGCGATGTGTTTATTGCGTCGGTTGATCTCACGATGATAAAAAGATATGTTGTGCAGCTCTATTTGAAGTCTTTGTAGTAAAATCTTGTAGTCTGTGACTAAAACCTAAGTGACACTATGACAGGTTGTCTTCAGATGTGAGACGATATAAACAAGAGGAAAAAACTGGAAGTGTGTGTATGTGTGTGTGTGTGTCATTTACTTGGACTCACACTCTAAAATTTAGTCTGTGTGGGCGTAACCATGGCAACCTTTATAAGGCAAATGGAGAGGGATTGTAGGATGAGAGCTGGAGAAGTTGAAGAGGCTACACACACACACACACACACACATACAGACACACACACATACAGACACACACAAACACGCACACACATACACACACACACAGACACACACACACACATACACACATACAGACACACACACACACGCACGCATACATACATACAGACACACACACACACATACAGACACACACAGACACAAACACACGTACACACACATACAGACACACACTCACACACACAGATGCAGCCCTGGTTCAGTTTGAGTCCGCTCGTTGCCTACACAGTAAAGAGCCTTTCCACTTCACAGTGTTATGTAACAGCTTGTTGTCCAGTCTCTCGCCATCGTGATGCACTTCTGAATGCACGCTTGTTCCTGAAAGAATTTTGGCAAAGCAGCTCAATCGGGACCAAATGAGGGTGAAAAGCTGGAGTGTTTTCTGGAGTTTTGAAACCTGGAGGATGGATTTACTGTTCGACACTCAACCACAAAGTCCTAATTTTAGATAAATGAAAACAAATGAAGCAGACGGTTCAACTACTGCCTAGATCAAGCGGGAACTTCCGAGTCTGAAAAGTGAAGCCAAAGCTGAGACTCCTTAAAGCTGTATTCTCTTTAACTTCCTGCAGGGGGAGACTCCTTAAAGCTGTATTCTCTCTAACTTCCTGCAGGGGGAGACTCCTTAAAGCTGTATTCTCTCTAACTTCCTGCAGGGGGAGACTCCTTAAAGTTGTATTCTCTCTAACTTCCTGCAGGGGGAGACTCCTTAAAGTTGTATTCTCTCTAACTTCCAGCAGGGGGAGACTCCTTAAAGCTGTATTCTCTCTAACTTCCTGCAGGGGGAGACTCCTTAAAGCTGTATTCTCTCTAACTTCCTGCAGGGGGAGACTCCTTAAAGCTGTATTCTCTCTAACTTCCTGCAGGGGGAGACTCCTTAAAGCTGTATTCTCTCTAACTTCCTGCAGGGGGAGACTCCTTAAAGCTGTATTCTCTCTAACTTCCTGCAGGGGGAGACTCCTTAAAGCTGTATTCTCTCGGTCCATTATCAACTTCACCCTAACGATTCCCTGTGACACATTGCCATTGTGTAACATTAAAACATGATTTATAAAGTTGTGCCAACAATTGTTATTTTAATAACTTAGTATTCTATGCAAAAAAAAAAATAGTAAAAGGTATAAAGGCTTTAGGCAGCCCTACACGTTATTGTAGGCCCAGTTTAATATGCAACGTAATTTTATGTAATATACAGTATGTAGTAGGGGGTCCCTGCTCCGTCTCTGTCTCTCAGTTATGGACTCCTTGGCTTAAAAACGTTGAAGACCCCCATCGGAAAGTTAGACTCAACATAAATTTATGATTTATGTTTTTAAAATGAAACCTTTTTTTAATGGCGGTAAAATGTCCTTTATGTTTCCTTTTATTTTCTCATTTTAAAGTCCGAGTCTTCGCCCCTCACCTTGTTTTCTGTCCTGCAGGTGAAGTATAAAAGCAACCAGAGCCAGAAAGCCGAGGGCTCTGCAGACCTGCCCAACCTCCTGCAGCTGGAGCACGTCCTGCACGCCAGCAAGCTGCAGAGCAACGTACGCCGCCGCCTTCACAACACAACACAACACAACACAACATCCTTACAGATGTGACAGCTCACGGATCTTCAAGTTCAAACAACTTTATTTATCCCAGAAGGGCAAATCCCATTTTAAAGTGAACATGAAACATCCAGATTCTTGAGTTGGGGACAGAATGAAGAATGAAATGTGTTGGAGCATATTTTTGAAAAGGAAAAAAATGACATAAAGTGACTACATGTTAACAGTCTACAGTGTGTGTGTGTGTGTGTTTTTTGTGTGTGTGTGTGTGTGTGTGTGTGTGTGTGTGTGTGTGTTCAGGTGGAGTACAGGAAGAAGTACAAGCAGGCGAAGGCTCAGTACCACACGGCTCTGGACACGGCTGAACAGCTCCACCACCGGGAGAACGCCGTGCTGCACAGCCAGGTTACTGCACACACTCCCTGTCCTGCCATGTCCTCTGTCTCCATGGTTACCAATCAGTCACTAGTTTCCATCCACTGGTCAGTCCAATATTGGACCAGTTGTAGTGCTATTGGACAAGTTGTAGCTCTATTGGACAAGTTGTAGCTCTATTGGACAAGTTGTAGCTCTATTGGACAAGTTGTAGCTGCTATTGGACAAGTTGTAGCTCTATTGGACAAGTTGTAGCTCTATTGGACAAGTTGTAGTGCTATTGGACAAGTTGTAGCTCTATTGGACAAGTTGTAGCTCTATTGGACAAGTTGTAGTGCTATTGGACAAGTTGTAGCTCTATTGGACAAGTTGTAGTGCTATTGGACAAGTTGTAGCTCTATTGGACAAGTTGTAGCTCTATTGGACAAGTTGTAGCTCTATTGGACAAGTTGTAGCTTTATTGGACAAGTTGTAGCTCTATTGGACAAGTTGTAGTGCTATTGGACAACTTTCCAGACTTTTTTGTAATTTTTTTGAAGTTTTTGTCAATTTTTTTCTGCACTCTTTTTGTTTTCTCCCCACATTTTTAAAGCTTTTTCCATTATTTTGGTCACTTTTTTCAATGTCAGTTCTTTTTTAGATACTATATACTTGAATAAACACCCAAATTCAATGAAAGTAGTGAACTGATCATTTATTTTACTTGTGAAGAGCGTGATATGGACCCATCCACACTATATTTGTACGATTTTTCCATTATTCTGGTCATTTTTTTGACATTCTTGTCACTTTTACCAATGTTTTGGAAACTCTCCAGACGTGTTTGTCACTTTTTTGAAGTTTTTGTTGATTTTTTTCTGCGCTCTTTTTGTTTTGTTTGTGAAGAGCGTGACATGGACCCATCCACACTATTTTTTTTGACAATTTGGTTGAAAAAAAAAACAAATTTCTGATACAGCAACTTTTTGAAAATGGGTCAAATTTGACCCGAGGACACCAGGAGGAATAAGAAGGTTGGCGTGATGTTTGTGCGTCTTCAAAAACCTGCTGATGTCCAAGCCTTTGACACTGTCCACTGGTTGGTTTGTGTACAGTAACCATAGCAACACACAGAGCTGGCTGTAAGCCGTGAACAGGCAAGAGGCCGTAAACTGTTCCAAACTGCAGTAAAAACCCTGACTGAGGATGTATGTATGCGTACGTTGTTCCTTTTTATTTTATTTAAA
>CM057258.1:1857364-1892364 GCA_029931835.1 Etheostoma nigrum
TGAGTACTGGGCTGCAGCCTGTGAGTACTGGGCTGCAGCCTGTGTGTACTGGGCTGCAGCCTGTGAGTACTGGGCTGCAGCCTGTGAGTACTGGGCTGCAGCCTGTGAGTACTGGGCTGCAGCCTGTGTGTACTGGGCTGCAGCCTGTGAGTACTGGGCTGCAGCCTGTGTGTACTGGGCTGCAGCCTGTGTGTACTGGGCTGCAGCCTGTGAGTACTGGGCTGCAGCCTGTGTGTTCTGGGCTGCAGCCTGTGTGTACTGGGCTGTAGCCTGTGTGTACTGGGCTGCAGCCTGTGAGTACTGGGAGTACTGGGCTGCAGCCTGTGAGTACTGGGAGTACTGGGCTGCAGCCTGTGAGAACTGGGAGTACTGGGCTGCAGCCTGTGAGTACTGGGAGTACTGGGCTGCAGCCTGTGAGTACTGGGAGTACTGGGCTGCAGCCTGTGAGAACTGGGAGTACTGGGCTGCAGCCTGTGTGTGTTTACAGCAGCTCTGTGTCGCCCTCTAGCTGCGGTACTGCTGGGACTCCAAGCTGATGAGAGGCCTGATGTCTTCAGTCACAGAGACGCCAGAGATCGTCCTCGCCAGGGAGAACGCCAAGAGGATCAGTGATGTACACAGACATGCACATTACCCTTCATATACACGTATGGTGGTTTTCCACTCGCCTCTACTCGCCTTTTTTGGTTTTCCATTATGAAAAAAAGTCCCTGGGACCTGCTACTAACTAACTTAAAATGAAAATACCCAAACCGGCAAGTGTCAACATCTGTTATTAAACGTCGCCATGGTAACGTGAGTTGTGAAGTGCTGACCCAATCCCATTTATACCTGTCTGGACCCATGTGGCCTCACTCACACACTCACCACCTGATCAGTGAAGTCTGGGAGTCTTTAGTCCTCAGGACTCTGGGATTGGGGTCTTGTGTCCCTGTAGAAAGCTGACGTACTGCTCCTTTAACGCAGGTCCAGTACCGAGAGGAAGTGGGCCGCGGCACCGCCGTCAGAGACACGCCGGAGATGGAGCGAGTCCGACGCAACCAGGAGAACATCAGCTCGGTGGGGACACACACACATATACACACACACACACATAAACACACACACACATATATATATACACACATACACACACACACACACACACATATACACACACACACCCACACACACACCACACACACACACACACACACACACTCATATACACACACACACATAAACACACACACACACACATATATACACATACACACACACACACACATACACACACACACACATAAACACACACACACATATATACACACATACACACACACACACACATACACACACACACCACACACACACACACACACACACACACACACACTCATATACACACACACACATAAACACACACACACACACATATATACACATACACACACACACACACATACACACACACACACACACACTCATACACACACACACATAAACACACATATACACACACACACACACACATACACACACACACACATATATACACACACACACACATAAACACACACACACACATAAACACACACACACACATATACACACACACACATAAACACACACCAACACACACACACACACATATATACACACACACACACATAAACACACACATGTACCCCCCCCCCACACACACACACACACAAACACATATACACACAAACACACACATAGCCACACACACACACACATAAACACACCAACACACACACACACACACACATTAACACACACATAAACACACACACACACACAAACACACACATATACCCACACACACACACACACATTAACACACACACACATACACACACACATACCAACACACACCAACATACACACACACAAGCACACGCATACATAAACACACACACACACACCAGTGAGTGACCAGCTCTGTTGTCATGGCGACCAGGTCAGATTACCACTGGCAGCTATAATGGTGAAAACTTTCAGCGTCAAACACTTTATTTCCTGCTTTCTGGTGAATTTCACTGCAATAATTTGTGCCTTTTCTGCATCGATTTATGTTGCAAATGTCTTTGTTTGTGTAAAAGAAATTATTACCTAATTATTATTAATAATATAATCAACAGGTTCCAAACGGGCACTTTTTAATAAACCAGTAAACTAGTAATGACAAATGCCGGTCCAGCTGGTTTGTGTGAAAATCCAAAGGGTTCCACTTCATACACCAGATCGGACTGGTAAAAAATTAATATCTGTGTATATTGTGTAGCTTGGTTAAAAAAGTTGCATGGTCGATGGGAAGACACCAGACTTAAAATCTCTTTTGATCCCAACAAACGAGTTAAAAACGGCCATAAATTATGCTAAATGTGCCATAAACTCATATTTATGTGTCATAAATACACTTTAAATTTGTATAGGAGTGCTACATAGAATACCAAAAGTGTGGTAATGTCAAGATTATGTTCCTCAAATGCACTAAAAATCTCAAGTTGAATACAATATTTATAGAATATAAGGGTAAACATGTCCTAAATCATGCTAAATGTGCCATAAACTCACATTAAATGTCATTAATACACTTTAAATTCCTATAGGAGTGCTGGTAAATTTAAGATTATGTTCCTAAAAATGAATATCTATGTCTATTGTGTATTTTGGTTGTGGCGTCACACCCAATGTTTCCTGCCTGTCCCCCCACCAGGTCAAGTACAAGCAGAGTGCAGTGAAGGCCTCCAGCGTCGGCGTGACTCCAGAACTGGAGAGAGTCCGGCAGAACCAGGAGAACATCAGCTCGGCAAGACACACGTCTACCATCCCATCCCGAGCCCATGAAAATACTATATATTACCTATTATAAAATACTGTATTACCTGCAGGTCTAGGTAACATGTATTACCTGCAGGTCTAGGTAACATGTATTATCTGCAGGTCTAGGTAACATGTATTACCTGCAGGTCTAGGTAACATGTATTACCCGCAGGTCTAGGAAACATGTATTACCTGTAACCTAGGTAACATGTATTATCTGCAGGTCTAGGTAACATGTATTACCTGCAGGTCTAGGTAACATGTATTACCTGCAGGTCTAGGTAACATGCATTACCTGTAGGTCTAGGTAACATGTATTACCTGCAGGTCTAGGTAACATGCTCTACCTGCAGGTCTAGGTAACATGTATTACCTGCAGGTCTGGTAACATGTATTACCTGCAGGTCTAGGTAACATGTATTACCTGCAGGTCTAGGTAACATGTATTACCTGCAGGTCTAGGTAACATGCATTACCTGCAGGTCTGGTAACATGTATTACCTGCAGGTCTAGGTAACATGTATTACCTGCAGGTCTAGGTAACATGCTCTACCTGCAGGTCTAGGTAACATGTATTACCTGCAGGTCTGGTAACATGTATTACCTGCAGGTATAGGTAACATGTATTACCTGCAGGTCTAGGTAACATGCATTACCTGCAGGTCTGGTAACATGTATTACCTGCAGGTCTGGTAACATGTATTACCTGCAGGTCTAGGTAACATGTATTACCTGCAGGTCTGGTAACATGTATTACCTGCAGGTCTAGGTAACATGCATTACCTGCAGGTCTGGTAACATGTATTACCTGCAGGTCTAGGTAACATGTATTACCTGTAACCTAGGTAACATGTATTACCTGTAACCTAGGTAACATGTATTACCTGTAACCTAGGTAACATGTATTACCTGCAGGTCTAGGTAACATGTATTACCTGCAGGTCTAGGTAACATGTATTACCTGCAGGTCTGGTAACATGTATTACCTGCAGGTCTGGTAACATGTATTACCTGCAGGTCTAGGTAACATGTATTACTGCAGGTCTAGGTAACATGTATTACCTGCAGGTCTAGGTAACATGTATTACCTGCAGGTCTAGGTAACATGCTCTACCTGCAGGTCTAGGTAACATGTATTACCTGCAGGTCTAGGTAACATGTATTACCTGCAGGTATAGGTAACATGTATTACCTGCAGGTCTAGGTAACATGCATTACCTGCAGGTCTGGTAACATGTATTACCTGCAGGTCTGGTAACATGTATTACCTGCAGGTCTAGGTAACATGTATTACCTGCAGGTCTGGTAACATGTATTACCTGTAGGTCTAGGTAACATGTATTACCTGCAGGTCTAGGTAACATGCATTACCTGCAGGTCTGGTAACATGTATTACCTGCAGGTCTAGGTAACATGTATTACCTGTAACCTAGGTAACATGTATTACCTGTAACCTAGGTAACATGTATTACCTGTAACCTAGGTAACATGTATTACCTGCAGGTCTAGGTAACATGTATTACCTGCAGGTCTAGGTAACATGTATTACCTGCAGGTCTGGTAACATGTATTACCTGCAGGTCTGGTAACATGTATTACCTGCAGGTCTAGGTAACATGTATTACTGCAGGTCTAGGTAACATGCTGTACCTGCAGGTCTAGGTAACATGCATTACTTGCAGGTCTAGGTAACATGTATTACCTGCAGGTCTAGGTAACATGTATTACTGCAGGTCTAGGTAACATGTATTACCTGCAGGTCTAGGTAACATGTATTACTGCAGGTCTAGGTAACATGTATTACCTGCAGGTCTAGGTAACATGTATTACTGCAGGTCTAGGTAACATGTATTACCTGCAGGTCTAGGTAACATGTATTACTGCAGGTCTAGGTAACATGCTGTACCTGCAGGTCTAGGTAACATGCATTACTTGCAGGTCTAGGTAACATGTATTACCTGCAGGTCTAGGTAACATGTATTACTGCAGGTCTAGGTAACATGCTGTACCTGCAGGTCTAGGTAACATGTATTACCTGCAGGTCTAGGTAACATGTATTACCTGCAGGTCTAGGTAACATGTATTACCTGCAGGTCTAGGTAACATGTATTACCTGCAGGTCTAGGTAACATGTATTACCTGCAGGTCTAGGTAACATGTATTACCTGCAGGTCTAGGTAACATGTATTACCACGGGAGTCCTGCGGAAGTCCCGAAAAATTGTCACCATCTTACACACACACACACACACACACACACACACACACAGGTGTATTGTATAACACTAATTATCATGTGTGTAAACAGGTGAAGTACCAGCGCGGACTGCTGGAGATGAGGGGGCGGAGCCACAGCGAGCTGGACACGCCTGAGTACAGGCGTGTCAGGAAGTCCCAGGACTCCGTCTCCATGGTAGCGGCCTGGTTGTCATGGCTCCCATCTGGCTGTGGGAGGAGCTAACACGAGTGACGTGGCACCACGGGTCGGGCTGACTCACCACTACTAACACTGGCCACAGACAGCTGTGTGTGTGTGTGTGTGTGTGGGTGTGTGTGTGTTGGTGTATATATGTGTGTGTGTGTGTGTGTGGGTGTATGTGTGTGTGTTTATGTGGGTGTGTGTGTTCGTTAATAATAAATGATTTAAAAACATCCCATGTGTGTTTTATTTGCTCACTGACCAAAAGCACCCTGACCTGTTTGTGTGTGTGTGTGTGTGTGTGTGTGTGTGTGTGTGTGTGTGTGTGTGTGATTTTTAACACTGTGTGTATTAATACATTTGTCATTTCCGTGACATTGTCACTGACGTGTGTGTTGGTATTTGCCCCTCCAACAGGCCAAGTACCACGAGGACTTTGAGCGGGCACGCGGCCGAGGCTGCACGCCCGGATTGGACGAGCCCAGCATGGAACGCTACCAGAGAGCCAATCAGATGATCGCAGAGGCGGGCTACAGCAAAGGGATGCACCCCCAGGCGATGGACATGGACAGACGACCAGGGGGCATCATCGTAGGTCAGTGACCCAGATCTGTTTAGGTCCACCATTTACTTCTGTGCGTCTAGGTTCATTTACTCGTCATTAACACTTCCTGCGTGCAGGATCTTTTCACAATAAAAGCCTTCTAGTATTTCATTCTTAAATTAAAAGTTGACTGTGGAGTGTGTGGAGAAGAAATTGTGCCTTGATGTTAACATGGAGACACTTCTGCAGAGGTTAAATGTTTTTATTGTTGGCATTCAAACGTCTATTCATACATACATTCATGAATATATATACAGTGGGTACGGAAAGTATTCAGACCCCTTTAAATTTTTCACTCTTTGTTTCATTGCAGCCATTTTCCAAAAATCAAAAAAGTTCATTTTATTTCTCAGTAATGTACACTCAGCACCCCATCTTGGACAGAAAAAAACAGAAATGTAGAAATTTTTGCAAATTTATTAAAAAACAAAAACTGAAATATCACATGGTCATAAGTATTCAGACCCTTTGCCGTGACCCTCATATGTAACTCAGGTGCTGTCTATTTCTTCTGATCATCCTTGAGATGGTTCTACACCTTCATTGGAGTCCAGCTGTGTTTGATTATACTGATTGGACTTGATTAGGAAAGCCACACACCTGTCTATATAAGACCTTACAGCTCACAGTGCATGTCAGAGCAAATGACAATCATGAGGTCAAAGGAACTGCCTGAGGAGCTCAGAGACAGAATTGTGGCAAGGCACAGATCTGGTCAAGGTTACAAAAAAATTTCTGCTGCACTTAAGGTTCCTAAGAGCACAGTGGCCTCCATAATCCTCAAATGGAAGACGTTTGGGACGACCAGAACCCTTCCTAGAGCTGGCCGTCCGGCCAAACTGAGCTATCGGGGGAGAAGAGCCTTGGTGAGAGAGGCAAAGAAGAACCCAATGGTCACTGTGGCTACGCTCCAGAGATGCAGTCGGGAGATGGGAGAAAGTTGTAGTAAGTCAACCATCACTGCAGCAATCCACCAGTCGGGGCTTTATGGCAGAGTGGCCCGAAGGAAGCCTCTCCTCAGTGCAAGACACATGAAAGCCCGCATGGAGTTTGCTAAAAAACACCTGAAGGACTCCAAGATGGTGATAAATAAAATCCTCTGGTCTGATGAGACCAAGATAGAACTTTTTGGCCTTAATTCTAAGCGGTATGTGTGGAGAAAACCAGGCACTGCTCATCACCTGTCCAATACAGTCCCAACAGTGAAGCATGGTGGTGGCAGCATCATGCTGTGGGGGTGTTTTTCAGCTGCAGGGACAGGACGACTGGTTGCAATCGAGGGAAAGATGAATGCGGCCAAGTACAGGGATATCCTGGACGAAAACCTTTTCCAGAGTGCTCTGGACCTCAGACTGGGCCGAAGGTTTACCTTCCAACAAGACAATGACCCTAAGCACACCGCTAAAATAACGAAGGAGTGGCTTCACAACAACTCCGTGGCTGTTCTTGAATGGCCCAGCCAGAGCCTTGACTTAAACCCAATTGAGCATCTCTGGAGAGACCTGAAAATGACTGTCCACCAACGTTTACCATCCAACCTGACAGAACTGGAGAGGATCTGCAAGGAGGAATGGCAGAGGATACCCAAATCCAGATGTGAAAAACTTGTTGCATCTTTCCCAAAACGACTCATGGCTGTATTAGATCAAAAGGGTGCTTCTACTAAATACTGAACAAAGGGTCTGAATACTTATGACCATGTGATATTTCAGTTTTTGTTTTTTAATAAATTTGCAAAAATTTCTACATTTCTGTTTTTTTCTGTCCAAGATGGGGTGCTGAGTGTACATTACTGAGAAATAAAATGAACTTTTTTGATTTTTGGAAAATGCCTGCAATGAAACAAAGAGTGAAAAATTTAAAGGGGTCTGAATACTTTCCGTACCCACTGTATATATATTATATATATACGTATATATATATATATATATATATATTTCTGATTGCTTATTAATAGAAACATGTCCCAGATCCCATGATCCCAGTCCGTGTAAATGTAGTTCTTTAAATTAAATGAGCTCTTCCTCCTCTTTGAAGACCTGAAGGTGTGGAGGACAGACCCCGGCTCCATCTTTGACTTTGACCCTCTGGAGGACAACATCCAGTCCAAGAGCCTCCGCAGGATGACTGGTAGTCCCCCCACCAAAATAAACCAACCCAGCCTGTGGCTGCTGTAGTTGACCACACCAAGGCCTTGTGCCGCATGTTTGAATTAACACCGATATGAAAGGTCCAGCAGTGTCCTTCACTTTATAGATATTTTTTCATATTGTCAACAAAATCCCATAAAGAGCCTCAAACGATGGGGGATTGTATTGTGTGTGTATTAGTGAGTCACACTGTGTGTCCTCCTGCGTCCCTGTGTGATACAGGATGGTATATATAGTATAAAGTGGACCAGCTGCTGTGTCCTCCTGCGTCCCTGTGTGATACAGGACGGTATATATAGTATAAAGTGGACCAGCTGCTGTGTCCTCCTGTGTCCCTGTGTGATACAGGACGGTATATATAGTATAAAGTGGACCAGCTGCTGTGTCCTCCTGCGTCCCTGTGTGATACAGGACGGTATATATAGTATAAAGTGGACCAGCTGCTGTGTCCTCCTGTGTCCCTGTGTGATACAGGACGGTATATATAGTATAAAGTGGACCAGCTGCTGTGTCCTCCTGCGTCCCTGTGTGATACAGGATGGTGTATATATAGTATAAAGTGGACCAGCTGCTGTGTCCTCCTGCGTCCCTGTGTGATAAAACTGTAGACATGCATGGAGTAGATTCAAGGCAGAGAAATGTGGGCAATGTTAGCATTAGCATAGTAAGTTAGTGATTTTTAAGTTTCAATTAAGAACATGGTTGCAGGTATATATGTACAGGACTGTATAGACCACAAAACAAGACTGTCCTAATTTTTAAGTCAATTATTTAAGCCTGAAATACACGTATGGGTCTCTCAGGTCCCTCTGGCGGCCCCTGTTGCTCAGTGTCTATGGATGGATACCCTTCGGTTTCAAGTAAGCTTGCGTCCTCCCTAGGTTTTTTCTTTAACTGTCTATGGTTTTCAAGGGCCATACACCCCTACCCCTCAGTCAACATGAGGACTGGGACAGCCCGTAGTCCCGCGTGAACGCGTAAAACCTAGGGGAAGGGGTACGGGTAAGACAGAGAAATGAGATTCAGTCCCACACACACCGTCCTGCTGCCATACATACTCCCAGAGCAAAATAGTGTATTTATTTTTAATTATCTTTTAATGGCCAGGACAGCTACTGTAGGGGAGAAAGGGGAGAGAGCCACAGGGCGGACTCGAACCCTGGACCTCTGCGTCGAGGCATAAACCTCTATGTAGATCTGATCTACCCACTGAGCCAAAGTGGCCTCAGAAGGATCCAGTGGGTTCATGTTTTTATCCCCGGGGTCACCGAGACTACCAAAGTCGTACATATATCGACTACAAATGACGCAATATGACTAAAAAAAAGATGCAAAACCTCCACAAAAAGATGTAAAGGCCTATTTTCTAATAATCCGTCCATGGCTGAAGGCCACAGACAGGAAGTCAGAGGACACGTTTTCGGTGTTTTCGTGGGATTTGTTGCCAATAAGAGAAATGTCGCGAGTCTCGTCCTTTTTAACCCTTGTGTTGTCTTCCCGTCAACCATTAAAAAAACACAGTTTTGGTCACTTTTTTTAACATTATTATCGCTTTTTCTGACATTTTTTGTCACTTTTTCAATGCTGTCGATGCTTTATTTGATGTTTTTGCCAAATCTTTTTGATGTTTTTATTGTTGACATTTTATGCGCTTATTTCGACGGCCCATTTTTTTGGGTAAAAAAAAAAAAAGAAAAACTGAAAACAGGTCCAATTTGACCCAAGGACAACATAAGGGTTAAGATGTTCAGATGTGTCTGTGTTTTTCTGTCTCTCTCTTTCCTTGGCTCACTTATTTTATTTCCTCTCCTCCTGTCCTTGTCTGTCCTTGGCTTTATTCCCACCCTGCGCTGCCCCCTGGTGGTGGCTGCCGGCAGAGCGGGCTGAGAGCAGACTCAACCGGCAGCAGTCTGTCAGCCACAGCCGGGCTCAGTCTGTCAGCTCCCTGACCTCTGACCCCTGGGACCGCAGCGGCTCCGAGACCTCCGGTACCTTCACTCACGTCTTCCTTTCTCACTTTAGACTTACACGTGGAGGCGCCGCTGTCGGAGAGACACTCGCATGTTTGTTTTTTTTCCACATTCTTCTGAAGTCTCTAATCCACAAATGAAACTAATCCACGCAGTCTTCTCACAGGTTGTGTTGTTTAACATCCTTCACTCTGAAGTTTCTCTAAAACCACCGAGTGTTCACAGCAGAGGAGGCTCGTCTTCATCGGGCCGTGCTTTCAAGAAGCTCGTAAAACCCCCCTTGTTGTTTTTCGAATGCACTTTGTCCAGTAGTGTGTGTGTGTGTGTGTGTGTGTGTGTGTGTGTGTGTGTGTGTGTGATGCCTCCTGGGTGTTTTTTTAATGTCTTATTGTTTTAAGGGTTTAACTTCGGTTTGCCTTTCATTTTCTAGTTTTTATTAATAAAGGTGCAGTACGTGATGTTAAGTAGCTCAGTCTGGGAACCGGAGGGTCGCTGGTCCAAGTCCCCATACGGACCAAAGTATGGTGGTGGACTGGTACCTGGAGAGGTGCTGGTTCACCTCCTGGGCACTGCCAAGGTGCTCTTGAGCAAGGCATCGAACCCCCAACTGCTCGGGGCGCCTTTCCATGGACCCCCCCCCCCCCCACTCTGACATCTCTCTATTAGTGCATGTACTGAGCATGTGTAGTTCAGGCCTGTGAGTTAATAAAGTATCCATTGTTAATATTATTATAATATACAGATCTGGCTGAATATAAACAGAAAGGAGTGCACGAGACACGAAACAATCGGCAACAGGCAGCGACAGTTGATGGTTGGGGGGGGCAGCATCTGAATGTGTCGGCAGGCCAGTAGTTATCTGTCCGTGCATCTGGGGGGCGGAGCTTCTGAAGGAGGGGGGGGGGTGGGGTTGTATTTGTTAAGATATATATCAAAATATATGTCAACAATCTTTGCGTTTTATCGCCTAGTGCACCTTTAATGTTCAGAAAAGACCATCAGACTTATATATTCTTTGTTTCTCTGTGATGTGTGTGTGTGTGTGTGTGTGTGTGTGTGTGTGTGTGTGTGTGGCCCAGCTCCAGTCCTTCCTGGAGCGTACCATCAGGGCATCCACATGCAGCAGCAGCAGCAGTATCACGGCTACATGCACCAGACCAGCATGTCGTCCGTCAGATCCGTCACCTCCCCGCCACACTCCGCCACAATGGTACGTTCCATTTCTCCCAGCTGTCTTTTAGGAAACAGCAGGCTCGTTGGAGGCGAGCCAGGTCTGCGCAGAATCCATCCCCGTTGCATGCTGGGTAGATTTGCGTCCGACTTGATCCCGACTCGCTCTGACGTCGTGCACACGTAGGCGACGATAATCTCACGAGAGCGAGGCGGCCGCACGTCTGAGACCAGGGGGCCGCAGGTCTGAGACCAGGGGGCTGCAGGTCTGAGACCAGGGGTCCACAGGTCTGAGACCAGGGGGCCGCAGGTCTGAGACCAGGGGGCTGCAGGTCTGAGACCAGGGGTCCACAGGTCTGAGACCAGGGGGCCGCATGTCTGAGACCAAGGGTCCACAGGTCTGAGACCAGGGGGCCGCAGGTCTGAGACCAGGGGGCCGCAGGTCTGAGACCAAGGGTCCACAGGTCTGAGACCAGGGGGCCGCAGGTCTGAGACCAGGGGGCCGCAGGTCTGAGACCAAGGGTCCACAGGTCTGAGACCAGGGGGCCGCAGGTCTGAGACCAAGGGTCCACAGGTCTGAGACCAGGGGGCCGCATGTCTGAGACCAAGGGTCCACAGGTCTGAGACCAGGGGGCCGCATGTCTGAGACCAAGGGTCCACAGGTCTGAGACCAGGGGGCCGCAGGTCTGAGACCAAGGGTCCACAGGTCTGAGACCAGGGGGCCGCAGGTCTGAGACCAGGGGGCCGCAGGTCTGAGACCAAGGGTCCACAGGTCTGAGACCAGGGGGCCGCAGGTCTGAGACCAGGGGGCCGCAGGTCTGAGACCAAGGGTCCACAGGTCTGAGACCAGGGGGCCGCAGGTCTGAGACCAGGGGGCCGCAGGTCTGAGACGCAGGGATTTACTAGGGATGCACCGCTTCCAGATTTTTGGGGATCGGCTGAATACCGAATCCACTGGTTAAGCTTCTGCTTAATCCTCCTCCCATCCTCAGTCCGTTACCACGGTAACCACATTACCGAAGTAACCAGCGTCCTGTGCTGGGACCGTCCTTCCTTTGCCGTACCTGAAGTTGCTGCATGTCGACTGCCGTCTGTAGATTCCTTCATGCACACCTCGTATTCTTCCAGATTTTTCACATCAGATGTTGTTACCACGGCGATGTTGTGTATAGCAGCACCCACTGCTAGCCTAGCTTAGCACAGAGCCTGGAGGTAACCGGCTCCAACTAGCTTACAGCTTCCAATGAGGGACAAAATAACGCCACACAGTCATCTTCTAACCATATACCGGGAACTATATTCTCAGAAAGCCAAAGCACTGCTACCTGGGCGGAGTGATTAGCGCAACACCTGAAAAGCACTCCGCCCAAGTAGCAGAAGTAGCAGTGCTTCGCCTTCTGAGAATATAGTTCCCA
This sequence comes from Etheostoma nigrum, assembly GCA_029931835.1. Classification (NCBI taxonomy): domain Eukaryota; kingdom Metazoa; phylum Chordata; class Actinopteri; order Perciformes; family Percidae; genus Etheostoma; species Etheostoma nigrum. The sequence continues at coordinate 1,869,921 of CM057258.1, forward strand.
GTTAGTATGCGGTTAGAAGATGGCTGTGTGTCATGTGACCATGTTATTTGTATCACAACATGTAATTAGGAACATGTTGGCGTTATTTTGTCACTTATAGGGAGTGTCCCCCACCCCTCAATGTGAGTCGTGCATGCTCAGATTTAAAGGGTTTACAACATAACTGTCATACTGAAATTAGTGAAATCCATGAAATAATAAAGTTTTCTCATTACAAACAATAACAGAAGATGGGCATCATTTAAAAAAATGTTGTAGCTAGCTATGCTTGATTGATGCTAACATTAGCTCTAAACGCCATTCAACTGACAGCCTTTGTTGTGTTGGATGCTAACTTGTAGCTAAGCTAGCAGTGAACCAACTTGGTTAAGTAGGTCCATTTTTACTGTGTTGACGTTACAGAAGTCTCTCGTTAGCATCTTGTAGGGCATGCGCGACTCAAATCGGGGAGAGACAGGGAGCAGTAGGCTAGTTGGAGCCGGTTACCGCCAGCATCTGTGCTAAGCTAGGCTAGCAACGGGGCCGTCAGACAGAGTTACGACCCACACGGAGATGAGAAGGGTGTGGATGGATTTATCTAACTCTGGGGGAGTTTTTTCCAAATTTTGCCTTTTCCACCAAAGTTTTCTAGTGCAATACTTCAAAAACACTTTAATGGAAATTAGATTAGATTAGATTAGATTATACTTTATTCATCCCACAACGGGGACATTTTGTTATTACAGCAGCAGCATTTTTTTCAATAACAGCAAGAAAACAAAAACACACAAACAAGTAAGCACACAAGAAATATAGGCAAACAATAGACAACAATAATATGGTAGACTGAGTAAGTCAAATAAAGGTATTTTAAAGTGCGGTTGCCATGATACAAGAAACAATATTGCAGTGTAAGGGACGTTAAAATGAAATTGAAAGTGTAATTAGAGTAATGAAGCAAGAGTCGGTAGCATAATTTAAATTATATTAACCTGTGACCATAAATATTGAAAAGTAAGTACTTGAAACGCGACTAATGTATGAAACAAATGTGTTTTAATCCCAATTAAAACACACAAGAGACTGTGTTCAGAGTCTTTACAGAATGAAATGTAACAGATCCACAGCACCGTCTTGGCCTAACATCGGAGGACACCAGGATTTGACACCGCTGTTGGTTTGTGGATGTCGGGCATTCTTGTCCTAGAGGTTCTAGAGGTTCCTAGAGGTTCCTAGAGGTCCTAGAGGTTCTAGAGGTTTCTAGAGGTTTCTAGAGGTTCCTAGAGGTTCCTAGAGGTTCTAGAGGTTCCTAGAGGTCCTAGAGGTCCTAGAGGTTCTAGAGGTCCTAGAGGTTCCTAGAGGTTCTAGAGGTTCCTAGAGGTCCTAGAGGTCCTAGAGGTTCTAGAGGTTCCTAGAGGTTCCTAGAGGTCCTAGAGGTTCCTAGAGGTTCTAGAGGTTCCTAGAGGTCTCTAGAGGTTCCTAGAGGTTCCTAGAGGTCCTAGAGGTTCCTAAAGGTTCCTGGGTTAGGGTTAAAAAAAAATACACAAATCAACCCAAAATCCATCAAGAAACCACAAATAAAAAAAACCCAGCTCACTTAGAAAACACTGGCATGTTGGTCAATAAGAAAACAAATCTCGCAGGAAGATGAAGTGCAATGATGAGTAGCTTTCAGCCGTCAATAAGAGTATCGGTCAGTGAGTGTTTGTCCTCAGATTTCTTGATTTCTTCCTTTTGGCAACACAGACAAACTGCATGTTTTAAACTGCTCCAACTCTGTGGAACTCATTGCCTGCAGCTGTAAATGTAAATGTGCTGTATTTATATAGTGCTGTTCTAGTCTTAACAACTACTCATACAGCGCTTTTACATCATACAGGAACCATTCACACACATTCATACACTGTGGCCGAGGCTGCCGTACAAGGTGCCACCTGCTCATCAGATAAACACTCACACACATTTACACACCTGCTCATCAGATACACACACTCACACACATCTTACACACCTGCTCATCAGATACACACTCACACACATTTACACACCTGCTCATCAGATAAACACTCACACACATTCACACACCTGCTCATCAGATACACACTCACACACATTCACACACCTGCTCATCAGATACACACTCACACACATTTACATACCTGCTCATCAGATACACACACACACACATCTACACACCTGCTCATCAGATACACACTCACACACATTCACACACCTGCTCATCAGATACACACACACACACATCTACATACCTGCTCATCAGATAAACACTCACACACATTCACACTCCGATGCGCAGCATCGGGGGCAACTCGGGGTTCAGTGTCTTGCCCAAGGACACTTCGACATGGGACTGCAGGGCCAGGGATTGAACCACCAACCTTCCAATTGGCAGGCAGCCGCTCTACCACTGAGCCACAGCCGCCCACGACTGCTAGAAGCTTGTCCACTTTTAAATCATTGCTGAAGACTTATTTATTTGAAATAGCGTTTGGCTCAGGGGAGCCGCACTGATGAATGTTGTACTCTGTTTTCTTAGTATTTGCTATTTATTGTGTCTTCTATTGTATCTGTTTCTTACTGTGAAGTACTTTGGTAGGCCTCGGCCTTGGAAATGTGCTATACAAATAAATATGACATTGACATTGACATTGACATTGACATTGTCCGCTGATTTTAAAGAGCCTCTCTCCCTGTGACGCTTCATGTTGTCCGCAGCGTGTTTACCGGGCGCTGTACGACTACGCGGCCCAGGACCACGACGAGGTCTCCTTCAGGGACGGGGACGTCATCGTCAACGCTCAGCCCATCGACGAGGGCTGGATGTACGGCACCGTGCAGCGCACCGGCAAGTCGGGCATGCTGCCGGCGAACTACGTGGAGTGCTGCAACTAGAGGAGAGAGAGAGAGAGAGAGAGAGAGAGAGAGAGAGAGAGAGCAAGGGGTGAGAAATGGTAAAAATGTGATGAATAAAATCCATCCAGGCTGTTATAAAGTCAGCAGTCGGTGATGTCCTTTTGCATTTTTAGGGGTGGTTTACGTTTTTTAGATGTTTCAAACACAGACAAAAACAGTCAGATGTTGTTGTTTTTTTTTAAATCAGGAAAGACCAGAATGCATTGCAGCTACAGGGACAGGAGCTGTGTTGGAAACGGTTCCCTATCACGGGAAGAGTTCCCTTTTATAGTGTGTTTGCCATTTTGTAGAGGTGTTCAAATCCTCCTTCAATATATCCTCACTATAGCTAACTATTGGGGGGGGGGGGGGTGAATGGTGTGTGCTCGACGGCTGACGCTACCCAGAATGCCTGAAGGACGTGGGACATTTTAAAGTTTGAACGCTGTTTCTTGGTAAATGTCTGATTGAGTAGACAGCAGATGGAAAGGGAGGACTTTGAGTCTCCATTGACTTGAATGGGGAGGAATGTGAAAGTGATGGAAGGTGTCCTGATCACGCTGAACATTTGGAGGATTGGATCTATGTTGAAAGATGTGGAAGGAGTTAATGTCCATCCATCCCTCCATCCATCCCTCCCTCCCTCCATCTATCCATCCCTCCCTTCCTCCATCCATCCATCCATCCATCCCTCCCTCCCTCCATCCATCCATCCCTCTCCCTCCATCCCTCCATCCATCCCTCCATCCACCCATCCCTCCATCCATCCCTCCCTTCCTCCATCCATCCACCCATCCCTCCATCCATCCCTCCCTCCCTCCATCCATCCATCCATCCCTCTCTCCCTCCATCCCTCCATCCATCCCTCCATCCACCCATCCCTCCATCCATCCCTCCCTCCCTCCATCCCTCCATCCACCCATCCTCTCCATCCATCCATCCCTCCTCCATCCATCCCTCTCTCCATCCATCCCTCCTCCATCCATCCCTCCATCCATCCCTCCCTCCATCTATCCATCCCTCTCTCCCTCCATCCCTCCATCCACCCATCCCTCCATCCACCCATCCCTCCATCCATCCCTCCCTTCCTCCATCCCTCCCTCCCTCCATCCCTCCATCCACCCATCCCTCCCTTCCTCCATCCATCCATCCATCCCTCCCTCCTCCATCCATCCATCCCTCCATCCATCCCTCCCTCCCTCCATCTATCCATCCCTCTCTCCCTCCATCCATCCCTCCATCCACCCATCCCTCCCTTCCTCCATCCATCCATCCATCCCTCCTCCATCCATCCCTCCTCCATCCATCCATCCCTCCCTCCATCCATCCCTCCATCTCTCCCTCCATCCCTCCATCTCTCCCTCCATCCATCCCTCCCTTCCTCCATCCCTCCCTCCTTCCATCCCTCCATCCATCCCTCCCTTCCTCCATCCATCCATCCATCCCTCCTCCATCCATCCATCCATCCCTCCATCCATCCCTCCTCCATCCATCCATCCCTCCATCCATCCCTCCCTCCCTCCATCCATCCATCTTCATCTGCTTATCCGGTATCGGGTCGGGGGTGCAGCAGCTCCAGCAGGGAACCCCAAACTTAACATGCAAAAAAAAAAGGGAATAGAAAAGTAATAAATATGTAGAAGAAGAGCCTTCAGCATTCACACAAACTAAGCGGTGGAGCAGCAGGTCCCGCCTTCTGAGAGAGTGTGGGGGGGGGGGGTAAGCAGCTCATACAACCACGCAAGGATGGTGGAGAGGAGGAGAGAAGGAGAGGAGGAGAGGAGCAGAGGAAGGAAACACATTAAGATCTGAGTTTTTAGAATTGGAAGGTAAGACGGACACCTTTCTGTCTTTTACTTGGAAATGATGCAACCAAAGGAGGGAGGGGACGGGTGGAGGTTTAGAGATCACTCCAGTTTAATCCTTTATTTATCCTGAGTTTTAATCCATGTCCAGGTGAGTGTAGTTTTAGTTTTTTGACTTCTGAAATATAATCTACAGAAAAACAGAGAGATCCCACAGCGGCTCCACTTTGGTTTTAAACAGCAAAACTAACCTCACTAACACACTCTCTCAGTTTAATCAGTTACATTAAAGGTCCCATGACATGGTCTCTTTGGATGCTTTATATAGACCTTAGTGGTCCCCTAATACCGTATCTGAAGTCTCTTTTATATAGACCTTAGTGGTCCCCTAATACTGTATCTGAAGTCTCTTTATATACACCTTAGTGGTCCCCTAATACCGTATCTGAAGTCTCTTTTATATAGACCTTAGTGGTCCCCTAATACCGTATCTGAAGTCTCTTTTATATAGACCTTAGTGGTCCCCTAATACCGTATCTGAAGTCTCTTTTATATAGACCTTAGTGGTCCCTAATACTGTATCTGAAGTCTCTTTATATAGACCTTAGTGGTCCCTAATACTGTATCTGAAGTCTCTTTTATATAGATCTTAGTGGTCCCCTAATACCGTATCTGAAGTCTCTTTTATATAGACCTTAGTGGTCCCTAATACTGTATCTGAAGTCTCTTTTATATAGACCTTAGTGGTCCCTAATACTGGATCTGAAGTCTCTTTTATATAGACCTTAGTGGTCCCTAATACTGTATCTGAAGTCTCTTTATATAGACCTTAGTGGTCCCCTAATACTGGATCTGAAGTCTCTTTTATATAGACCTTAGTGGTCCCTAATACTGTATCTGAAGTCTCTTTATATAGACCTTAGTGGTCCCCTAATACTGGATCTGAAGTCTCTTTTATATAGGCTCAGATCGGCCAATCAGGAATCTTCCCCTTATGACCTCATAAGGGGGAAGATTCCAGATTGGCCCATCTGAGCTTTCATTTTCTCAAAGGCAGAGCAGGATACCCAGGACTCGATTTACACCTATCACCATTTCTAGCCACTGGGGGGCCATAAGCAGACCGGGGGGGGTGAAGTAGTCGTGCCATGGGACCTTTAATAAAAGATTTAACACACAGAGTAAGTCAGGCCTCGACATTTCTCTATGTCGCAGATTATTTTGATACACGGGCGACTGTCTATGTTTTTGGAAAGATATATTTTACTCTTCTACCTGTGTGTGTGTGTGTGTGTGTGTGTGTGTGTGTGTGTCCAGTGAGTTGTGTTGTTAGCGTTGTTGTCTTGCATCCCGGTCATTGTCATCGTATTCATAAGTTAACTTAGTTAATTTGGGAAGACATTGGGGATTTTGTTTTGTCTCCTAATGTCGTTGTAAAGTCCGTATATCATCACAGATTATACTGAGTTTATTGGAAGATGTATATCACTCGATCTCAGTTATGTTTTGTTTGCCATGTGATAATTGCTGTGTGTTTCACGTTGTAGAAATAAAATATGAATAATTTGTCAACAGAAGTCTGTTTTTTTTCTTATTTAAAATCTCAAATAATGTTTTTATTTGAATATGAACACACGACATTAGACATTTGTGCAACAAGTCTCCAACATACAGCATTTATAGCTGTTGCTAATTTCCAGTTCTCGTTCATAGAAGGGCTTGAACTCGTGAACTCGTCCTTCCAGGTCAAAATTGAAAATGAATATTTATATATTTGTGCTTTTCCGATGTTTTTGTTGCTTTTTTTAAAAACCTGAGCTGGTTTAATCATACATTTTACACTAATTCTTGGAATTCATGGTCAACAAACCTCATTTGTGATCAAATTATACATAAATTAGTTTAGTTAAAAAGCAGAAATGATGAATTATTTCGACTAATAGATAAAAGACTAAAGATCAGAGGATGTTGAGTGGATCTCAGATGGGTAGATGTTAAAGTTTAGTCCGGATACTGTTTTAAAACCATTAAAAAAACAAAAAAAAAATTAAAATGCTTTAAAAGATGAAATAAAACACCCAAAAAATTCAATGAAAGTAATCATTAATGTTACCTGAAGAATGTTATATGGAGTCATCCATGTTATTTTTGGGCAATTTGGTTGAAAGAAATCCATATTTCTGATATAAAACACTTAGAAACGGGTCCATTTGACCCGAGGACAACAAGAGGGTTAATACAGTCATGAAAACAAACAAACAATTATTTATACACCAGTATATATCTACTCCACTGGATCTCCTCGACACACCCCCCTAAAGTCCCTGGTAGCAGGAACCAGGGACTTTTTTTTGTAATGGAAAACCAAAAAAGGTGAGTAGAGTCGAGTAGATCCCACGCAGTGGAAAACCGCCATTAGACCCTTGGTATAGCTCCATAGACCTCCATTCATTCTGCACTCGCCTGTGAGCGCCCTGCAGTGGAACTAGAGTAGGGTGACCAGACGTCCCCGGTCCCCAGTTTTGGTGACCTGTCCCCGGCTGGACCTGTCCCCGGAAATGTCCCCGGTTTTCACTGTGACTGACAGACCCGATACTGGAATGAAAGAAAGAAAACTCTGACCAAACGGAGCTGATCGAGCAGCGCTGCTCAGAGCTCAGAGATGTTTTAGAAAGCCGTATTTTACCATGCTAAAATCACTGATTATTTACATGGAGTCTGGTGGAGATATGCTGCTCTATACACGCTAAAATCACTGATTATTTACATGGAGTCTGGTGGAGATATGCTGCTCTATACACGCTAAAATCACTGATTATTTACATGGAGTCTGGTGGAGATATGCTGCTCTATACACGCTAAAATCACTGATTATTTACATGGAGTCTGGTGGAGATAAGCTGCTCTATACACGCTAAAATCACTGATTATTTACATGGAGTCTGGTGGAGATATGCTGCTCTATACACGCTAAAATCACTGATTATTTACATGGAGTCTGGTGGAGATATGCTGCTCTATATACGCTAAAAGTAGTGATTATTTACATGGAGTCTGGTGGAGATATGCTGCTCTATACACGCTAAAATCACTTATTATTTACATGGAGTCTGGTGGAGATATGCTGCTCTATACACGCTAAAATCACTTATTATTTACATGGAGTCTGGTGGAGATATGCTGCTCTATACACGCTAAAATCACTGATTATTTACATGGAGTCTGGTGGAGATATGCTGCTCTATACACGCTAAAATCACTGATTATTTACATGGAGTCTGGTGGACTTTTATGTTTTAAAAAATGATCTTAATCTTTAACAGAAAGGTCAGCCTCCTTAGAAATCGTTTCCATAATGTTATCAGACACTTAGAATATTAATCTGAGTCTGTCAGCAGCAAAACGAGCACTTTATGAACGTAAATACAAGCTGGACAATTCTCCCATTAACTTCCATTGTAGCTTGTTTCTCTGCTGCCGACTGCAGCGATCTCGTTTCATACTGCATCAATGTCAAAGGAAAATCTTTCCTCAATAGTTTATATTGTATCAGATACTCAATGAGCTGTTGCAGAAACAAGCCTGAAGTAATAATCAAAAGCTGTCAGATAAATGAGATATTAGGACTTTTAATTTTGAGATATTAGGACTTTTTATCTTTAACTGTTAGGACATTTTTTATTTTGAAATATTAGGACTTTTTATCTTGAAATATTTCCCTTTGAGGTGTAGTCTAGTGTCCCCGTTTTAAGTTTTACAAAAATAAAAACATGACGTGTTTTGGAGGTATTTACGCTTCTGAGCTGATAATGTCCCCGGATTTTGTCTGAGACATCTGGTCCCCTTACTCTAAGATAAATTCCTTTAGTGTAAAAAAAAAAATCTAGTTTTATTTTTACCATTTATTTCATCTGTTGTTGTTCACACTCCAGTCCAGCTGGCGGCGCTAATGCTCTGCCAACCGCCAACAAACCATGTGACGCCTACCGGGTTTTCCTGCGCATGCGTTGTAGTACCTGCGGCTCTCCCAGCTGTCTAACACTGAATGAGAACGCACTGATTTCGCCTCCAAAAAAATGATGAAATTTCTCCCCAAACTGCTGCTGCTGGCGCTGCTAGCCTTCCCCGCGACCATCCTCGTCCATGGTATGTCTTTAATACATCTTCTCACGGTGGTAGAGATAGAAAAAGATAGAAAAAGGACCGTGTTTTATCAGCTTTAAACATGCTAACGTTAGCTAGCTGCGGCTAGCTAGCAGAAGGCCGTTCTCCTTTTGACATGTGCTAGCTGAAAGTATACAAATAAGGTGCTTTTCACTCTTTTAGGTGGTTTATGAAGTGTTTACACGTGGCGTGTCTTTCTCTGGAGGTTTAATTGTTAACCTATAGGATACTACTACGTGTAGTTTACCCGCCTGCTTAGACTGACGTGTCCTTAGCAGTTAGCATCCGAGCTAAGTAGCTCTGCTAACTGTCTGTCCGTCTCCTGGACGCGTAATAACGTTACACTCCTTCTTTAAATTAAGACTGAACGCAGTAGTTAGTACATGTTGTTGTCAGTAAGCGATGCATTTATAAAAGTTGTATTGAACTAGCTAATGTGGGATGTTGTTAGCATTAAAGGTCCGATATTGTAGAAGTCCATGGATAGATTTATAGATAGATGGATAGATAGAGAGATAGATGGATGGATAGATATATATATATATATATACTTCATTCACCCCGAAGGGAATTTTAGGCATCCATTAGCAAGACAAGCTTAACACATACCACACATATACACACGTATATCACACATATACACATATACACACATAACACAAACAATAAGAAATAAGAATAATATGTAACTGTTATAAGTTAAGATGTAGATGTTATGACCACAGTCCACCAGATTGTGCATTATAAAGCACATCAAGGTGTAATGTACTTACTGTGAAGTAGTAATACACTCAATCCACAGAGCAACGCACACCGCCCGTATTTAGAAAACAGTGCTTTTAACTAAAAATGAGCCGTGAGGACTTCCTTACTAGGTATATTTATGACATATTGTTTCAAGATTCAATAGGTTTATTACATATTATCTTGTATCATATGCACAGTAAACACAACTTACACCATGCAATGCTTTGCCAGTCTTTCTTACACAACAAATACAAAAAAAATAAAAGTAAATCTAAAATGACGACAGATTTAGCAGCTGCAAAGCTGGAAGGCCTTCGTCTGCATTTAGCGACAGACTAGAACACGTGTACCGCCCTGGTTCCTGCAGTACTGTAGTAATACATCCCCTGGTTCCTGCAGTACTGTAGTAATACATCCCCTGGTTCCTGCAGTACTGTAGTAATACATCCCCTGGTTCCTGCAGTACTGTAGTAATGCATCCCCTGGTTCCTGCAGTACTGTAGTAATGCATCCCCTGGTTCCTGCAGTACTGTAGTAATGCATCCCCTGGTTCCTGCAGTACTGTAGTAATGCATCCCCTGGTTCCTGCAGTACTGTAGTAATGCATCCCCTGGTTCCTGCAGTACTGTAGTAATGCATCCCCTGGTTCCTGCAGTACTGTAGTAATGCATCCCCTGGTTCCTGCAGTACTGTAGTAATACATCCCCTGGTTCCTGCAGTACTGTAGTAATACATCCCCTGGTTCCTGCAGTACTGTAGTAATACATCCCCTGGTTCCTGCAGTACTGTAGTAATGCATCCCCTGGTTCCTGCAGTACTGTAGTAATGCATCCCCTGGTTCCTGCAGTACTGTAGTAATACATCCCCTGGTTCCTGCAGTACTGTAGTAATACATCCCCTGGTTCCTGCAGTACTGTAGTAATGCATCCCCTGGTTCCTGCAGTACTGTAGTAATACATCCCCTGGTTCCTGCAGTACTGTAGTAATGCATCCCCTGGTTCCTGCAGTACTGTAGTAATACATCCCCTGGTTCCTGCAGTACTGTAGTAATGCATCCCCTGGTTCCTGCAGTACTGTAGTAATGCATCCCCTGGTTCCTGCAGTACTGTAGTAATGCATCCCCTGGTTCCTGCAGTACTGTAGTAATACATCCCCTGGTTCCTGCAGTACTGTAGTAATGCATCCCCTGGTTCCTGCAGTACTGTAGTAATACATCCCCTGGTTCCTGCAGTACTGTAGTAATACATCCCCTGGTTCCTGCAGTACTGTAGTAATACATCCCCTGGTTCCTGCAGCTGTAGTAATACATCCCCTGGTTCCTGCAGTACTGTAGTAATGCATCCCCTGGTTCCTGCAGTACTGTAGTAATACATCCCCTGGTTCCTGCAGTACTGTAGTAATGCATCCCCTGGTTCCTGCAGTACTGTAGTAATGCATCCCCTGGTTCCTGCAGTACTGTAGTAATGCATCCCCTGGTTCCTGCAGTACTGTAGTAATGCATCCCCTGGTTCCTGCAGTACTGTAGTAATGCATCCCCTGGTTCCTGCAGTACTGTAGTAATACATCCCCTGGTTCCTGCAGTACTGTAGTAATGCATCCCCTGGTTCCTGCAGTACTGTAGTAATACATCCCCTGGTTCTTGCAGTACTGTAGTAATGCATCCCCTGGTTCCTGCAGTACTGTAGTAATGCATCCCCTGGTTCCTGCAGTACTGTAGTAATGCATCCCCTGGTTCCTGCAGTACTGTAGTAATGCATCCCCTGGTTCCTGCAGTACTGTAGTAATGCATCCCCTGGTTCCTGCAGTACTGTAGTAATGCATCCCCTGGTTCCTGCAGTACTGTAGTAATACATCCCCTGGTTCCTGCAGTACTGTAGTAATACATCCCCTGGTTCCTGCAGTACTGTAGTAATGCATCCCCTGGTTCCTGCAGTACTGTAGTAATACATCCCCTGGTTCCTGCAGTACTGTAGTAATGCATCCCCTGGTTCCTGCAGTACTGTAGTAATACATCCCCTGGTTCCTGCAGTACTGTAGTAATACATCCCCTGGTTCCTGCAGTACTGTAGTAATGCATCCCCTGGTTCCTGCAGTACTGTAGTAATACATCCCCTGGTTCCTGCAGTACTGTAGTAATACATCCCCTGGTTCCTGCAGTACTGTAGTAATACATCCCCTGGTTACTGTAGTAATACATCCCCTGGTTCCTGCAGTACTGTAGTAATACATCCCCTGGTTCCTGCAGTACTGTAGTAATACATCCCCTGGTTACTGTAGTAATACATCCCCTGGTTACTGTAGTAATGCATCCCCTGGTTCCTGCAGTACTGTAGTAATACATCCCCTGGTTCCTGCAGTACTGTAGTAATGCATCCCCTGGTTCCTGCAGTACTGTAAGTAATACATCCCCTGGTTCCTGCAGTACTGTAGTAATGCATCCCCTGGTTCCTGCAGTACTGTAGTAATGCATCCCCTGGTTCCTGCAGTACTGTAGTAATGCATCCCCTGGTTCCTGCAGTACTGTAGTAATGCATCCCCTGGTTCCTGCAGTACTGTAGTAATGCATCCCCTGGTTCCTGCAGTACTGTAGTAATGCATCCCCTGGTTCCTGCAGTACTGTAGTAATACATCCCCTGGTTCCTGCAGTACTGTAGTAATGCATCCCCTGGTTCCTGCAGTACTGTAGTAATACATCCCCTGGTTCCTGCAGTACTGTAGTAATGCATCCCCTGGTTCCTGCAGTACTGTAGTAATGCATCCCCTGGTTCCTGCAGCACTGTAGTAATACATCCCCTGGTTCCTGCAGTACTGTAGTAATGCATCCCCTGGTTCCTGCAGTACTGTAGTAATACATCCCCTGGTTCCTGCAGTACTGTAGTAATACATCCCCTGGTTCCTGCAGTACTGTAGTAATGCATCCCCTGGTTCCTGCAGTACTGTAAGTAATGCATCCCCTGGTTCCTGCAGTACTGTAAGTAATGCATCCCCTGGTTCCTGCAGTACTGTAAGTAATGCAGCCCCTGGTTCCTGCAGTACTGTAGTAATACATCCCCTGGTTCTTTCAGTACTGTAGTAATGCATCCCCTGGTTCCTGCAGTACTGTAAGTAATGCATCCCCTGGTTCCTGCAGTACTGTAGTAATGCATCCCCTGGTTCCTGCAGTACTGTAGTAATACATCCCCTGGTTCCTGCAGTACTGTAGTAATACATCCCCTGGTTACTGTAGTAATACATCCCCTGGTTCCTGCAGTACTGTAGTAATACATCCCCTGGTTCCTGCAGTACTGTAGTAATACATCCCCTGGTTACTGTAGTAATACATCCCCTGGTTCCTGCAGTACTGTAGTAATACATCCCCTGGTTCCTGCAGTACTGTAGTAATACATCCCCTGGTTCCTGCAGTACTGTAGTAATGCATCCCCTGGTTCCTGCAGTACTGTAGTAATACATCCCCTGGTTCCTGCAGTACTGTAGTAATGCATCCCCTGGTTCCTGCAGTACTGTAGTAATGCATCCCCTGGTTCCTGCAGTACTGTAGTAATGCATCCCCTGGTTCCTGCAGTACTGTAGTAATGCATCCCCTGGTTCCTGCAGTACTGTAGTAATACATCCCCTGGTTCCTGCAGTACTGTAGTAATGCATCCCCTGGTTCCTGCAGTACTGTAGTAATACATCCCCTGGTTCCTGCAGTACTGTAGTAATGCATCCCCTGGTTCCTGCAGTACTGTAGTAATGCATCCCCTGGTTCCTGCAGTACTGTAAGTAATGCAGCCCCTGGTTCCTGCAGTACTGTAGTAATACATCCCCTGGTTCTTTCAGTACTGTAGTAATGCATCCCCTGGTTCCTGCAATACTGTAAGTAATGCATCCCCTGGTTCCTGCAGTACTGTAGTAATGCATCCCCTGGTTCCAGCAGTACTGTAGTAATGCATCCCCTGGTTCCTGCAGTACTGTAGTAATACATCCCCTGGTTCCTGCAGTACTGTAGTAATACATCCCCTGGTTCCTGCAGTACTGTAGTAATACATCCCCTGGTTACTGTAGTAATACATCCCCTGGTTCCTGCAGTACTGTAGTAATGCATCCCCTGGTTCCTGCAGTACTGTAGTAATGCATCCCCTGGTTCCTGCAGTACTGTAGTAATGCATCCCCTGGTTCCTGCAGTACTGTAGTAATGCAGCCCCTGGTTCCTGCAGTACTGTAGTAATGCATCCCCTGGTTCCTGCAGTGCTGTAGTAATGCATCCCCTGGTTCCTGCAGTACTGTAGTAATACATCCCCTGGTTCTTTCAGTACTGTAGTAATGCAGCCCCTGGTTCCTGCAGTACTGTAAGTAATGCAGCCCCTGGTTCCTGCAGTACTGTAGTAATACATCCCCTGGTTCCTGCAGTACTGTAGTAATGCATCCCCTGGTTCCTGCAGTACTGTAGTAATACATCCCCTGGTTCCTGCAGTACTGTAGTAATGCATCCCCTGGTTCCTGCAGTACTGTAGTAATGCATCCCCTGGTTCCTGCAGTACTGTAGTAATGCATCCCCTGGTTCCTGCAGTACTGTAGTAATACATCCCCTGGTTCCTGCAGTACTGTAGTAATGCATCCCCTGGTTCCTGCAGTACTGTAGTAATGCATCCCCTGGTTCCTGCAGTACTTACAGTACGAGTACTGTCTCATTTTCAGAAGTTTAGGATCGACTTTGTATTGAATGATCTGTTCTTGTGACGTTGTCATATGTCAGTATGCAGTTTCTGTACTCCTCCTCTATACCTGGGTGTAGAGGCTATAGTCAGTATGTATTTTATGTCTTTGTCCCTGTAATGAGTAGACCTTCCAATCAAATCTCCCCTCAACTCCCAAGTCCCGCCCCAACATCCTTTTTCATGTGGAAATGCTTGTGAACCACAGATGACTACTACAGTCTTTCGCCCATGTGTTTGGGACCATTTCATTGCCTTGCTAAGTGGGACTGGGCGTGGATCAAGGGCGTAGGTTTGTTTCAACATTGGGGGGGTGGGGTGGGGGACATAACTGCGGCATCCTCCCCTAGAAAAACTTTGAGCCTCAAACACTTGATTTCCTGCATGCTGATTTTATTTTTATGCACTCATTGTTGCGCTGTTTTACGTCCTATGGTTTGTAGATCGCAACATTTCCCAGCACCCTTGGGCAGCTTTATTTCACCCCCAAAAAAAGAGACATGCGCTGCAAACTTAAGATGATACGGTGAACTTTAGGGTCATTTAAAATTTTGGGGAACATATGTACAGTTAAGAAGAATATAACCATGTTTTGAGGCCTCTAAACAAAATTCTTTACCTCCTTTTGGGGAGTGGGTTATCTTTCATAATTTTTTGAGGGGGGGACAAATCTACCTCTTCTTCTAAATAAATGTAAGACAAAGGATGGCCAATTACTTCATGACCTGTGGTCCTGTGATAAGGTCTAGGGACTTTGGACCGGGATACATGATAGCCTATGTGGGATTGCGGGGACAGAGGTTCATTCAGCACGAGATTATGTGCCCTGGGAGATGGGACAGTCCTAAACGGGATGAACAAGCACATAAGACGCTGGGTCCAGATTAGTGTATTGATAGCCGGACTGATTATTTTAAGAGAAGATGGCTGAGGAGGGGGACGGCGTTTGAAAAGATGTCTTATAAACGATTTCCCAGATTGGATGTCTATGCTAGAAAATGGGGACCTGAACTTTATGGAGGGCTCCTAGGTCGTTTTGTGTGAGGGACGTGTGTGTTGTTGGGGCTTATGGAGTTGTCATTTATACATGTTAATTTAGTTTATTGTCTCAAAATAAACACCAATGTTCCTCCAGGGCCGATGGCGAGTGCCCAGGATCTGACTGAAGACGAGGAGGCCGAGGCTGTGGAAGATGACGTTGTGGACGACGTGACGGCTGAGGCTGAAGACGAAGACGACGAGGCGGAAGTGGAAGACGACGAGAATGTGGAGCTGGTGAGTGATTAAAGCGCGATTTAAGCTTCTGGGTGGAATCTACGCCGCGGGTACGTGCGGCTAAGGATGCACGATTGCGGCCAAAATGATGATCACGATTATATTGATCAATATTGAGATCCCAATTATTTGATTTGAACCCAAACACATTTTATTGTCACATAGGCTATTTATAACTGCTTTCACATCCATATTGTGCTACATTCCTCCTCATGTTGACGTTGTATGCCCGTTATCTACCGGACGAATCTACTCTCATTACATTACGGTGTCGCCTAAATGTCGGCGCTGCTCTCTGATCTGCTCCGAAACAGACGTTAGAAGCAACAGAAGCATCGCTGCATGTCATGCTAGAAACAATACAGTAGCTATAGTGGAAACTGGATTAAAAAGGCTAAAATGCTAAATAAAAAAAATTTAAAAAACGTAGTCTAAAGTGTGGTCCAGCGCTGTGTCTCTCTGGGTTTCTAGGAGCCGTGTGTGAGTTAATGGGGGGGGGGGACTGTTGTATAATGGAAACTAAAACGACTGTTTCTGTGTGAGCAGAAGTGGGCAGTAACGAGTTACATTTACTTGAGTAAGTTTTTGAAAAAAATTGTACTTCTAGGAGTAGTTTTAAATCACTGTACTTGTACTTGTACTTGAGTAGATTAGTGAAGAAGAAGCTGTACTCTTCCTCCGCTACATCAGGCTACAATCAGCTCCTTACTTTTCTTTTTACCTCTTTGGTATTCTACGCGTCATCGTTTTTACCCCAGCGGACGTCTCATTTTAATGTTTTATTTTGACAGAGCGAGAGAGAGCGAGAGAGAGCGAGAGAACGAGAGAGAGAGAGAGAGAGAGAGAGAGAGAGAGAGACCGACCAATCACACGTCGTTGTGCAGTCACGTGACCATACTCAATCTCAGCGGCGGGACAGGTTAGCTTTACAGTCGTAGCATAACAAAGATGTCAGAATCAACCGTCGCCAAGGCAACGCAGACCAGGAGGACCCCCCCCCCCCGGCCTCATAGTGAAAGCATGTTTACCTTTTAGTTAAAGTGGTAACAGCAGCTACATTGTGCTGCGTTTAGTGTCGACCAAAACAAACGGACATGTGAGCGTCCAACAACTCAACATCTAACCTGAGGAGACGTAGCGGTAGTTTTAGTTGTTGCTGTGGAGAGGTGGATGTTTGTCTTTTAGGTTACATACAGGATGTTTAACATGCAGTATCCATCCAAATATGATGTGACAAGTCTCTCACTTAAGCTATTTTGTAATTAATAAATTAATTTTTATTTATTTTATTGATTGGATGAACTATAATTTTCCTAAAGATGATTATTTTGTATTTTTGTCGGTCTGATTGATGCTTGTGTTAAGAAATAAATCAGACGTTACTCAACAGTTACTCACTACTTTTTTCAAGTACTTTTTTACTCTTAAGTAATTATTTGGATGACTACTTTTACTTGAGTACAATTTTTGGCTACTATACCCCCCCTTTGGTTATGAGGGAAAGATAATTGTGTGAACTAGTAAAGATATAACCTCAGAGTAGTACATACAATCCTAAAATGAAGCTCTGTGTTGATACTTGGAGAAATGAACCTTCTGTCTGTGTGTCTAGACGGAAGAGAAGGAAGAGGAAGAGGAAGAGGCATTGGTTGGAGAGGTGAAGGCTTCCCCCAACGCTGACACCACCATCCTGTTCGTTAAAGGCGACGGTAAGTGTTCCGAACTGTAAAAGGGTCGTGAAGGCGAGATGAAGCTTTTCAGCAAACTGGTGAATTTCTCGAAAGCTTCATTTGCCAAAGGCCAATAGGCTGTATGGAAGGCCAGAGGGGACAAAAAGGCCAATAGGCTGTATGGAAGGCCAAGAGGGGACAAAAAGGCCAATAGGCTGTATGGAAGGCCAGAGGGGACAAAAAGGCCAATAGGCTGTATGGAAGGCCAGAGGGGACAAAAAGGCCAATAGGCTGTATGGAAGGCCAGAGGGGACAAAAAGGCCAATAGGCTGTATGGAAGGCCAGAGGGGACAAAAAGGCCAATAGGCTGTATGGAAGGCCAAGAGGCGCACATTTTTAGACACGCATTTGCTTGTGTAGCATTGCTGTGGGTGTAATATCAATAAATATGACATTATTATGTTATTATTGGCATAAGTAAATGTCATGAGAGCAAAAGCGTCTTGACTTTCTTTGAAAAAATGTCTGTATTTTGTCATCTGTATAAGTTATGATGATTATTTCTTCACAGTGTGACTCCCATGACATATGAGAAGTGTTTTAGAGAGTAAAATGGCTTATTTATTATTTTTCTGTCTGTGATATCAATACATATCTGGAAGAGTCATGTTCCGTTTTATTTATTTGTCTAACCCAGTTTGTCCTGAAAAAAACGATGTTCATATCTTGACTGTAGACAACAGGGTTGATGTTTTATAAGTTATTATAAAATAAATCCAGACGGACAAGGAACTGTAAAAATGGCCTTAGGGCTCAGAGGGTTAAGAAAATATACTTATATGTCTGAGATTGTTAGATTTTGACACATACAAAAGTTAAATGAAATGTTTCGTCTACTGGGGTGCTTATTTTGTTGTCATTCCATGCTTAAGCCTTCAAGCGCCCGTATTATGCTAATTTTCAAGTTCATAATTGTATTTTGAGGTTGTACCAGAATAGGTTTCCATGGTTTCATTTTCTAAAAACACCATATTTTTGTTGTACTGCACATTGCGGCACATCCTGTTTTTACCCTATGTGTTTAGGTCTCTGTTTCATCTCACTAGTTTTATCTCCAGAGTGAGACATCTCTCTAGTTTTATCTCCAGAGTGAGACATCTCTCTAGTTTTATCTCCAGAGTGAGACATCTCACTAGTTTTATCTCCAGAGTGAGACATCTCTCTAGTTTTATCTCCAGAGTGAGACATCTCTCTAGTTTTATCTCCAGAGTGAGACATCTCACTAGTTTTATCTCCAGAGTGAGACATCTCTCTAGTTTTATCTCCAGAGTGAGACATCTCATTAGTTTTATCTCCAGAGTGAGACATCTCTCTAGTTTTATCTCCAGAGTGAGACATCTCTCTAGTTTTATCTCCAGAGTGAAACATCTCACTAGTTTTATCTCCAGAGTGAGACATCTCATTAGTTTTATCTCCAGAGTGAGACATCTCACTAGTTTTATCTCCAGAGTGAGACATCTCCCTTCTATCCTATCTTTGTTGGGTGTCGCACATGCTCAGTAGCTCGGTAAGATCCATCAGCTAGATAACTCTTTCTCCAGCTTTGGTCAGTCCAAGGCAGGATCAGCTGGGAGACTTCTTCTAGACCAGGGACACTTGTGGAATACCTGCAGAACAGGGACAGGAAGTAGAAAAGGGACAGGAAGTAGTTCTTTTGGAGATTATGGTCAACTAGTGGCTGTTGGAGGAGAGTTTTAACATTGCTAACATGCTAGCACTAGCATGCTACGGTTAGCCACCTTGTCACTAGTGACGTAGAAAGCCGTGCAGATGTTGAACAGCTCACCTGGAGACTGAAGACAGAGGACATTCAGAAACCGGATCAGAGGTCACGTGACCATACTCAATCTCAGCGGCGGGACAGGTTAGCTTCACAGTTGTAGCAAAACAAAGACGTCAGAATCAACCGTCGCCAAGGCAACGCAGACCAGGAGGAACCCCCCCGGCCTCATAGTGAAAGCATGGTTACCTTTTAATAAAAGTGTGAAACAGCAGCTACATTGTGCTGCGTTTAGTGTCGACCAAAACAAACGGACGTGAAGATTCAAAAACACATCTAACCTGAGTAGACGTAGCGGTAGATCAGAGGACATTCAGAAACCGGATCAGAGGACATTCAGAAACCGGATCTCACTCAAAACAGCTTGGATAGTTTTTTTTCTCCAAGTTTGTATGCGTGTGGATTGTGGAAGCACCAGAGACAAAATGATTTTCATAATATTGGCACTTACATACTTGTTGTAAGTCAATTGTGTTTGGCCTAATTATTTTATGTATATCTTATTAGATCATATGTATATATCCAACATTTTAAAGCAAGGATCACAGCACAAATTTAAAAAATATATCCATATGTTTTTTTATATCAATATATCGCCCAGCCCTAGTAAAAACCCTGATTGAGACGCATATTCCGAATGCGCTGTATGCATGTCCAAAGAATGCCTCTAAAACCTGAATAATACCAGAATATCACACATCTTAATCTGAAAATGCTACTTTCTGAATATCTGAATATCCAACCGGGATATGGTGTTTACATGACCTGTACCACATTGAAAATATCGTCATATTCTGAATATTGGTGCGCGTGTAAACTCACTCAATGACGTAATTTGTCTAAAACGATCCAAGACTCGATACGCGCTTCACAGGAAAACTTCTGGGATCTCTCGACACGTATTTCGAGGCCTCGGCACAGAACGTCACATTTCTAGTAAATAACAGTAAACTCAAAGAGATGTAACTGCAGAATGAACTCATCTTCTTCATCTTCTTCTCTCCAGACTTCCCTGCCAACAACATCGTCAAGTTCCTGCTCGGCTTCACCAACAAGGGGTCGGAGAACTTCGTTGTGGAGTCTCTGGATGCTTCGTTCCGTTACCCACAGGTACAAAAACATCTAAAACCTGTCAGCTTGTTAAAATGTAAATATTTTTCTGTGACAGTAAACTAAATATCTCACTAACTAAAATCTTAATAGTCTGTCCACCAGAGGACGCTCTACAACGTCCCTGTTAGTGATGGCGTTGCATAGTCTGTCAACCAGAGGACGCTCTACAACGTACCTGTTAGTGATGGCGTTGCATAGTCTGTCCACCAGAGGACGCTCTACAACGTCCCTGTTAGTGATGGCGTTGCATAGTCTGTCCACCAGAAGACGCTCTACAACGTCCCTGTTAGTGATGGCGTTGCATAGTCTGTCCACCAGAGGACGCTCTAAAACGTCCCTGTTAGTGATGGCGTTGCATAGTCTGTCCACCAGAGGACGCTCTACAACGTCCCCGTTAGTGATGGCGTTGCATAGTCTGTCCACCAGAGGGCGATCTACACCGTCCCCGTTAGTAATGGCGTTGCATAGTCTGTCCACCAGAGGACGCTCTACAACGTCCCTGTTAGTGATGGCGTTGCATAGTCTGTCCACCAGAGGACGCTCTACAACGTCCCTGTTAGTGATGGCGTTGCATAGTCTGTCCACCAGAGGACGCTCTACAACGTCCCGGTTAGTGATGGCGTTGCATGGTCTGTCCACCAGAGGACACTCTACAACGTCCCTGTTAGTGATGGCGTTGCATAGTCTGTCCACCAGAGGACGCTCTACAACGTCCCTGTTAGTGATGGCGTTGCATAGTCTGTCCACCAGAGGACGCTCTACAACGTCCCTGTTAGTGATGGCGTTGCATAGTCTGTCCACCAGAGGACGCTCTAAAACGTCCCTGTTAGTGATGGCGTTGCATAGTCTGTCCACCAGAGGGCGATCTACACCGTCCCCGTTAGTAATGGCGTTGCATAGTCTGTCCACCAGAGGACGCTCTACAACGTCCCTGTTAGTGATGGCGTTGCATAGTCTGTCCACCAGAGGACGCTCTACAACGTCCCTGTTAGTGATGGCGTTGCATAGTCTGTCCACCAGAGGACGCTCTACAACGTCCCTGTTAGTGATGGCGTTGCATAGTCTGTCCACCAGAGGACGCTCTACAACGTCCCTGTTAGTGATGGCGTTGCATAGTCTGTCCACCAGAGGACGCTCTACAACGTCCCTGTTAGGAACACACTCTTGTTTTTGTTATTGTGTTTTTATTCAAAGGATTTTAAGTTTCATATCTTAAGTTTGTATTTTTTATACATTTTATCAGAACTTACAGTATTTATTTTGATGTTCTGTTGTGACAAAACAAATCATATTATTTTAGTGAGAACTTATAAATAACTAATGTTACGAAAATCTATTTGTTTTGTTACACGTTGCTGGATATTTTTCTTTAAATATATATCGGAATATCAGATTTTTAAATAACCAAATATTTGTATTGGTATCTGCCTGATTTAAGATATTAAACCAGGTTACCTTTAGCAATTCAGCTATTCAGCATAAAACATAGATAACATATATTAAAAAAAAAAGTGCATTTTTTTAACACACTGGTATCAGATTGGTTATGCAAGTTCAGGAATCGGTACCGGGAACGTAGAACTGTATCGGGACATCTCTACAAACAACTAATCGATTCATGGAGAAAGTAATCGACAATGAAATGAACCGTTAGTCGCAGCCTTAACCACAAAAAACCCTTCCCCTCCTAAAGCATGAGAACGAGCCTTAAGTCAGAGTTGAGTATTAACAGAGTAACGTTTGAGCTCTTCTGTGTCAGGACTACCAGTTCTACATCCAGAACTTCACCGCCCTCCAGCTCGGCATCGAGGTACCCGGCGGCAGACAGGCCACCTTCGAGTACTCCTTCATCCCCGCAGAGCCAATGGGAGGGCGGCCGTTTGGACTCGTCATCAACCTCAACTACAAGGACGGCAACGTAAGGAGGAGGGGTGGATGATTAAAATATAACACACTAGGGCCGAGCGCTCGCTCACCCAGTTAGACCATAAGAGTCCTGCAGCGACCCAGGTTCAAGTCCGACCTGCGGCCCTTTCATGTCTATACACTGTCCCTTTTAATAAAGGGAAAAGCCCAAAAAATAATCTTTAAAAATAAAAAACAATTCAATTTTCAATTTTATTTTATTTTTAGTATCAATTCATAACAAGAGTTATCTCGAGACCCTTTACAGATAGAGCAGGTCTAGACCACACTCCATAATTTACAGATAGAGCAGGTCTAGACCTCTCTATAATTTACAGA
>CM057258.1:1897364-1899864 GCA_029931835.1 Etheostoma nigrum
AAAACCTGATTGATCCATCTCCCATTGAGCTCTCAGTGAATGACCATGACAGCTCCCTCGTTCTCTTCTGAAGTCATGTTGCATCTCTCTTCATCTCTTTTACGGTCTGATCGCACCAAAAAGTGTCTCGGTGAAATCATCTGCATGTGTTACTGAGATATCCTTTTGGACAGTGTTTCTTTTCAGAGCTACAGTGAATGAATAACATTTGTACTAGACTGTAACTTGATTCTTGCATGGCGGGAGAATCAGTGGTCGTGTTTCCATTCACATATTTTTATGCATTTTAAAGTATGGCATTGGAGAAGCTGTATGAAAACGGCAGAATCTGTAGCTAGCATCGGCGGTAGCTAACACCTGCGGTAGCGGTAGCTAACATCGGCAGTAGCGGTAGCTAACATCGGCGGTAGCGGTAGCCAGAATCGGCGGTAGCTAGCATCAACGGTAGCTAACATCTGCGATAGCTGTAGCGGTAGCTAATATCTGCGGTAGCGGTAGCTAATATCTGCGGTAGCGGTAGCTAATATCTGCGATAGCTAACATCTGCGGTAGCTGTAGCGGTAGCTAACATCTGCGGTAGCGGGAGCTAACACCTGCGGTAGCTGTAGCGGTAGCTAATATCTGCGGTAGCGGTAGCTAATATCTGCGATAGCTAACATCTGCGGTAGCTGTAGCGGTAGCCTGTAGCGGTAGCTAACATCGGCGGTAGCGGTAGCTAGCATCGACGATAGCGGTAACTAACATCGGCGGTAGCTAGCATTGACGGTAGCTTACATCTGCGGTAGCTGTAGCGGTAGCTAATATCTGCGATAGCTAACATCTGCGGTAGCTGTAGCGGTAGCTAACATCTGCGGTAGCTAACATCGGCGGTAGCGGTAGGTAACACCTGCGGTAGCTGTAGCGGTAGCTAGCATCGACGATAGCGGTAACTAACATCGGCGGTAGCTAGTATTGACGGTAGCTTACATCTGCGGTAGCTGTAGCGGTAGCTAACATCTGCTGTAGCGGTAGCTAACATTGGCGGTGGCTAGCATCGGCGCTAGCTAGCATCTGCGCTAGCTAGCATCTGCGCTAGCTAGCAGTTGAGTTCTGATGGGCTGATGAGGGACTGATGAAGGACTGATGAAGGACCCCTCTCAGGGTTTTACAGTCAGACCTTTTTTTCTTTTAACCCAATTCCAAGCGAATCAAACTGAAGATGTCTCGTCGAGTGTGTTTGTTTATTTATTAAAGTCACACGCTGTGTTTGTGCTTCTTCTCCAGACAAAGCGTCTCCCAAAAGATCTCCTCGCAAAAGGACCCAAAAACGCTCGGCCGGCTCGGACGAGTGACGGGCGCCGCGTTGCCACGGCGACACAAACATCATCCGACCGTCTTCGTGGGAGGAGGAGGAGTGAGGAGGAGGAGGAGTGAGGAACTTTAACCAGTGCCAAGTACAGAGATGGCTGGCTCTCTACTTTCATCTTAAAAACTGTTCCACACACACACACACACACACACACACACACACACACACACACACACACACTGACGAGGAAGAGCAAATAATCCTCCTAAAACAGGTGTGTTGGGTTTAAAAGGCCCGCGAGGACGTTTTCCTCTAAAGGTTGTTGGTTTTCTTTCATTCTGTTGGTTTGTGGAAGCGTCGAGTGAGATGACGGCTGATGGTTTCCTCCCACTCGGGTGTAAAAATAACTTCCCAAACATCTGGATTTATTTTCTAAAATCTCCCGACTTCTTTGTTTTTATTTGTTTGTATGATATTGAATGAAATGTCTTTGGCTTCAGAACTGCTCGGGGCAGAATCAGCGGTCCGAAGAAGCCACCTCCTGATGGACGTGTGTCATTTTTCTACATTTTTTTAGTCCAAATTATTAACATTTTGCAGATGGACTGTCACAAATGCCACTAGTTTGTAGATTGGGCCTGCAGTCTCTCTGCTCTCATGCTTCTTCTTCTTCTTCACTTGTTTCCCTGTACACACCCTAAAAGGACGGCCTGTCCCTCTGATTCACACGCTTCTGAAGCACCTCGTCAAAACATCTAGCGAGGACTCGGTGCCGTCCGCCGGTTCATAATCTCGATGACGTGACGCGTCTTTCAGACTCTTTGGGCCACTTGTGCAGGATCCCACACACCACACAGGCAGCATGGTGTTTATTTTAGATTTGGGTGTGAACGGCGGCAGAAGGAAGTGTCAAAAACAATCAAAAAAACATCAAAATAAACCTGGAACGAGCTCGCGAGAACATACAACCTGTATCTGAAGCCGATAAACATCTCAGAGATTAGACTGATCCCATTAGACTGATCCCATGAGTGTTATTGCTGTTCGGCCTCCATTGACTTGCATTACCTCGGGATAGCGTGGGAATTGGGTAGTATGAGAGGGCGAGGATCTGCGTAGGGAGGTCGTAGACGGGTGAGATGTTGGACCTTCACCCAGGAGGCCGAGGGTCGCGTCCCGCGTGTTTCAGAAACTCAACCGCCGCTTTCTTTC
>CM057258.1:1904864-1914864 GCA_029931835.1 Etheostoma nigrum
GGGGTTATGGTTAGAGGGTTAGGGTTAGGGGTTATTGTTAGGAGGGTAGGGTTTTCGTATAGACAATGAATGGCGAAAGGTCGTTTTCCATAATTCCAACCCCATTTCTCATCTACTAACCAAGAAACTGGGTCTTCCAGATTCCAAATTTCAGAAAAAAATTAAAAATGTGGAATTCTGGGTGCAATTCTCGAGTCGCCACTAGAGTGCAGCAAAACATAAGAAAAGGCCAAATTCCAGATTTTTGTCTGTACTTCCAGAAAATGACCACTAGGGTCAGTGTTTCCAACAGATTCCGGTTTTTAATATAAATGACCACTAGGGGCAGTGTTTCCCACTGATTCCAGTTTTTAATATAAATGACCACTAGGGGCAGTGTTTCCAACAGATTCCAGTTTTTAATATAAATGACCACTAGGGGCAGTGTTTCCAACAGATTCCAGTTTTTAATATAAATGACCACTAGGGGCAGTGTTTCCAGATTCCAGTTTTAATATAAATGACCACTAGGGGCAGTGTTACCCACTGATTCCAGTTTTTAATATAAATGACCACTAGGGGCAGTGTTATTCACTGATTCCAGTTTTTAATATAAATGACCACTAGGGGCAGTGTTATTCACTGATTCCAGTTTTTAATATAAATGACCACTAGGGGCAGTGTTATTCACTGATTCCAGTTTTTAATATAAATGACCACTAGGGGCAGTGTTATTCACTGATTCCAGTTTTTAATATAAATGACCACTAGGGGCAGTGTTTCCAACAGATTCCGGTTTTTAAATACATATTGCTCTAAATCCAGATTTTCATATATTATCATGTTAAAATCTCAAATATTCAACAGATGTTTTAATTAAGTGTTTAATAACTTCCTTTTGTGTCATAAGTGTCAAAATTGACAGGATTTACCAGTGCGACCCCGGCGTTCAGCTTAGTTTGTTGTTAAAGTTAAATCACTTAGAACGGATTTTGCTTTCTGAGTGCGCTCCCTGACTTTTTTCCCGTTTCAGTGAAGAGAACCCGCATCCTGCCGCTGTTTATCTGCTGATGAGACTCAATCAACAGCTGGTCCATCTCAATCTGGAGCCTTCAGTGGAAAAGTAAGTTTTATATAGACATACACACCTGAAAAACCTGAGAGTGCAGGTAGTGTACCGGGGTGTGTGCGTGTGTCTCTGTGTGTGGTGTGTGTGGCTCTGTGTGTGGTGTGTGTGTGTGGCTCTGTGTGTGTGTGTGTGGCTCTGTGTGTGGTGTGTTTGGCTTTGTGTGTGGTGTGTGTGTGGTGTTCCCCCCCCCCCTAATATATAGAGGTTTACTCCTGGATGCAGAGGCCGCGGGTTTGAGTCCCCCCTTGCCGCCCTGTGCTGCATATCATCCCCCCGCCACCCCCACCCCCCCACCCTTTCATGTCACTGGCCAGTTTGGATCACTGGGGTGGTGGGGGGGGGGTTGTTAGCGCGCCCCCCCCACCACCATATTTGTGTATATCAGAGCAGATATGACCCCAGCTGATGTGTGGATGTGGTTTCAGACTGGTGTGCAGGAGGATGAGCAGTATGCCGTTATACCCTCCGGTTTTCTAGTCTCCAGGCTCGACTTCACAGTAAGTCCACGTCTCTTTTTGATTTGATTTTTGATTTTTTAATGAGGTTGACCTTTCAGTTAAAGAGTAAGATCCTTTTTTTTAAACATAAAAACATCTGTGAAATTGCGTTCGCTGAACCCACCAGACTCCATGTAAATTAACAGGAATTTTAGCATCGTAGAATACACTTCATTCAAAATAGACCATGACAAAATAAAATTATGAAAAGCCATTTTGGGTCGTCTGTCCACTTGTCCAACCACCACAACTCTAGTTTGGGTTTTAGTTTGTAGTTCTAGTTTGTCCTCATGTTGTCCTCATGTTGTCCTCATGTTGCCCTCATGTTGCCCTCATGTTGTCTTCATGTTGTCCTCATGTTGTCCTCATGTTGTCCTCATGTTGCCCTCATGTTGTCCTCCTGTTGTCCTCATGTTGTCCTCATGTTGTCCTCATGTTGTCCTCATGTTGTCCTCATGTTGCCCTCATGTTGCCCTCATGTTGTCTTCATGTTGCCCTCATGTTGTCCTCATGTTGTCTTCATGTTGTCCTCATGTTGTCCTCATGTTGTCTTCATGTTGTCCTCATGTTGTCCTCATGTTGTCTTCATGTTGTCCTCATGTTGTCCTCATGTTGTCCTCATGTTGTCCTCATGTTGTCCTCATGTTGTCCTCATGTTGTCCTCATGTTGTCCTCATGTTGTCCTCATGTTGTCTTCATGTTGTCCTCATGTTGTCTTCATGTTGTCTTCATGTTGTCCTCATGTTGCCCTCATGTTGTCCTCCGTGCATGTTGCCCTCATGTTGTCCTCATGTTGTCCTCATGTTGTCCTCATGTTGCCCTCATGTTGTCCTCATGTTGCCCTCATGTTGCCCTCATGTTGCCCTCATGTTGCCCTCATGTTGTCCTCATGTTGTCCTCATGTTGCCCTCATGTTGTCTTCATGTTGTCCTCATGTTGTCCTCATGTTGCCCTCATGTTGTCCTCATGTTGTCCTCATGTTGTCCTCATGTTGTCCTCATGTTGTCCTCATGTTGTCCTCATGTTGCCCTCATGTTGTCCCCATGTTGTCCCCATGTTGTCCCCATGTTGACCTCATGTTGACCTCATGTTGTCCTCATGTTGCCCTCATGTTGTCTTCATGTTGCCCTCATGTTGCCCTCATGTTGTCCTCCTGTTGTCCTCCTGTTGTCCTCCTGTTGTCCTCCTGTTGTCTTCATGTTGTCCTCATGTTGCCCTCATGTTGTCTTCATGTTGTCTCAATGGTATCTTAATGTTGTCCTCATGTTGCCCTCATGTTGCCC
Organism: Etheostoma nigrum; assembly: GCA_029931835.1. Lineage (NCBI taxonomy): Eukaryota > Metazoa > Chordata > Actinopteri > Perciformes > Percidae > Etheostoma > Etheostoma nigrum. The sequence continues at coordinate 1,907,753 of CM057258.1, forward strand.
TCATGTTGCCCTCATGTTGCCCTCATGTTGTCCCCATGTTGACCTCATGTTGACCTCATGTTGTCCTCATGTTGTCCTCATGTTGTCCTCATGTTGCCCTCATGTTGTCTTCATGTTGCCCTCATGTTGTCTTCATGTTGTCCTCATGTTGTCTTCATGTTGTCCTCATGTTGCCCTCATGTTGTCTTCATGTTGTCTTAATGGTATCTTAATGGTATCTTAATGTTGTCCTCATGTTGTCCTCATGTTGCCCTCATGTTGCCCTCATGTTGCCCTCATGTTGCCCTCATGTTGTCCCCATGTTGTCCCCATGTTGTCCCCATGTTGTCCCCATGTTGCCCTCATGTTGCCCTCATGTTGCCCTCATGTTGCCCTCATGTTGCCCTCATGTTGTCCTCATGTTGCCCTCATGTTGTCTTCATGTTGTCCAACCACCACAACTCTAGTTTTGGTTGAAATACATAGTTTACGATTTACTTGTGAAAATATGTTAGCTCTATACACGCTAAAAGTGTTGTTTTTTTAAATGGAGTCTGGTGGGTTTAGCAAACTATAAGTCAAGTTTGAGTCCCTTTTGCCGACGTGTTTTGGCTGACGTTTTGGTGAAGTTTTTGCCACTTTCGACCACCTTTTCCAATGTGTTTGTTGCTTTTTTCGTTGGATAAGTGACTTTTTTGGGGCTTTATGTGGACCAAGCTGTAAGTGAGAAGACTATACAATACATGCAGTAGTACTGTCAAAGATATTTGACTTTTTTTGAGGAAATAAAAGCATTTCTGACTCTGATTCTCATTTTCATTGCGCTCTAAGTGAAGTAAAGATATCAATAATGATGTAAATATACCCCGCAGGTTAAGAGGACTGGCTCCATGGAGCGCGGCCGTCGATGGGAAACCCGAGATTCATTTATCGGAGTCCTTAAGTGAGAAATCTCTCAGCACTTCCTGTTTTAGGAGCTGGACTTCCTGTGTTGAACGTGCAGCTTCAGCAGAACGAAGCTGCTCATTTCTGAGAATCAGAGCAAAGCCGCAAAGATCTTTGTCGATGAATTTGTCACTTTGTTCCAAACGGAAAACTACAAAATTGTTGACACTTTTTTACACTATTTTCTTTTTGGACAATTTGGATGAAAAAATCCCAAATTTCTGATGTAGAAACTTTTAAAAACGAGTCAAATATTACCCGAGGACAACAGGAGGGTTAACATGTTTTTAATAAATAAATATATATATGAATATAATCGTTAACGAGTGTTGCTATGGCGCTAAAAACAGAGCAAAGCCCCAAAGATCTTTGTTGATGTATTTGTCACTTTGTTCAGCGTTTTATTCTCCAGATTTTGGTGTTTTTATCCAACATTTTAGTGTTTTTTTTTTACGTTTTTGGCGTTTTTAACTGACGTTTTTGACACTTTAACCCTTGTGTTGTCCTCCCAAGTCAAAACCGAAGATTAACAATTTTTTGATGCTTTTTTATCGCTGTTTGACACTTTTTTAGGTTATTAGGTTATAATTCATGTTAAAAATCCTCTATGGAAACAACAGGCTTTTAACTAGATTATAGGGTGGTTAGGCTGGTTTTATGTGTTCGTGTTATTCTTTTGTTTCTTTTTGTGATGTATTGTATGTATCAGAGTTGTTAATGCTTTCTTTTGTTGTGAAGCACTTTGTGATCTTTATCTGAGAAAAGTGCTATACAAATACATTTTACTTACTTTTTTTACTTACATAAGTGTCATATCCAGAATAATGTTCTGAGTCAGGAATACATGTTTATTACAGGAAATAAGGTCAGGACGCTGATTTCAGGTAGAAAAAATGTAACTTGGACCATTTTTCTTCTAGTAAAAATTAGAAATGGGTCAATTTGACCTGAATATCATACGAGGGTTAAGATGTTTTTAATAAATATAAATATATATATATATAAATATAATCTTTTGCGAGTGTTGCTATGACGCTAAAAACAGAGCAAAGCCGCAAAGATCTTTATCGATGTATTTGTCACTTTATTCAATGTTTTATTCTCCAGATTTTGGTGTTTTTATCCAACATTTTTGTGTGTTTTTTTTCAATGTTTTTGATGTTTTTGACCCTTTTAAAGATGTTTTTGTCGTTTATTTGGTGACGAGCAGCTTCATGGGTCAATTTGACCCGACTACCACACAAGGGTTGACGTTGAAAACTGAAATTTTATATTATATATTTATATATTATATTTTATATTAACAGATTCTGTTGTGACATATTGTTAGATAAAGTTTTGATCACATGTTTAATACAACAACCGGGGAAAATAGCATCTGGTTTCTGCCGTTGTTTTCTCATTTCTCATGCTAGTTTTTGGAACCACAGGCGTGTCTTTCGTGTTTATGTCTTCATGTTGTCCTCATGTTGTCCTCATGTTGTCCTCATGTTGTCCTCATGTTGCCCTCATGTTGCCCTCATGTTGCCCTCATGTTGCCCTCATGTTGCCCTCATGTTGCCCTCATGTTGTCCTCATGTTGTCTTCATGTTGTCCTCATGTTGTCCTCATGTTGTCCTCATGTTGTCCTCATGTTGTCTTCATGTTGCCTTCATGTTGTCTTCATGTTGTCCTCATGTTGCTCCTCATGTTGCCCTCATGTTGCCCTCATGTTGTCCTCATGTTGCCTTCATGTTGTCTTCATGTTGTCCTTATGTTGTCTTCATGTTGTCTTCATGTTGCCCTCATGTTGCCCTCATGTTGTCCTCATGTTGTCCTCATGTTGTCCTCATGTTGTCCTTCATGTTGTCTTCATGTTTTCCTCATGTTGTCTTCATGTTTTCCTCATGTTGTCTTCATGTTGTCCTCATGTTGCCCTCATGTTGTCCTCATGTTGCCCTCATGTTGTCTTCATGTTGTCTTCATGTTGCCCTCATGTTGTCTTCATGTTGTCTTCATGTTGTCTTCATGTTGTCCTCATGTTGTCCTCATGTTGCCCTCATGTTGTCTTCATGTTGCCCTCATGTTGCCCTCATGTTGTCCTCATGTTGTCCTCATGTTGTCCTCATGTTGTCCTCATGTTGTCCTCATGTTGTCCTCATGTTGCCCTCATGTTGTCTTCATGTTGTCCTCATGTTGCCCTCATGTTGTCTTCATGTTGTCTTCATGTTGTCTTCATGTTGTCTTCATGTTGTCCTCATGTTGTCCTCATGTTGCCCTCATGTTGTCCTCATGTTGTCTTCATGTTGCCCTCATGTTGTCTTCATGTTGCCCTCATGTTGTCTTCATGTTGCCCTCATGTTGTCTTCATGTTGCCCTCATGTTGTCCTCATGTTGTCCTCATGTTGTCCTCATGTTGCCCTCATGTTGTCTTCATGTTGTCTTCATGTTGCCCTCATGTTGTCTTCATGTTGTCTTCATGTTGTCTTCATGTTGTCTTCATGTTGTCCTCATGTTGCCCTCATGTTGTCCTCATGTTGTCTTCATGTTGCCCTCATGTTGTCTTCATGTTGTCCTCATGTTGTCTTCATGTTGCCCTCATGTTGTCTTCATGTTGTCTTCATGTTGTCCTCATGTTGTCCTCATGTTGTCCTCATGTTAACCCTCATGTTGCCCTCATGTTGCCCTCATGTTGCCCTCATGTTGTCCTCATGTTGTCCTCATGTTGTCCTCATGTTGTCCTCATGTTGTCTTCATGTTGCCCTCATGTTGTCTTCATGTTGTCTTCATGTTGTCTTCATGTTGTCTTCATGTTGTCCTCATGTTGCCCTCATGTTGTCCTCATGTTGTCTTCATGTTGCCCTCATGTTGTCTTCATGTTGTCCTCATGTTGTCTTCATGTTGCCCTCATGTTGTCTTCATGTTGTCCTCATGTTGTCCTCATGTTGTCCTCATGTTGTCCTCATGTTAACCCTCATGTTGCCCTCGTGTTGTCTTCATGTTGCCCTCATGTTGCCCTCATGTTGCCCTCATGTTGTCCTCATGTTGTCCTCATGTTGTCCTCATGTTGTCCTCATGTTTTCCTCATGTTGTCCTCATGTTGCCTTCATGTTGTCCTCATGTTGCCCTCATGTTGTCTTTGAAAGGCGTGTCTTTCGTGTTTATGAGCCGAGCTGTAACCCGACAGATACTGGTCTGGTTTTAGGAACCACGGCGGACATGTGAGGATGTGTCTTGAAGGCTTTAATGACGGACTTATGCGTACATGAAAGTACGGAAGCCCCGTGAGGCAATAAGTGAAAGAAAAACCGATGTAAAAACTTGCCGTTTACTTTCATTTTGGAACGGGACTCGAACGCTGCTGTTGACGTGAATATTACAACAACAACAACAACAACAACAACAACAACAACAACAACAACAACAACAACAAACATTTGACCCCAAAAATATACAGGCTACATTTTGCTTGTACTGTATATAAAAAGGAACTTAAAAATACAGATTATCTTTTTTTCCCGCCATTTTTAAGTCATAAACAATGATATAACCAATTTAGCAGACTGAGAAAATGGATCACCTGAATGTTTTTCTTTCTCACTTCCTTCAATATTTACTGAAATGTTGAATGGAAAAAAAGAAAGAAATCCTCCATAAATAAGCTTTTATAATGTAGATTAATATAACGAGGTTATTACATGTTTAACTGTGGGATTCACAACGTTGCTCCGTTTGTAAGTGTCTGTCCTCGGCTGTGAGGCAATAAAGTTTTTTTTTTTTAAATCAGAATTTGAATGGTCTCCATTTGTCTCCATGGACGACTACATGTGTCACTGCAAGGCAGAGCTGAGGAGATGTTTTTACTGTGTGAGACCAGGTTGTAGTCAAGACCCCCTAAACTTTGAGGGGTTGAGACCGAGGCCAAGACTTTGAGGGGTTAAGACGGAGACTTTGAGGGGTTGAGACCGAGACGAGACCGAGACTTTGAGGGGTTAAGACGGAGACTTCGAGGGGTTGAGACCGAGACGAGACTTTGAGGGGTTAAGACGGAGACTTCGAGGGGTTGAGACCGAGACGAGACCGAGACTTTGAGGGGTTAAGACGGAGACTTCGAGGGGTTGAGACCGAGACGAGACTTTGAGGGGTTAAGACGGAGACTTCGAGGGGTTGAGACCGAGACGAGACCGAGACTTTGAGGGGTTAAGACTGAGACTTTGAGGGGTTAAGATTGAGACTTTGAGGGGTTGAGACCGAGACTTTGAGGGGCTGAGACCGAGACTTTGAGGGGTTAAGACTGAGACTTTGAGGGGCTGAGACTGAGACTTTGAGGGGCTGAGACCGAGACTTTGAGGGGCAGAGACCGAGACTTTGAGGGGTTGAGACCGAGACGAGACAGAGACCTTGAGGGGTTAAGACGGAGACTTTGAGGGGTTGAGACCGAGACGAGACCGAGACGAGACCGAGACTTTGAAGGGTTAAGACTGAGACTTTGAGGGGCTGAGACGGAGACTTTGAGGGGTTGAGACCAAGACTTTGAAGGGTTGAGACCAAGACGAGACCGAGACTTTGAGGGGTTAAGACGGAGACTTTGAGGGGTTGAGACCAAGACTTTGAGGGGTTGAGACCGAGACTTTGAGGGGTTGAGACCGAGACTTTGAGGGGTTAAGACTGAGACTTTGAGGGGTTGAGACAGAGACTTTGAGGGGTTGAGACCGAGACTTTGAGGGGTTGAGACCGAGACTTTGAGGGGTTGAGACCGAGACTTTGAGGGGTTGAGTTGGATGGAGGGGGGCTAGATAGATAGATAGTAGCTCAGACCGTGGGGAGTTGGGTTGGGAACCGGAGGGTCGTCAGTCGCCCCATACGGACGGATGATGGAGAACTGGTAGCTGGAGAGGGGCCAGTTCACCTCCTGGCCGCTGCCAAGGTACTCTGGAGCAAGGCACCGAACCCCCAACTGCTCGGGGCAGCCCCCCCCTCCATTAGTGCATGTGTGTGTAGTGTGTGTAACAACAGAGTGTCAATTGTAATTTCCCCTTGTGGGACTAATAAAGTTATTATTATTATTATAATACCTCCCCAATCTTCCTGCAGGAGGCAGTATAACTCCACACATCTGGCCATTCACCTCCATCCTTTTCTCCTCATATCTCCTTTCCTTTATTCTTTCCTTTAACCCCCCCCCCCCTCCTTCCTTCCTTTTCTTCTTGTATTCATGACACTTTCTCCACTTTCTCTCAGGGAAACCTGTTAGTCTTTACAGTGTAGTATTAGTACTTTGACTGCAGTAACAGATCTGAATACTGCATGTTTCTACACATTATGGGATATGTAGTGTTGTTATTGCTGCTGTATCCACGTGGGGGGGGGGGGGGTGGTGGTCTAACATTTGCTGTGCTGCCTCCTGGTCTTCTCAAACCCAGAGACATTAAGACATTAAGACATTGAGACATTGAGACATTGATACTTGAAGTGTCTTCGCCCTGATTTGTTCTATTCTGTATATTCACATGCTTTTAATCGTCTTTTTGTAACCCTGGTTAGGTGTAAATAAAGTTTTTTTTTAGTTTTTATCTAACTTGCTCTCCTTCATCTTTAACAAAAGGAGCGGGGGGGGGGGATTCTGAGAGAAGACAGCGCGAGAAAAACGGGACTTAGGGCGTAACCTCGCGATACTCCGCCCTTCTCTCTCCCTCCTTCCCTTCCAACTCTCTCTCTCTCCCTCTCTCTGTTTCACCGTCTCTCTCTCTCTCCTCCTCTTCTGACCCCTCCGTTTCCCGTCTCTCTCTCTCTCCCTCTCTCTGTCCATCCTCCCTCTCTCTGTCTCTCCCTCTCTCTCCCTCCCTCTCTCTGTCTCTCTCTCTCTCCCTCCCTCTCTCTCCCCCTTTTCTGTCCATCCTCCCTCTCTCTCTCTCCCTCTCTCTGTCTCTCTCTCTCTCTCCCCCTCTCTCTGTCTCTCTCTCTCCCTCCCTCCCTCTCTCTGTCTCTCTCTCTCCCCCTTTCTGTCCATCCTCCCTCTCTCTGTCTCTCTCTCTCTCTCCCCCCTCTCTCTGTCTCTCTCTCTCCCTCCCTCCCTCTCTCTCCTTCCCTCTCTCTTTCCCCCTCTCTCTCCCTCTCTCTCTCTCTGTTTCTCCCTCTCTCTATCTCTCCTCCTCTATCTCTCCCCCCTCCCTCTCTCTCTCTCTCCCTCTCTCTGTCTCTCTCTCTCT
>CM057258.1:1919864-1939864 GCA_029931835.1 Etheostoma nigrum
GTCATAGGACTTAAATGTGTTCGTATTCTACAACAAAACCACAACGTTCCTCTGGTATTTGTGGCGTTTTGGGTCTACTTGTTGTCTTTATGCTTTATATTTTACAGATATTGAACCTCTGAGGACCAGGACCTTCTGTCCATCACGTCTGCTTTGTGTCTTACTGTGTGACTAGATGTTTTATTTAGAGGTGTGTGTGTGTGTGTGTGTGTGTATGTGTGTGTGTGTGTTGCTCGGCCGTGTGTTTTACTTGCAAAGTGGATTTCTTGTGCGCTTCTACATTCCTCCTGTTGTGTTTCAGTAATAATAATCATAATAATCATAATTAGGGCGGCCACTTTTTCCCTGCAGCGATTCACAAAGTCCAGATTGGATATTTTATTAATTATGGATGAAATAAGGGATCGCCAGACCCTCCTCCACAGCACGGTAAAAGAGGGTCTGGCTAGTCGACAAAGCATTCTGGGATGGGAGAAAAACCTGCTCTGGTTTATTGACTTTTCTTTAAACCAATCACAATTGTCCTGGGCGGGGCTAAGTGCCGGACAGAGCCACGGTGCCGCTGCTAAATAGGCTCAGTTGTTTTGGTGGAACGTGAAGTTCAGAAGTAGTTTTAGTCGTCAACAGAGACTCCGATTGGACAGATAGTCTAGCTAGCTGTCTGGATTTACCCTGCAGAGATCTGAGGACCAGGTAACCATAGTCCTCAGATTGGACAGATAGTCTAGCTAGCTGTCTGGATTTACCCTGCAGAGATCTGAGGACCAGGTAACCATAGTCCTCAGATTGGACAGATAGTCTAGCTAGCTGTCTGGATTTACCCTGCAGAGACCTGAGGACCAGGTAACCATAGTCCTCAGATTGGACAGATAGTCTAGCTAGCTGTCTGGATTTACCCTGCAGAGATCTGAGGACCAGGTAACCATAGTCCTCAGATTGGACAGATAGTCTAGCTAGCTGTCTGGATTTACCCTGCAGAGATCTGAGGACCAGGTAACCATAGTCCTCAGATTGGACAGATAGTCTAGCTAGCTGTCTGGATTTACCCTGCAGAGATCTGAGGACCAGGTAACCATAGTCCTCAGATTGGACAGATAGTCTAGCTAGCTGTCTGGATTTACCCTGCAGAGACCTGAGGACCAGGTAACCATAGTTCTCATTGGGGGGGATATGTAGTCTGGTCTTACCGGACTCTGGTCCATTAGCCCGGTCCTACCAGACTCTGGTCCATTAGCCCGGTCCTATACCCAGAATGTCCCGGGGTCGAGACCAAACCGTGATGCGTCTCCCCCTTCGATGTTGAACCAAAACCTACACGCCCTCGGCTAAAGTCCCCCCCCCCCTCTCCACCACCCCCCATTACTGCGGATGTCGGGGGCGTACAGGTGCGCCGGGCCGTGTGGTTTTGAACCGTGACGCTGGAAATCAGTTCCACATAAAGCAGCCTGTGCTGTCGCTGCTGTGTCAACACCTCCGCGGCGCTCTGCTGCGGCTCTACAACAGGTGTCCCGGCTGCACCGCCTGCCTCGCATGCATTACATTTATGCGTGTGTGTGTGTGTGTGAGTGCATTCATGTGCATTCATGTGTGTGTGTGTGTGTGGAGCTGAAAAGCCCCACACGGTGCTGTACTGTTTGTTCAGTGTCGGCGCAGCAGGCCTGACCTTTTCTGTGCCGGGCGCTGAGACAACACGAGCTGCTGTCTGACGGACGAGGCAGCGCCGCGGCTCTGTGTTCAGACATCGGTCCCCGCAGGCTGAGACCAGCCTCCCGCTTTATCACCTGCAAGCTTTGTATGAAACCTGAGAGCAGCTGTATAGCTTTTATCTCAGGGCCTCTGGAAAAAGCAGCCCTCCTCCTCAACCTACACACAATCCATCTCTCGCCGTTTGCTTTGCATTCATCTCCTTCTTTTTTTTTTTTTTTTCTTTTGTTTTGAGTTGTTCTTCAGTGTGTTTTCACGGCAATTAACTCCCATGAAAGACCCAGACGTTCAGGTCTCGTTTGCACAATGCGGCCGGCAGGTTTCGGAGAACATTATAATGGATCTAATTGTCCAGAACCAGATCATTGTATAGGCCTTGTTTACACTCGGTTTCAAAATGAGTTTCGGGGATCTGGAAACGAGTGCACAGCCGAGACACATCGGCGTTCACACCCGGGTCTATAAAGCCCGTTTCAGACCAAAGACTCAAGACGAGGCGAGTCTCGAATCTTGCATCGAGTCCGTCTGCAGTGCTCTGAAACCTGCCAGTTCACACCATAGACTCAATAAATACACACATACACACATACAGTGGGTACGGAAAGTATTCAGACCCCTTTAAATTTTTCACTCTTTGTTTCATTGCAGCCATTTTCCAAAAATCAAAAAAGTTCATTTTATTTCTCAGTAATGTACACTCAGCACCCCATCTTGGACAGAAAAAAACAGAAATGTAGAAATTTTTGCAAATTTATTAAAAAACAAAAACTGAAATATCACATGGTCATAAGTATTCAGACCCTTTGCCGTGACCCTCATATGTAACTCAGGTGCTGTCTATTTCTTCTGATCATCCTTGAGATGGTTCTACACCTTCATTGGAGTCCAGCTGTGTTTGATTATACTGATTGGACTTGATTAGGAAAGCCACACACCTGTCTATATAAGACCTTACAGCTCACAGTGCATGTCAGAGCAAATGACAATCATGAGGTCAAAGGAACTGCCTGAGGAGCTCAGAGACAGAATTGTGGCAAGGCACAGATCTGGTCAAGGTTACAAAAAAATTTCTGCTGCACTTAAGGTTCCTAAGAGCACAGTGGCCTCCATAATCCTCAAATGGAAGACGTTTGGGACGACCAGAACCCTTCCTAGAGCTGGCCGTCCGGCCAAACTGAGCTATCGGGGGAGAAGAGCCTTGGTGAGAGAGGCAAAGAAGAACCCAATGGTCACTGTGGCTAAGCTCCAGAGATGCAGTCGGGAGATGGGAGAAAGTTGTAGTAAGTCAACCATCACTGTAGCAATCCACCAGTCGGGGCTTTATGGCAGAGTGGCCCGAAGGAAGCCTCTCCTCAGTGCAAGACACATGAAAGCCCGCATGGAGTTTGCTAAAAAACACCTGAAGGACTCCAAGATGGTGATAAATAAAATCCTCTGGTCTGATGAGACCAAGATAGAACTTTTTGGCCTTAATTCTAAGCGGTATGTGTGGAGAAAACCAGGCACTGCTCATCACCTGTCCAATACAGTCCCAACAGTGAAGCATGGTGGTGGCAGCATCATGCTGTGGGGGTGTTTTTCAGCTGCAGGGACAGGACGACTGGTTGCAATCGAGGGAAAGATGAATGCGGCCAAGTACAGGGATATCCTGGACGAAAACCTTTTCCAGAGTGCTCTGGACCTCAGACTGGGCCGAAGGTTTACCTTCCAACAAGACAATGACCCTAAGCACACCGCTAAAATAACGAAGGAGTGGCTTCACAACAACTCCGTGGCTGTTCTTGAATGGCCCAGCCAGAGCCCTGACTTAAACCCAATTGAGCATCTCTGGAGAGACCTGAAAATGACTGTCCACCAACGTTTACCATCCAACCTGACAGAACTGGAGAGGATCTGCAAGGAGGAATGGCAGAGGATACCCAAATCCAGATGTGAAAAACTTGTTGCATCTTTCCCAAAACGACTCATGGCTGTATTAGATCAAAAGGGTGCTTCTACTAAATACTGAACAAAGGGTCTGAATACTTATGACCATGTGATATTTCAGTTTTTGTTTTTTAATAAATTTGCAAAAATTTCTACATTTCTGTTTTTTTTCTGTCCAAGATGGGGTGCTGAGTGTACATTACTGAGAAATAAAATGAACTTTTTTGATTTTTGGAAAATGCCTGCAATGAAACAAAGAGTGAAAAATTTAAAGGGGTCTGAATACTTTCCGTACCCACTGTACATACATACATACATACATACAGTCTATGGTTCACACCAATGGAGACGAGACAGTGTATCATCTCCACACAGGGCTGTAGTCAAAAACACCTTTGTCGAGTCCAAGACCAGGACTAGTTGATTCCAAGTCAAGACCGAGTCCAAAGAGGTTCGAGTCCAAATCAAGACCGAGTCCAAAGAGGTCCGAGTCCAAATCAAGACCAAGTCCAAAGAGGTCCGAGTCCAAGACAAGACCGAGTCCAAAGAGGTTTGAGTCCAAGACAAGACCGAGTCCAAAGAGGTTCGAGACCAAGTCCAAAGAGGTTTGAGTCCAAGACAAGACCGAGTCCAAAGAGGTTTGAGTCCAAGACAAGACCGAGTCCAAAGAGGTTTGAGTCCAAGACAAGACCGAGTCCAAAGAGGTTTGAGTCCAAGACAAGACCGAGTCCAAAGAGGTTTGAGTCCAAGACAAGACCGAGTCCAAAGAGGTTCAAGACCGAGTCCAAAGAGGTTCAAGACCGAGTCCAAAGAGGTTCGAGTCCAAGACAAGACCGAGTCCAAAAAGGTTCGAGTCCAAAGAGGTTCGAGTCCAAGTCAAGCACAGAGTCCAAAGATTTTCGAGTCCAAGTCAAGACAGAGTCCAAAGATTTTCGAGTCCAAGTCAAGACAGAGTCCAAAGATTTTCAAGACCGAGTCCAGGACAGCAGAAAAAGGTCTTATGCATACATGATGTATCAAGACAATCATTTGGGGTAATTTGTTGATATAAAAGAACAACAGTGTCACAACGCCCAGGATTTCTGAGTATAGCCATTCCCCTGATATCATATAACCTAATATGAAGGACATACTCCACAGCAACGTCTCTCTGTCCTTCCGTCCCAACTTCTAGGTTTTTTCTAGCTGAATATATCACTTGTTGCGTGTAAATCTTTAGTGATAGTGAGATGCTTTTGCTACATTTTTAGGGATGAATCGGCACAAGAACATGTTTTATTTCTCTGATTCACGGCTTTGTTCACTGTCAAAAAAAGAGGTCCAATACAGGTCCCTTTTTGTTCCCTAAGGTACAAACTTGGAAAATGTTCCCTTAAAAGTACAAAAATGTATCTTGAAGGTACATTTCTGCACCTTCCATTGTACAGTGTGTACTTTCTGAGGTGTAAGGTACATATTTGTACTTTTAAGGTACATTATTGATCCTCAAAGGTTTAATATTGTCCCTTTTAGAAGGTACAAACAGGCAGGGCTGTAGTCAAGACCACCTTTGTCAAGTCCAAGACCAGGACTAGTCAAGTCCAAGTCAAGACAGAGTCCAAAGAGGTTCGAGTCTGAGTCAAGACCGAGTCCAGGACAGAATAAAGGTCTTATGCATGACAGTATCAAGACAATCATTTTGGGTTTCCCTTTCCCTCCAATATTATTATCAACATAATAAAGACACCTGAACTCGGTCCAGACCGGAAGCCATATTGGGCAAGACCAGTGGCCGAGACCGAGACAAGTCCAAGTCCAAATACTAGCGAGTCTCAGACAAGTCCGAGACCATAGAAAATGGTCTTGAGTCTACAGTACTACAGACTACAAGTACTACAGCCCTGCAAACAGCTAAGGTCCAAATGTGATCCTCTTATTCAAGGTACAACAATGTCCCTTTGAGGGTACCACCCCAGGGACAAGCTCTTGTTCCTTAAAGGTACTGGTTTGGACTTTTTTTTTTTTGACAGTGTTGTAGGCGCTCTCTCTCTCTCTTCAGTCACTGTCTAGCTCGCTCCACCCTACGCCAGCAGCTAGGTTTTGTTCATGCGGACATGCTGGTTAAGTATCGGGGCTGCAGGATCACCTAAGCCCAATATGTGATGGTTCAGACTGAAGACACACACACACACACACACACACACACACACACACACACACACACACACACACAGCAGCTCGGTGTCGACGCTGAGTCAGGACGGACAGATCTGCTTTAATCTCAGTGATCCTCTCTTCCAGGGAGCAGCGAGCTGAGCGCAGCGCTGACAGTTTAATTATCTGTTATTCCTCTTCTGTTAAAGACTCTTAAAGTGACGCCTCCGTTTGCCTTCCCTTCAAGTCTGTCCCGGCACAAAATCTGGAGACGCGCCCGAGTCAGCAGAGCTGCAGGACTTACAGCTTTGTCATGCTCGTATTGATCTGCTGGACTTTAAAGAAATGTAGTTTTAATGTGAAATCTGTTGAGTTAACCTTTTTATAAAATATAAAAACGCACAACTCGCTGATGTCACACGTTGAGCTGCGAGACACACACACACTTTACTGTTTTGTGGATATTTTGAAGGAAACTAGAGGTCAATGGACTCCTTTCAACCCTCATGTTGTCCTCATGTTGTCCTCATATTGTCTTCATGTTGTCCTCATGTTGTCCTCATGTTGCCTTCATGTTGTCCTCATGTTGCCTTCATGTTGCCTTCATGTTGCCTTCATGTTGTCTTCATGTTGCCTTCATGTTGCCTTCATGTTGTCCTCATGTTGTCTTCATGTTGCCTTCATGTTGTCCTCATGTTGTCTTCATGTTGCCTTCATGTTGCCTTCATGTTGTCTTCATGTTGTCCCTCATGTTGTCCCTCATGTTGTCCCTCATGTTGTCTTCATGTTGTCTTCATGTTGTCTTCATGTTGTCCCTCATGTTGTCCCTCATGTTGTCCTCATGTTGTCTTCATGTTGTCTTCATGTTGCCCTCATGTTGCCTTCATGTTGTCCTCATGTTGTCCTCATGTTGTCTTCATGTTGTCCCTCATGTTGTCCCTCATGTTGTCCCCATGTTGCCTTCATGTTGTCTTCATGTTGCCCTCATGTTGCCCTCATGTTGTCCTCATGTTGTCCTCATGTTGCCCTCATGTTGTCCTCATGTTGTCCTCATGTTGTCCTCATGTTGCCCTCATGTTGTCCTCATGTTGTCCCTCATGTTGCCCTCATGTTGCCCTCATGTTGCCCTCATGTTGCCCTCATGTTGCCTTCATGTTGTCCTCATGTTGTCCTCATGTTGTCTTCATGTTGTCCCCATGTTGTCCTCATGTTGTCTTCATGTTGTCCTCATGTTGTCCCCATGTTGTCCTATATCAATGTTCTTTTTAATTCCCCAAAATAACATGATTGATTCCACCCAACGCTCTTTGCCAAGTACAAATCTCTACTTTCATTAATTTTGGGGCGTCTTATTCAATTTTATAGCATTGTAATCTCTGCAGGGTAAATCCAGACAGCTAGCTAGACTATCTGTCCAATCTGAGGACTATGGTTACCTGGTCCTCAGATCTCTGCAGGGTAAATCCAGACAGCTAGCTGGACTATCTGTCCAATCAGAGTCTCTGTTGACGACTAAAACTACTTCTGAACTTCATGTTCCACCAAAACAACTTCCTTCCAGAGGCTATTTAGCAGCGGCATCGTGGCTCCGTCTGGCGCTTAGCCCCGCCCAGGACGATTGTGATTGGTTAAAGAAATACCGATAAACATGAGCAGGTGTTTCTCCCATCCCAGAATGCTTTGTGGACTAGCCAGACCCTCCTCCGCCGCGCTGTGGAGGAGGGTCTGGCAAAGCGAGACTATTTAGTCCCCTTCCCAACGAGCTAGCACGACGCGGTTGGAAACAAATGATTCCTTAGATCGGCCGTAGTTTCAAAAAGCTTCTGAAAGAAGTAAAATTGGACTAAAAGATTGGCGGCAGCCTTTAAGGCTTCCTTCCTCTTCTGCATCTCTTTCTCCTCCTGTTGTATGTTCTTTATTTCTTCTTTTGTGCAACTAGACTAGACTAAAACTTTCCCTTTTGTTATGAGATAAGGTCCTCGGTGAAGCCGAGTGCTCTACTTGTTCTCCTTGTTCCGGTTCTTCTTGTTCTTGTTATAATTTAATTGCTTCTGCCACATTTTGCAGCTGTGACTTCATAATAATCATAATAAAAGTTCAGAGTGATTCCAAACTAATTAAACCGCAGCAGCCCTCGTCTCCTTCATAACAACGGGGTACATTTCCCTAAAAGAGAAGGTGGTGTGATCGGAGAAAAAATAAAAATAAATCTCAGGTTGAGAGTTTGTTCTTCAAACTAAACTAGACTCGACTTCACAGGCTTAGAAAGCAGGTCAGTTATGTCATGAGCTGTGTTTATATCCACATGTTTTCATCTGAATGAAGTGATAATGAATGAAAAACGCCTTCTGGAAACGGTGAAATTCGAGAGAATCGCGATCACACGCTTGATTTGTGAAAGCTCAATTCAATTTAAAGTTGCGATGTAGTGTGTGGACTAGGTACGATTCAGGGGAAAATCTGAGTTTTGATGAAACACAAAAATAAAATATAAAACATGATAAAACACAAAATGGCCTCACCATACGGATTTATGTTTGGCATCAGGACAGCGGAGCTATTTTTTATAAAATATACTGGCAGACGCCTCCTGATGCAGTATCATCACGATACCTACGCCCCGATACGATATTATTGCAATTTTAAACATTCTGCAATATATAACCTTTTTTCCAACTTGTAATTTTTCCCCAATTTCATATGACGTCCCCAAAAAGAAACTTATCAACATCTGTTTCATCTAAAAAGAAACATTTCTCTGTTTGTTCATCTCACTTCAATGTTATCGGTGCAGAATTGGACAAACTGACCAACACATATATAATATATAATATATAATAACAGATCCATACCTGGCGCCTGTGTATCGATGCAGTATTGACACTGAAAATATCATCATCCTATGCAGTATGAATTATTATTTTTTTCCTCCACCCCTATATATCGGCCTTAAAAATCCTTTACCGGTCGGGCTCTAACCCTACAGTACGCGGTTGCCGTCATTTCATATGATATCGATACAGTGCTGTTCATCATAGGGCAGCACGGCGGCACTTCTGCCTCACAGCAAGAAGGTTCTGGGTTCGAATCCAGGTCGTTATGGGACATGCAACCTCCAGAGCAACCCCACCAGATCATGCAACCTCCTTTCTGTGTGGAGGTTGCATGTTCTGGTGGGTTCTCCGGTTTCTTCCCACCATAAAGACATGCATGCTGGGTAGGACTACAGTTGAAAAATAGCCAATTGGCAAACACTGGTGCATTTACAGATATGTTGATTAATGGTCATTGTCCTAATCAAATATATAAATACTAAATTACTGATGGAATACATTTTGGGTTTCTTGGTTGCTGCCCTCGGGTTCCCGCTCCCGTCGGCCACCAGCCAAAAGAAATAGATAGAAATCCTCCTTTCGTACCCTCTGCTATCTCTCTGCTTAACTCTAAAGAATAGGAAACATCTGCACATCAGAATCACAATCAGCTTTATTTGCCAGATATGAGGACACATACCAGGAATTTCTCTTTGGAGCATCGTTGCTCACACTGTGCTTACACATACAAAACAACCACAACAAAATATACACTAATAAACACTGGTGCATTTACAGATATGTTGATTAATGTGCATTGTCCTAATCAAATAAATAAGATAAAGGATGTTGAAACGGCAACACACGGAGAGGAGGAGGAGCTGAGGCAGGAAGCAGCAGGGGCTGATGGGAAATGTGGTCTGGATGTCTGCCCACTAACCAGCGGGGTCTGTTCTTTTGGGGGGGTTTTGCACTCGTTCCAGCTGAAACATTAAGTGTGACTCAGACGTGCCGATGATTAAAAATGAACCTCGTTGCAGTAAATCACCGCCGCTCGCTCAGCAGCACGCCGACATTTTAAAACACTTTGCAGCTGGTGATTTATTGTGACCGCGGGCGGCCATGTCAGAGTCCTCCCATCTTTCTCCTCTCCTCTGTCTCATCCTCCTCACCTGCCTGCAGTCGCTGTGCGATTCTCTGTCTCAGGGGCGTCAGACCCCACGCTGGGGAACGAGGATCCTTTTTTTAAAGGGCCAGACGTGTGGAGTTACAGTAATTGACATGTTTTTAGTTAAAGTGTCCTATAGTCTCCTCACGTACAGGTTGGTCGACTTAAAGCCCTTAAAGTCAGCCAAGGGCGCCCGTGTGGCTCAGTTGGTAGAGCGGGCGCACATACAGTATACAGAGGTTTACTCCTCAACGCAGCGGACCCGGGTTGGACTCCGACCCGCGGCCCTTTGCTCCACGTCGCCCCCCCTCCTCTCTCCCATTTCACTTCTTCAGCGGCCCGGTCATTAACCCTCATGTTGTCCTGGGGTCAAATTTGACCCGCTATCAAGTTGTTTTTTGGGAAGTCGAAAATGTCGACAAGGCGACAAAACATTGGGGGAAAAAGTGTAAAAAGAATTGGAAAAAGTGACAAAAACTATGAAAAAAAACACTGGAAGTAAGTGTCAAAAACTTTGGGAAAACCAGCTAAAATGTCCAAAAAGTGACAAAACGTCAACAAAAGGGACAAAAACATGGGGTCATCGGTCATCGGTTCGGGTCCGACCTTCAGCCCCCCGGTTCGGGTCCGACCTTCGGCCCTCGGTTTGGGTCCGACATGCGGCCCCCGGTTCGGGTCCGGACCCCGGTTCGGGTCCGACCTGTGTCCCCGGTTCGGGCTGGACCTGCGTCCCCCGGTTTGGGTCCGACCTTCGGCCCCCGGTTCGGGTCCAACCTGCGTCCCCCTCGCCGGGTCCGACCTCTGGCTCCCGGTTTGAGTCCGACATCCGGTTCGGGTCCGGCCCCCGGGTCGGGTCCGACCTGCTGTCCCGGCTCGGGTCCGACCTGCGGCTCCCGGTTCGGGTCCGGCCCCCGGTTCGGGTCCGACCTTCGGTTCGGGTCCGGCCCCCGGGTCGGGTCCGACCTGTGTCCCCCGGCTCGGGTCCGACCTGTGTCCCCCGGCTCGGGTCCGACCTGCTGCCCCAGTCCGGGTCCGACCTCCGTCCCCCGGTCCGGGTCCGACCTGCGTCCCTTTGAGTGTCACCCCCCATGTCTCTCCCACCTTTCCGGTCTATTGTCGCTGAAATAAAGGGACAAAAGTTACATCTTTAACAATAATTACATTATTTTAGAAAGGGGGTACCACGCCAACAACCTCGGTGCACGATGCGAGCCGGATCAAAATCTGCGAGGGGCCAGATTTGGCCCCCAAGCCCGTGAGTTTGTGCTTTTTAAATCAATAATATCAACAACAAGCACTCTTCATCTAATCCGCTCATGATTCTATTTTAAGTCCGACAGCTGAAAACTAACATGAAATGTCTTCCTCCGTCCTTCCCTTCATCTCTGTCCATCAGCCTCTGCTCTCCAGCGTCTGACCTTTCATAACAGAACATATTAATGCACTTATGTTGCCTGATTATGAGGAGGAGATGCAGGAAGAGCAATAGAAGCGGCAATAACAATAAACCCGTCATGAATAAGAAACAAACGATGGGCCTCTGTGTCTCGGATGGGTTTTATTTTAAGGTACCGGGAGAGTGAAGCGGGGGCGGATCGGCTTGCCAGTAATGCGGTCGATCGGCTCTTTGGTATTTCTGAGCTCCGGTTTTCTGGGCTCCTTGTCCCTCGCCGAGGTGCCGGTGTCTCTGCTGGCTCCGGCCCAGACTGGGAGACGAGCAGCAGGCGCCGGCCAAGCGCTGGTCCGGTTTTTGGCCGCGGTCGATGCGGTTTTCTCTTCTGGCTCGCGGCCCGGCCGTTCTTTGGAGTCCTAAATAAAAAAAAGAGGACGTGGAGGTGGTGTAACGGCGGCCGTGACGGAGGGCGGCGGCCCCTGCCAACAGCTGATTGCGTTCCAGGAGGAAAAATAAAAAGACAAAAACATCCTATAGAAACACACCGGCTCATATCCCAGCATGCTCTGGATGAAAGGACAAGAACCACCTCGGACATGTTTCTGTCTCATCTCCAAAGCATCGTTGGATGTTTCTGGTCTGTCTGTCTGTGTGTGTGTGTGTGTGTGTGTGTGTGTGTGTGTGTGTGGACCAGGTTTTACTACATTTGTGGGGACCACAAACTGGGAATACAGTATACTTATGGGGTCCTGACAGCTTTGTGGGGACAAAATGCTGGTCCCCATAACATTAAAGGGCTGTTTGAGGAATAAGACCTGGTTTTAGGATCAGGGTTAGAATTAGGTTATGGTTAGGGTTAGGGTAAGGGTTAAGGTTAGGCATTTAGGTTTGATGGTTAAGGTTAGGGTAAGGGTTAAGGTTAGGCATTTAGGTTTGATGGTTAAGGTTAGGGTAAGGGGCTAGGGAATGCATTATGTCAATGACTGGTCCCCATAAAGATAGTGAGACACACGTGTGTGTGTGTGTGTCAGGGTCAGGGTCAGTAGAGGGGTCAGTAGAGGGGTCAGTAGAGGGGTCAGTAGAGGGGTCAGGGTTAAGATATCTAGTTGTCCCTCAGGACCGGACCGAGCTGGCAGCATTAATAGCTCCAAGCAGCGAGCCAACCATTAGCCTCAGCTGCTACAGTTAAAACAGAGAGCCACTGAGCATCAGACACTCCATCCTTTTTTTAAAATTATTTTTATTTTTTTAATTCAAATTATATTGAAGAATATGGACATACAGCAGGAAATAACATCTTCTGTACATCTTAAGAGTCTAGTCCCAGGGGGGTTACTAAAGGAAAAACAAGCAAAACACTTAAAACTAATATTTTGTAAAGCTTCCAGAGGTCATGTGATCTAACAGCTGTTTGTTTGGAGGTAGAAATGTAAATAACGTATTGTTTAATATTTGCAGCCAGCTCAAAAAAAGCTTGGCTTCTTCTTCTAAAACTTTGATTTATGTAAATAAAATTTGGTTAAAATAATTAAATGTATGGTGTAATACTCAGAATAAAGCTTTCTATCATGTTGAGTGAATCCAAACAATACATTTTCCCAATGTAATGTAAATATGAACAGCAATAAAATAATATAATAATAGTTTCTCGGCATATTGGCAAGACCAGAATAAATGTACCAGTGTTTCATTTAGCTCTCCACAACACGTCCAGCTGATATTAATGTCTTTTTATTTTTTTTTCATTTTCTGCAGATATTGGTTAGTTGGGTGGAATCTGTGGAGCATTTTGAAGGATATCTCCTTAACCCTCATGTTGTCCTCGGGTCAAATTTGACTAATTTTCAGTTTTTTTTTATCACAAAGAATGGGTCTTCGAAATAAGCTGAAAATGTCAACGTTAGAAATATCAAAAAACATCAAAAAAAGGACCCACTACATTGAAAAAATTACAAAAATGTCAGAAAATACAATAACTTTTTTTCATGGTTGACGGGGTTAACTTTGTTGGTTAAGAACAACTTGCCAAACATTTTCCCAACAAATCTCTTTAACCCTGGTGTTGTCTTCCCTTTGACCGGTTTTCCCCCTCATCTCAACATTTTTGTTGCCATTTACAAAGCTTTTTTCATGAAGTTTTTGTATTTAAAATTGTTTTTTTTTGTTATAGATTTTGCAACTTTTTTCCAACATTTTTCACCCATATTTTGAGTTCCTTTTATTTTGCATTTAAAAAAACAACAACTATGAAAACGGGTCAAATTTGACCCAAAGACAACATGAGGGTTAACATATGAAGACCAGTACTTTTCATTTTCATTTCATTTCATATATTTATTATACAGGAAAGTTAGAAAAAGTAACATTACATTACAATATAAAAACGGGCCTGACTCAGTTTATAAACTGGTTTTCAGCAGGTTCCTGTTCTGCAGAAACACAAAACCATGGTTACAGCACGTCAGGACAGACATCAATACAAGACATCGATATGGAAAAATAAATTTCGACAACTGAAAACAACAATACAGTTACATAAGGACAAAGACATTTATACAAAACATCAGCTGGCCTAGACAAATACGGACGGTGCAAACAAGACCTGGACAACTAGAGTGCGGATCGGGCCGGATATTTCTGACCCGAGCCCGACAGTTAAAATCTCATTTGTTTCTCATACTAATGACACATGTACGTTTGTTTGTGTGGAAAGCCGCTTTTATTAAGCAATGGTAGGAAGGCATTGGGAAATGTCAACAGATGAGGCGACCCGGTCTCTAATGCCTCTATTTCTGCTGAATATCTATCTATAAAATCTATTTTCAGGAATATGATTTTGGACATAGCCACCCCACCTCTATTTGCATTTCTGTCTTATACTGTATCTGTCTGTCATGTATATGTATATGTATGAGCTTGAATACTTATTACAGCATCTTCAAACGAGAAATCCAGATGAGTCTTGGGTATTGCTAAGACATGCATGTTGCCTTCTGATAGGATATTTGAGATATCAATTGTTTTATTTCTAAGACTGCATATATTAATGCGATCTACCTTCAGCCCCTTCCTTGGTACTTTAACAGAGGTCATTATACATAATCAATTTCTATTACACATTTATTGACTTGGTCCATCTTACATTCCTACCTCCATAACCATCCTTCAAATTACTACTCCTAGGTCCAAACATGCATATCAACAATACATCCTACCAAAACCTTAGCCCACATAAAACATCCGTCCTGCATACAAATCCCATATGGTGGGTCAGAAAAGCAACATGGACTACATTTCACAACATCCTGTTGTCCCCACTTAAAAGACAGAGAGCTAGTGAAAATAACTCCTGCACGAAACGCATTTGCATTGTTTTTTGTGCACGTTTTGCATCCTGAGTGTCCGTCTCAGCGCCGGGGGAAGGAGAGGAAGAGGGGGAAGGAGAGGAAGAGGAGGGAGAGGAAGAAGAGGCTAGTCCACTTTAGACACTGATCAGAGAAGATAAACTAAGAGAGCAAGAGATCGATGACAGACTGCCATGTTCATCAGCATGTGATAGACAAGGCCGGTGCGTGCGTGCATGTGAGCGAGCGCGATTTTGTGTGTGTGTGTGTGTGTGTGTGTGTGTGCATATAACTGTCCTTGGGGCTCGTGTGCAGCTTCATCGGTTTACTGGTTCAACGGCAGACAGGAAGCGGTCATTCAGACGGTCCTGAGTCCTACAGATCATCCATCAGCTCCACTACACACTGATGACACGGCCTTGTAGTGTGTGTGCGTGTGTGTGTGTTGAATTCTGTGCAGTGTTAGGAAGGATACTTTCAAAATGTATCCCCAGAATACATGCCCAAAAATGTAATTTGTATCTGGTGGAGATATGCTGCTCTACACACGCTAAAATCACTGATTATTTACATGGAGTCTGGTGGAGATATGCTGCTCTATACACGCTAAAAGTAGTGATTATTTACATGGAGTCTGGTGGAGATATGCTGCTCTATACACGCTAAAATCACTGATTATTTACATGGAGTCTGGTGGTTTTAACATGGTAAAATACGGCTTTCTAAAACATCTCTGAGCTCTGAGCAGCGCTGCTCGATCGGCTCCGTTTGGTCAGAGTTTTCTTTCTTTCATTCCAGTATCGGGTCTGTCAGTCACAGTGAAAACCGGGGACAGATCCAGCCGGGGACAAGTCACCAAAATTGGGGTCTGTCCCCGGAAACCGGGGACGTCTGATCACCCTGTGCTAGATAAATTTAGACAAACTCGTGAAACAGAGAAGCATTGTCATGTAATCCATTGTTTTCAACAATGTAGCTGAATACTGTTACTCATAAATTATATGAGGATATATAGGATTGTGTGTGAGTGTGTGAGTGTGTTATTTTGGGTGTTATTGTGTGTTATTGTGCCCTTGGGGCTCGTGTGCAGCTTCATCGGTTTACTGGTTCAACGGCAGACAGGAAGCGGTCATTCAGACGGTCCTGAGTCCTGCAGATCATCCATCAGCTCCACTACACACTGATGACACGGCCTTGTAGTGTGTGTGTGTGTGTGTGTGTGTGTGTGTGTGTGTGTGTGTGTGTGTGTGTGGGTGTGGGTGTGGTTGTTAGTGTGTTTGTGTGTGACTGTGTGCTTGTGTGTGTGATTATTATTGTGTGTGCCTGTATGTGATATTGTGTCTGTGTGTGGGTGTTGTTGTTTGTGTTATTGTGCGTCTACGTGTGTGCGATTGTGTGTGTTATTATGCGTCTGTGTGTGTGCGATTATGTGTTATTTTGTGTGTGTTATTGTGTGGGTGTTATAGTGTGTGGGTGTGTGTGATATCTTTTGTGTGTTAGTCTGTGTGTGTGTGAGTTATTGTGCGTCTGTGTGTGTGATTATGTGTGATAAAGTGTGTGTGTGTGTGTATGGGGGTGGTTATTGTGCATCTGTGTGCGATATTGTGTGTGTGTTATTGTGCATCTGTGTGTGTGATATTATGTGTTATGTGTGTGTGTGTGATATTGTGTGTGTGTGTTTGTGTTATTGTGCATCTATGTGTGTTATATTGTGTGTGTGTGTTATTCTGCATCTGTGTGTGTGTGTGTGTGATATTATGTGTTATTTTGTGTGTGTGGGAGTTATTGTGCGTCTCTGCATGATTGTGTGTGTTATTTTGTGTGTGTGTTTGTGTTATTGTGCATCTGTGTGTTATATTGTGTGTGTTATTCTGCATCTGTGTGTGTATGTGGTGTGTGATATTATGTGTTATTTGTGTGTGTGTGTGGGAGTTATTGTGCGCCTCTGCATGATTGTGTGTGTGTATATTGTGTGTGTGTTTGTGTTGTTGTGCATCTGTGTGTGTTATATTGTGTGTGTGTGGGGGTTATTGTGCATCTGTGTGCGATATTGTGTGTGTTATTGTGCATCTGTGTGTGTGATATTATGTGTTATTTTGTGTGTGTGTGTGGGAGTTATTGTGCGTCTCTGCATGATAGAGTGTGTGTGTGTGTGTGTGTGTGTGTGTGTGTGTGTGTCTGTCAGGAAAAGAAGACTTTTTAAAAGAGAGAGGTGCTAAACTGGACGGGGCTTCTGGTCTCTGCTGGTCTCTCCTGGTCTCTCCTGGTCTACACCGGGGCCAAGCATCCGTTTTATTTCCCTGAAAGACTTCTCTCTGTCCTTTAAAGACCGTTGTCTCTTCGTAGATGTCTCCTCGTAGATGTCTCCTCGTAGATGTCTCCTCGTAGATGAAGGAGAAGACATTTCTCAGGTTGTTTCCTGTCTTATATAAAAACTATAAAATAATAAAGAGGGACTTAAATCCAGCGAATGAAATCTGATGAAACGTGTATTACTGTGTTTTCCAGTACAAGTAATTGCAGGGCTGTAGTACTCGAGTCCGGTCTTGGACTCGAGTCTGGACTCGAGACCGTTTTTCTATGGTCTCGGACTTGTCTCGGACTCGCTAGTATTTGGACTCGGACTTGTCTCGATCTCGGCCTTGGCCACTGGTCTTGCCCAATCTGGCTTCTGGTCTGGACCGAGTCCAGGTGTCTTTATTATGTTGATAATAATATTGGAGGGAAAGGGAAACCCAAAATGATTGTCTTGATACTGTCATGCATAAGACCTTTTTAAAGTCCTGGACTTGGTCTTGACTCGGACTCGAACCTTTTTGAACTCGGTCTTGACTCGGACTCTAACCTTTTTGGACTCTGTCTTGTCTTGGACTCAAACCTTTTTGGACTTGGTCTTGTTTTGGACTCGAACCTTTTTGGACTCTGTCTTGTCTTGGACTTGACTAGTCCTGGTCTTGGACTTGTCTTGGACTCGACTA
This sequence comes from Etheostoma nigrum, assembly GCA_029931835.1. Lineage (NCBI taxonomy): Eukaryota > Metazoa > Chordata > Actinopteri > Perciformes > Percidae > Etheostoma > Etheostoma nigrum. Next base: position 1,937,324 of record CM057258.1, read on the forward strand.
GTCCTGGTCTTGGACTTGTCTTGGACTCAAACCTTTTTGGACTTGGCCTTATCTTGGACTTGAACCTTTTTGGACTTGGTCTTGTCTTGGACTTGAACCTTTTTGGACTTGGTCTTGTCTTGGACTCAAACCTTTTTGGACTCTGTCTTGTCTTGGACTCAAACCTTTTTGGACTCTGTCTTGTCTTGGACTCAAACCTTTTTGGACTTGGTCTTGTCTTGGACTCAAACCTTTTTGGACTCTGGTCTTGTCTTGGACTCAGACCTAATTCTGGTCTCTGGACTTGTCTTGGACTCAAACCTAATTTTGGACTTGGCCTTATCTTGGACTTGAACCTTTTAGGACTTGGTCTTGTCTTGGACTCAAACCTTTTTGGACTTGGTCTTGTCTTGGAATCGACTAATCCTGGTCTTGGACTTGTCTTGGACTCAAACCTTTTTGGACTCCTTGGAGCTCCTATGGCGCCATTTTGTTGCTAACAAGCCATCACCGGCCGTTAGCATCCCATTGACTCCCATTCATTTTGACATCACTTTGACAGTGAATAACTTTCCATCTGAAGCGTTTAAAGACTCCGTTTGTTTGTTGTTTATTTCTAAAGAAACAGACAATGTATAAAAGGCTCCGTCACCTCGTATCTCATGTTATGGCTCCGTAGCAGATGTTTTTATAAAAATAGGCTAACGATTGTGTCATAACCACGCGACTTTGTCGCATTGTAGAGGAATTACCGAACAGTACAGGGTAAGCTTCAACGTTTGTCACTTTTTTGTGATAAACTTTTACAGTTAATTTTTGGAATTTATGGTCAATACATAAGGAAATTATACCTAATGTTTGAGTTAGAAAAGCAGAAATTAGGAATTATTGAGACTAAAATTAAAGGAATGGATGTTGATGATAATCACAGACTGGAATATGTCAACTTTTACTCAATACTATTTCAAAAACACTTCCATTTGTTTTACAATGCTATAAAATTGAATAAGACGCCCCAAAATTAATGAAAGTAGAGATTTGTACTTGGCAAAGAGCGTTGGGTGGAATCAATCATGTTATTTTGGGGAATTAAAAAGAACATTGATATAGGACAACATGGGGACAACATGGGGACAACATGGGGACGACATGGGGACGACATGGGGACAACATGGGGACAACATGGGGACGACATGGGGACAACATGGGGACAACATGGGGACAACATGGGGACAACATGGGGCCAACATGGGGCCAACATGAGGGCCAACATGAGGGCCAACATGAGGGCCAACATGAGGACCAACATGAGGGCCAACATGAGGGACAACATGAGGGCAACATGAGGACAACATGAGGGCCAACATGAGGACAACATGGGGCCAACACGGGGACAACATGGGGACAACACGGGGACAACACGGGGACAACATGGGGGCAACATGAGGGTTAAGACACTCAAATCATTGGGGATTACCACCAGCGTCCAATGAGAGAAGGAAGTTTTTGGGAAAATTGGAGAGAGAGAGAGATAATCAGCCATGAGGGACGGCAAGGAGAACAAGAAACAACACGACACACACACACACACACACACGCACGCACGCACACACGCGCACGCGCACACACACACACACACACACACACACACACACACACACACACATGCAGAAGGAATAACAGAATTGAAGAGACAAGGTGGGGAGGAGAGAGACTCAAATAGGATAAATCTAACTGGGTCGCTGTCGTGTGTGTGTGTGTGTGTGTAATCAATACAAAGCCTATTAGGCCGATCAGGTTTGTGACAAGTGCACACAGACACAGAGCGTAGACGCTTCTTCACTTCTTTGTTGTTTATGTTCATGTTCCTTCTGTCTTTCCTCGCTTCCTCATGTCCTCGAACACATAAACACCTGAGGGGGGGCGAGGATGTGTTACTGTATCCCGTCTACTGTGTGTGTGTGTGTGTGTGTGTGTATCTGTGTGTGTGTGTGTGTGTGTGTGTATCTGTATGTATGTGTGTGTGTGTGTATCTGTGTGTGTGTGTGTGTGTGTGTGTGTGTGTGTGTGTGTGCAAAACACAGGAGAAATACTGCTGCAAAAGGAGGTACATAACTCGTAAAAAGGTCATTCATTCATGCACGTCCTTGCTTTTTCGTGGTGTTTTTGGTAGCTAACTAACTAACTGACTGATGAATGAACTAAGTTATTTTTTAAGTTATGTGATTATTTTATTTTTTATTTTAATTTTATATATTTTTTTATACACAAATCAACTCATGTTTGTAAGGTAAAAGTTCCGGAGTATATGCATATATATGGATGGATGGATAGATGGATAGATAGATAGATAGATTAGAAGTGTATGGGGGGTGCAGATGTATGTCTATCTATATTATATAATAATAAGCACACGTCAACTTGAGAGGCTAATCTCTCCCCCAGCCCAAAACATCTCATAATATTAAAAACATAATAATAATAATGATGATGATGATGATGTTTGTTAGTCCCACAAGGGGAAATTACAATTTACACTCTGTTGTTACACACACTACACAC
>CM057258.1:1944864-1947364 GCA_029931835.1 Etheostoma nigrum
GAAGTCTTTTAGTGATTTTCATTGTGCTTAATGTAACATAATATAATAAAGCTTCTAATGGCAGGACACGCTGTAATCTGATGGATGAAGAAAGGAAGTAGCTTTCCAAAGACGAAGCGCTTTACGCAACATCCTAGAAGATGAAATGACCAAGTAATAAATACCCAGAACACGGTAGACAATTAACATTACTCGCGCTTGGTCGCTGGCTTATATTCATTCATGTTTTTTTGTCATTTGTTGCAAAGTTTTTTGTCATTTTTTCCGACGTTTTTGTAATTTCTTCCGACGTTTTTTTTGTCCCTTTATCCGACATTTTTGTAATTTCTTCCGACGATTTTTTGACACTTTGTCCGACGTTTTCATCATTTTTTCTGACTTTTTTTTGACTCTTTGTCCGTTTTTTGTAATTTTTCCGATGTTTTTTGTAAGTTTGTCCGACGTTTTTTTTCGTCATTTTTTCCGACGCTTTTTGTCCTTTTTTTCGACGTTTTTGTAATTTCTTCCGACGTTTTTTTGACACTTTGTCTAACGTTTTTGACACTTTGTCTGACGTTTTTGACACTTTGTCTGACGTTTTTGACACTTTCCGACATTTTTCGTCATTTTTTCCGAGCTTTTTTCGTCATTTTTCGGACTTTTTTTTGACACTTTGTCCAACGTTTTTTGTAATTTTTCCGATGTTTTTTGTAAGTTTGTCCGTTTTTTTTTGTCATTTTTTCCTACGTTTTTTGTCATTTTTTGACGTTTTTGTAATTTCTTCCGACGTTTTTTTGACACTTTGTCCGACGTTTTTCGTAATTTTTTCCGACTTTTTTCGTAATTTTTTCTGCCTTTTTTTTGTCACTTTGTCCGACGTTTTTTTCATTTTGTCCGACGTTTTTTTTCATTTTTTCTGTTTTTCGTCATTTTTGTTGACGTTTTAGTCACTTTTGGCCGACGTTTTTGTCACTTTGTCCGACACTTTTGTAATTTCTTCCGACGTTTTTGACCTTTGTTCGACGTTTGTCATTTTTTCCGACTTTTTTTTGACACTTTGTCAGTTTTTTGTAATTTTTCCGACATTTTTTTGTAAGTTTGTCCGACGCTTTTTGTCCTTTTTTTCGATGTTTTTGTAATTTCTTCCGACGTTTTTTTGACACTTTGTCTGACGTTTTCGACACTTTGTCCGACATTTTTCGCCATTTTTTCAGACTTTTTTTTGTCATGTTGTCCGACGTTTTTGTCATTTTGTCCGACGTTTTTGTCATTTTGTCCGACGTTTTTCGTCATTTTTGTTGACGTTTTTGTCACTTATCGACTACATGCAATAATTCAGAGATATTTTACTTTTTCAAATTGTTTTGAAAGCACTTTTAATTTTTGCAAATTCTATAAAATGAAATACACCATTTTATGAAATTAGTGATGAAGTACTTGTAATTGTACATACAGTACTTTTTGGGTAATTTGGTTAAAATGGATAAATAAATTATCTCTGATTATAGACGTTTTGGGAAGTTTCCAAAAACAGAGATGTGGTTGGTTGCCATGTTGACGTGGGTGCCAGGTTTGAGGTTACACCCCCCCCCCCCACCATCTCTCTCTCACACACACACACACACACACACACACACACACACACACACACACACACACACACACACACACACACACACACACACACACACACGTATCACTGTTTGTATGAACAGCTGCAGAACGCTGGGTTCCCAGACGGACTTAGTTGCCAAGCTTTAGTTTATCTCCCCACTTTCTCTTCAGGGTCATTCCTCCTGACACACACACACACACACACACACACACACACACACACACACACACACACACACACACACACACACACACACACACACGCACACACACACACACAGAAGTGGATATTGGATCAGACTTGCAGTCAAACAGAAATCTCTTCATGCTGATTTACATTTTTGTCAACTCTCTCCATCTCCTTTTTCTCTGCTGCTTCTGGACATGATGGTGCTAATTACCCATTTTGTGTGTGTGTGTGTCTCTCTCTCTCTCTCTCTCTCTCTCTCTCTCTCTCTCTCTCTCTCTCTCTCTCTCTCTTGGAGAGTTGTTCTCCAAAATCAGCAGCTGATGACAGAGAAGCTGCTGGTTAATTGGAGACCTCCTCTTCAGTCTCTTCTCATCCCGCCATCCCGTTTATTTAGCTCCTTCCACTTCACCTTCGTTCTTTATTTCTTCTCATATGTTCTTCCTGTTTTTTCCTCCTCTTTTCCCAAGTTCTGCTCACCACTTGTCTTCTTTTTATTATTTTATCGTTATCTTTTTGCCATTGTCCGTCCGTCCATCCCTAGAAGATGCCATTAGGATCATCAGAGGTCCGGGTGCATGGCTTTATTAAAAAAGCAACAGAGCTATTTAAGCTATTTAGTTCCTTTTCATCTGCTCTCTTTCACTTTGCAAATCATAATTATGTTTTGGTCGAGAACTGTGAGGATTGTTCAGATCTTCTGTGTTAAAAATGCGTGTG
>CM057258.1:1952364-1972364 GCA_029931835.1 Etheostoma nigrum
CTTGTGTACCTTGTGTACCTTGTGTACCTTGTTGTAAAGTGTCCCGGGGGGGGTGATGCCAGAGGACACACACTGCTAACGAGCCAGGTAGGCTCAGCGTTGCCCCCGGCAACAACAAAGCACAATCAGTTACCCCCCCCCCCCGAGAACCCGAAAAGCACCTTCAGCAGCGGACTGATCCAACTCCCGCTGACGGGGTGCAACGCAGGGAGCCAATTAGGGGCCTGGGAGGAAGGATGGAGGTAGGGGAGGGGAGGGAAGGGAGGGAGATAGAGAGGGAGAGAGAGAGAGAGATGGAGAGATAGAGAGGGAGAGGGAGATGGAGTGGGAGAAGGAGAGACACAGATGGCGAGAGAGAGACAGAGATGGGGGGAGAGAGAGAGACAGAGATGGGGGGAGAGAGAGAGAGAGGGGGAGAGAGAGAGAGATAGAGATGGGGAGAGAGAGAGAGAGAGAGGGGGAGAGAGAGAGAGAGAGAGAGAGAGAGACCGAGATGGAGAGAAAGTGAGAGAGAGAGAGAGAGAGAGAGAGAAAGAGGGAGAGAGAGAGAGAGAGAGAGACCGAGATGGAGAGAAAGTGAGAGAGAGAGAGAGAGAGAGCTTGTTACAGAACTACAAGGTCAGAAACTGAATGAGCCGCCATAAAAGCGAAGGAGCGAGAGATAAAGACCCGACTAACTAAAAGTTAATAAGTTAGCGTTGCGTAGCGTTCGAATCAACAAAAAATTACAAAAAAGCGTCAAAAGTGTTAAAAAAAAAGTTAAAAACAGCGATTAGAAAGCCTCAACAATAGAGTTGATTTTCAATTTTGACGGAAAGACGACGCGAGGGTTAAGCATCGACCTCTGAGAAATCCATCCCATCATGTTGCCAGACACTTAGAATAATAATAATAATAATTATTATTATTATTATTATTAATAAGATTAATAGTAATCTGAGTCTTTGTGAAGGTAAATACAAGCTGCACTGTTGTCCCATTGACTTCCATTGGAGCCTGTTTCTCCTGGCACGGCGGGTGAAAGCTGCCCCACACCAGCAGGTCTGATGGGTCCGGGGGTGGGAGGGGGGTATGAGGGTAGGATGGGATGAAGAGCTGCAGGTCACATCGTGCTAACACACACACACACACACACACACACACACACACACACACACACACACACACATCATCCAGAATAACCACCTCTGTTACCCGGAACCCCCCCGCGCTTTGTGCCAGTTGGCTCGGCCCGGCCCGGAGGACTGCATCAGTCTCCATATACATAATGTGGGACAAAATAAATAGAACAACATCTAACTATAAATCAAGGTGTGTGTGTGTGTGTGTCTGTCTGTCTGTCTGTGTGTCTGTTTGTTTGTGTGTGTGTCTGTGTGTGTGTTTATCTGTCTGTTTCTGTGTTGTGTATCTGTTTGTGTGTGTGTGTGTGTGTGTCTCTGTCGGTGTGTGTCTGTTTGTTTGTGTGTGTGTGTGTGTGTGTGTGTGTGTGTATGTATGTATGTCTGTCTGTCTGTCTGTGTGTGTGTGTCTCTGTCGGTGTGTGTGTGTTTATGTCTGTTTCTGTGTTGTGTATCTGTCTGTGTGTGCCTGTGTGTGTGTGTGTGTGTGTGTGTGTGTGTGTGTCTCTGTCTCTGTCGGTGTGTGTGTGTGTGTGTGTGTGTATGTATATATGTCTGTCTGTTTGTGTGTGTGTCTCTGTCGGTGTGTGTGTGTGTGTGTGTGTTTGTCTGTTTCTGTGTTGTGTATCTGTCTGTGTGTGTGTGTCTGTTTCTGTGTTGTGTATCTGTCTGTGTGTGCCTGTGTGTGTGTGTGTGTGTGTGTGTGTGTGTATCTGTGTGTGTGTGTGTGTGTGTTCTTTCTATCTTTATATCTGTCTCTCTTTCTGTAAAAATACAGTAGTTTCCTTTACTATTTACAGTACTATAGTGGCTATATTGTGATTTTTTTTTTTTTTTTTTTTACAGTAATACTCGTACTACTGTGATTTCAACTGTAATACTTATACTACTGTGATGTTGTCATGGCAACAAGGTTGTAACGACGTACCTTTTACAGCATTCTACTGTAAACACCATATCCAGTAGTGTTACTGTGAAATCTAAAGGAAATAACTGGAGATTACAGCCATTATTTACAGTGTAGGTGTGAAGGTTCGTCATCCAACGTGGAGCTTTGGACATGACGCACGGAGGCGTCTGCAAGTCAGGGTCAGCCCCCCACCCCCCCTAGACCCCCAGACCACCACCCCACCCCACCCCCCCCCCACCCTGCAGGGAAACTGTCCCTGTGGTCCTCTGCCAGCTCTGCTTGGCTCTCCGCCTGATCTCAGTGAATCATGTCGTCTTCTGCTCTCAGGCTAATTGAACTGAGGCCGCTGCATATCTGCTGCTTCTGGTCTGGGGGTTCTGGTCAGGGGGTTCTGGTCTGGGGGTTCTGGTCTGGGAGAGTTCTCCATCACGGGTGCCGTGACAGGACACTCTGATGGGATTGGTCTCTGAGTCACGCCCCCACCCGCTGAGAGTTAGCCCCGTCTGTTTCCCATGGGAGACGTCTGGTGCAGTACTAACATCGGACCAGCAGGGGGGGGCAAATAACGATTTTTTTTATTGTCGATTATTGGGCCAAAAAAAAGTCAGAAAATGCCAAAAAAAAAATGGCGATCAGTGTTTCCCGAAACCCAAGATGACATCATCAAATGACTTCACGGTCACCCCTGTAAATAGGGTGGGGGGGGCAATGCATTTTTTGTCTCAGTGCATCATTTTAGTCTGGTGCTAGTTAGCTTAGCATAGTGAATGCAATCCTATGTTGCCGGTTAGCATGTTATGAGTAAATGAGCCAATAAAGACAACAACACCGTAATACTTCTTGTGGCCTGCGTATTCATAACGACTACCAACAGCTATGCAGATTAATTTCTAGTCATAATCTTATTTCTTCATTATTATTTCTTTATTAAATCTAAATAATTTCTAGTCTTAATCTTATTTCTTCATTATTATTTCTTTATTAAATCTAAATAATTTCTAGTCATAATCTTATTTCTTCATTATTATTTCTTTATTAAATCTTAATAATTTCTAGTCTTAATCTTATTTCTTTATTATTATTTCTTTATTAAATCTTAATAATTTCTAGTCTTAATCTTATTTCTTCATTATTATTTCTTTATTAAATCTTAATAATTTCTAGTCTTAATCTTATTTCTTTATTATTATTTCTTTATTAAATCTTAATAATTTCTAGTCTTAATCTTATTTCTTTATTATTATTTCTTTATTAAATCTTAATAATTTCTAGTCTTAATCTTATTTCTTTATTATTATTTCTTTATTAAATCTTAATAATTTCTAGTGCTTCGGCTGTGCTTCCACCCAATATAGTCCCAAATCAGTACCTGCCTAGGAAATTGTCTAGTCTTAATCTGCATTGCTATTTGTATTTGTAGTGAGTTCACCACGCTGGAATCTTCCCCTTATGATGTCATAAGGGGACATCCCCCCCCAGCCTCCACCTTACCTCTTTGGTACTTTCCACCTGAGTACAGAGCGAGCTCAGGAAGGCCTCACTCTGTGTATTTCTGTGTACTTTGTGTATATAACGCACTCTAATTACGGGGTTTGTAGGATGTCGTGTGAAATTCGGCGGCCAAATCTCCGTCGGCGCCCGCCAGGTGGCGTCTTTCAGCGGTGAAGACGGCTACGTTTAGGCACCAAAACGTCTCGTTAGGTCCTGGTCCTGGTCCTGGTTTGGATTAAAAGAGGGACGGAGACGCGTTGAGTGTCTTTTGTTTCCCTCCGAACTACATTGCTTCTGCGTTTTGTGGCTGTAGACTTTATGTACTTACAGTTTTACTCAACATAACTGGTTAGCATGCAGATTATTATTATTATTATTATTATTATTATTATTATTATTAGGGTGTACTTTGTGGAATGATTCCAGTATTTTAGTAGTTTGGCTTTATTTCACAAACATGCTTCAGACATGATTTGGTAACAAGGCCGATGGAGGGAGGGAGGGGGAGAGAGAGAGAGAGAGAGAGAGGAGAGGAGAGAGAGAGGAAAGGGAGAGGAGAGAGAGGGAGAGAGAGAGAGGAGAGGAAAGAGAGAGAGAGAGAGGAGAGGAGAGAGAGGAGAGGAAAGAGGGAGAGGGAGAGGAGAGGAAAGAGGGAGAGAGAGGGGGAGAGGGAGAGGAAAGAGGGAGAGAGAGAGAGAGAGAGGAGAGGAAAGAGGGAGCGAGAGAGGAGAGGAAAGAGGGAGAGAGAGGGGGAGAGAGAGAAGAGGAGAGGGAGAGAGAGGAGAGGAAAGAGGGAGAGAGAGGGGGAGAGAGAGAGGAGAGGAGAGAGGGAGAGAGAGGAGAGGAGAGGGAGAGGAGAAGAGGAAGAGGAGAGAGAGAGAGGAGAGGAAAGAGGGAGCGAGAGAGGAGAGGAGAGGAGAGAGGGAGAGAGAGAGGAGAGGAAAGAGGGAGAGAGAGGGAGAGAGAGAGGAGAGGAAAGAGGGAGAGAGAGGGAGAGAGAGGAGAGGAAAGAGGAGAGAGAGGAGAGGAAAGAGGAGAGAGAGGGAGAGAGAGGAGAGGAAAGAGGGAGAGAGAGGGAGAGAGGGAGAGGAGAGGAGAGGAGAGGAGAGAGAGGAGAGGAAAGAGGGAGAGAGAGGGGGAGAGGGAGAGGAAAGAGGGAGAGAGAGAGAGAGGAGAGGAGAGGGAGGGAGAGAGGAGAGGAAAGAGGGAGAGAGAGAGAGGAGAGGAAAGAGAGCGAGAGAGGAGAGGAAAGAGGGAGAGAGAGGGAGAGAGAGAGGAGAGGAAAGAGGGGAGAGAGAGAGAGAGAGAGGAGAGGAAAGAGGGAGCGAGAGAGGAGAGGAAAGAGGGAGAGGAGAGAGGGAGAGAGAGAGAGGAAGATGGAGAGAGAGGGAGAGAGAGGAGAGGAAAGAGGAGCGGAGAGGAGAGGAGAGGAGAGGGAGAGGAGAGGAAAGAGGGAGAGAGAGGGGGAGAGAGAGAGGAGAGGAAAGAGGGAGAGAGAGAGGAGAGAGAGAGAGAGGGAGCGAGAGCCTTGCCAGAGGTTGAGAGAAAAGCTTGGAGGGGAAAAGAGCAAGCCAAGCGTGTGGGCATTCTGTTAACACACACACACACACACACACACACACACACACACACACACACACACACACACACACACACACACACACACACACACACACACACACACACACACACACACACACACACAGCAGAAGGGCGAGAGAGGCCCATACTGTAGCTGATGAATAGCTGAAATGTTATGAAAATAAAGGAGGATACAATATGCAAGCACCTACACCAAGTTATGTGGCTGTGAAGACACACACACACACACATGCACACACACGGGCACACATGCACACACACATGCACACACACACACACACACACACACACACACATGGACACACACACACACACACACGCACGCACACACACACACACACACACACACACACACACACACACACACACACACACATGAGCGTGTAGGACAGATTTGATCATGTGTCCCTGGTGGTGTGTTTAAGGACTCTGCATTTTGAGGCTAAAGCGCAGACATCTAGTTTAGTTTGAGTAAAGTTTATTCAGTTGATTATGAACAAGTTGAGAAAAAACTAGAAATGAAAACAGTAGTTTACCAGTACTGGCAAGACGTTATGAAATCTTTCTAAATTGATTCCAGTTAGGATTTCCATGTTCAAAAAAGGTCTAAGTTGCATTCAGGCACTTCATCCTGTAGGAGTGAGTGAGTAAAGGTTTCTCTTTTATTAAAAATAAAATGGGAATCTCATTTTATCTTACAAGATAAAATGAGATTCTGTCGACATGTTTATACTGTGTGTGTGTGTGTGTGTGTGTGTGTGTGTGTGTGTGGACCAGGTTTTGCTACATTTGTGGGGACCAAAAACTGGAAATACAGTATACTTATGGGGTCCCGACAGCTTTGTGGGGACAAAGTGCTGGTCCCCACAACATTAAAGGGCTGTTTGAGGAATAAGACCTGGTTTTAGGATCAGGGTTAGAATTAGGCTATGGTTAGGGTTAGGGTAAGGGTTAAGGTTAGGCATTTAGGTTTGATGGTTAAGGTTAGGGTAAGGGGCTAGGGAATGCATTATGTCAATGACTGGTCCCCACAAAGATAGTGAGACACGACTGTGTGTGTGTGTGTGTGTGTGTGTGTGTGTGTGTGTGTACACATGTTTTACACATGATAATAAAGGTGCATGTGTAACACGGGACACATTCATGTATAAATTACAGGACAGTTGGTGGTGGAAGCTTGAACATGACTATATGAAATATGTAGGAAATTAAAATGCAGTGTTATATGAATGCAGGTTTTTAGACGTGTGTTTGTGAGAGAGTGTGTGTGTGTGTGTGTGTGTGTGTGTGTGTGTGTGTCTTTCCTGCCAGCGATGCTTGCTGGGTTGCCGGGTCCTGGGCTTTGACCCAGATAATTGACCCGTCTCTCTGTTTCGTAACATCCTGTGTTTAATCTCGGCGTCTGTAGTTAAAATCCGCCTGTTATTGTGCATCAAACGGCTCCTCTGTTATGTTGCGAGTGAGTGAAATTTGCCCTGGAGCAAGGCAGCTGGCTGCTACACTACACAACATATTAGGGCCAAACCTCCTTTTCTTCCAGTAAGATGAAAGCTGGTCGTTAAAAGTTATGCGAGACGTTGTGAAAGAAACAAAAACTCGGATCACTCTGCAAAGATCTAACGTGTGGTTATGTTTCTATCTCTGAAAAATTAAGAAATGTAATTTGTGTGTATTCCATGTATTTATTACTGTGTTCAACACAGAGGTGGGTAGTAGACGAATGTTTGTCTTTTACACATGTTTTGAACATTTCCTCTATATATATATACAGTGGGTACGGAAAGTATTCAGACCCCTTTAAATTTTTCACTCTTTGTTTCATTGCAGCCATTTTCCAAAAATCAAAAAAGTTCATTTTATTTCTCAGTAATGTACACTCAGCACCCCATCTTGGACAGAAAAAAACAGAAATGTAGAAATTTTTGCAAATTTATTAAAAAACAAAAACTGAAATATCACATGGTCATAAGTATTCAGACCCTTTGCCGTGACCCTCATATGTAACTCAGGTGCTGTCTATTTCTTCTGATCATCCTTGAGATGGTTCTACACCTTCATTGGAGTCCAGCTGTGTTTGATTATACTGATTGGACTTGATTAGGAAAGCCACACACCTGTCTATATAAGACCTTACAGCTCACAGTGCATGTCAGAGCAAATGACAATCATGAGGTCAAAGGAACTGCCTGAGGAGCTCAGAGACAGAATTGTGGCAAGGCACAGATCTGGTCAAGGTTACAAAAAAATTTCTGCTGCACTTAAGGTTCCTAAGAGCACAGTGGCCTCCATAATCCTCAAATGGAAGACGTTTGGGACGACCAGAACCCTTCCTAGAGCTGGCCGTCCGGCCAAACTGAGCTATCGGGGGAGAAGAGCCTTGGTGAGAGAGGCAAAGAAGAACCCAATGGTCACTGTGGCTAAGCTCCAGAGATGCAGTCGGGAGATGGGAGAAAGTTGTAGTAAGTCAACCATCACTGCAGCAATCCACCAGTCGGGGCTTTATGGCAGAGTGGCCCGAAGGAAGCCTCTCCTCAGTGCAAGACACATGAAAGCCCGCATGGAGTTTGCTAAAAAACACCTGAAGGACTCCAAGATGGTGATAAATAAAATCCTCTGGTCTGATGAGACCAAGATAGAACTTTTTGGCCTTAATTCTAAGCGGTATGTGTGGAGAAAACCAGGCACTGCTCATCACCTGTCCAATACAGTCCCAACAGTGAAGCATGGTGGTGGCAGCATCATGCTGTGGGGGTGTTTTTCAGCTGCAGGGACAGGACGACTGGTTGCAATCGAGGGAAAGATGAATGCGGCCAAGTACAGGGATATCCTGGACGAAAACCTTTTCCAGAGTGCTCTGGACCTCAGACTGGGCCGAAGGTTTACCTTCCAACAAGACAATGACCCTAAGCACACCGCTAAAATAACGAAGGAGTGGCTTCACAACAACTCCGTGGCTGTTCTTGAATGGCCCAGCCAGAGCCCTGACTTAAACCCAATTGAGCATCTCTGGAGAGACCTGAAAATGACTGTCCACCAACGTTTACCATCCAACCTGACAGAACTGGAGAGGATCTGCAAGGAGGAATGGCAGAGGATACCCAAATCCAGATGTGAAAAACTTGTTGCATCTTTCCCAAAACGACTCATGGCTGTATTAGATCAAAAGGGTGCTTCTACTAAATACTGAACAAAGGGTCTGAATACTTATGACCATGTGATATTTCAGTTTTTGTTTTTTAATAAATTTGCAAAAATTTCTACATTTCTGTTTTTTTCTGTCCAAGATGGGGTGCTGAGTGTACATTACTGAGAAATAAAATGAACTTTTTTGATTTTTGGAAAATGCCTGCAATGAAACAAAGAGTGAAAAATTTAAAGGGGTCTGAATACTTTCCGTACCCACTGTGTATATATATATATATATATATATATATATATATAATCCATCAAAATTTGATGTTTAAGTCTCCTCATTTAAGCTATTTTGTAATTAATAAATTAATTTTAATTTATTTTATTGATTGGATGAACTATAATTTGCCTAAAGATGATTATTTTGTATTTTTGTCAGTCTGGTTGATGCTTGTGTTAAGAAATAAATCAGACGTTACTCAACAGTTACTCACTACTGGAGTAGTATTTTCATCAAGTACTTTTTTACTCTTACTCAAGTAATTATTTGGATGACTTTTACTTTTATCTTGAGTCATATTATTGTGAAGTAACAGTACTTTTACTTGAGTACAATTTTTGGCTACTCTACCCCCCCTTTGGTTCAACACATGGACTGCTTCTGTAAGAGGGGCGAGATCGGCATAGGGAGGAGGTCTGGGAGGAGGTCTGGGGGGATCTTTGGCTCCTAAAACATAGGACTTACGTATAGGGGAGCTGTCAAAACCCACGCAATCAACACACACACACTTGCAGGCGACATCTTTTGTTTAATCAAGTGGTGTCTCAGTTCATAGGGGGAGGTTTTCACCCCGACCACCTTTTGGAGGGACAAGGGACCGGCAGGGGTAAGACAGAGAAATGGGATTCAGCCTTTATGTTCCGGAAGAACTTAAAGGTCCTAACACATGCTGCTTTTTGGATGCTTTTATATAGACCTTAGAGGTCCCCTAATACTGGATCTGAAGTCTCTTTTATATAGACCTTAGTGGTCCCCTAATACTGTATCTGAAGTCTCTTTTATATAGACCTTAGTGGTCCCCTAATACTGTATCTGAAGTCTCTTTTATATAGACCTTAGTGGTCCCCTAATACTGGATCTGAAGTCTCTTTTATATAGACCTTAGTGGTCCCCTAATACTGTATCTGAAGTCTCTTTTATATAGACCTTAGTGGTCCCCTAATACTGTATCTGAAGTCTCTTTTATATAGACCTTAGTGGTCCCCTAATACTGTATCTGAAGTCTCTTTTATATAGACCTTAGTGGTCCCCTAATACTGGATCTGAAGTCTCTTTTATATAGACCTTAGTATTTAACATAACCAGTTAAAAACAAGAAGAAGTGAACTATCCCTTTAAGCTGATTGTAATCCACACGCACATCAATGTAACACAAAGTAGGTCAGCTCAGTTGAGTTTTTATTAAAAGCTAAAGGTCTGGTTGCAGTTTGGGGCTGAAACACAACAAAAGAAGTCGTAAACATCAACAAGACAAAGACACAATGAGTGAGAAAAGAAAAAGAAACCTCATTAAAAACGGTAAAAAGATTCTAAAAAGAGGTGAACAGAGACGAAAGTTTGGTGTAATTTGAAGCTTGAAGTTTGTAGCCGCCGAGTCGTCGTCGAGCCTGAAGCTTATCTGGTCTCTGGTCTCGGGGGCAGCAGCTCCAGTAGGGGACCCCAAACTTCCCTTTCCCGAGCCACATCAACCAGCTCCGACTGGGGGGTCCCGAAGCGTTCCCAGGCCAGGTTGGAGATATAATCCCTCCACCTAGTCCAGGGTCTTCCCCGAGGCCTCCTCCCAGCTGGCCGTCCCTCCACCTAGTCCTGGATCTTCCCGAGGCCTCCTCCCAGCTGGACGTCCCTCCACCTAGTCCTGGGTCTTCCCCGAGGCCTCCTCCCAGCTGGACGTCCCTCCACCTATAGTCCTGGGTCTTCCCCGAGGCCTCCTCCCAGCTGGCCGTCCCTCCACCTAGTCCTGGATCTTCCCGAGGCCTCCTCCCAGCTGGACGTCCCTACACCTAGTCCTGGGTCCTCCCGAGGCCTCCTCCCAGCTGGACGTCCCTCCACCTAGTCCTGGGTCTTCCCCGAGGCCTCCTCCCAGCTGGACGTCCCTCCACCTAGTCCTGGGTCTTCCCCGAGGCCTCCTCCCAGCTGGACGTCCCTCCACCTAGTCCTGGGTCTTCCCCGAGGCCTCCTCCCAGCTGGACGTCCCTCCACCTAGTCCTGGGTCCTCCCCCGAGGCCTCCTTCCAGCTGGACGTCCCTCCACCTAGTCCTGGGTCCTCCCCCGAGGCCTCCTTCCAGCTGGACGTCCCTCCACCTAGTCCTGGGTCTTCCCCGAGGCCTCCTCCCAGCTGGACGTCCCACCACCTAGTCCTGGGTCTTCCCCGAGGCCTCCTCCCAGCTGGACGTCGCTCCACCTAGTCCTGGGTCTTCCCCGAGGCCTCCTCCCAGCTGGACGTCCCTCCACCTAGTCCTGGGTCTTCCCCGAGGCCTCCTCCCAGCTGGACGTCCCTCCACCTAGTCCTGGGTCTTCCCCGAGGCCTCCTCCCAGCTGGACGTCCCTCCACCTAGTCCTGGGTCTTCCCCGAGGCCTCCTCCCAGCTGGACGTCCTTTCGACGATATAATCTCTCCACCTAGTCCTGGGTCTTCCCGAGGCCTCCTCCCAGCTGGACGTCCCTCCACCTAGTCCTGGGTCCTCCCGAGGCCTCCTCCCAGCTGGACGTCGCTCTACCTAGTCCTGGGTCTTCCCCGAGGCCTCCTCCCAGCTGGACGTCCCTCCACCTAGTCCTGGGTCTTCCCCGAGGCCTCCTCCCAGCTGGACGTCCCTCCACCTAGTCCTGGGTCTTCCCCCGAGGCCTCCTTCCAGCTGGACGTCCCTCCACCTAGTCCTGGGTCTTCCCCGAGGCCTCCTCCCAGCTGGACGTCCCTCCACCTAGTCCTGGGTCCTCCCCCGAGGCCTCCTTCCAGCTGGACGTCCCTCCACCTAGTCCTGGGTCTTCCCCGAGGCCTCCTCCCAGCTGGCCGTCCCTCCACCTAGTCCTGGATCTTCCCGAGGCCTCCTCCCAGCTGGACGTCCTTTCGACGGCTCTATGTGCAGCAAATGTAATGTACAGCTAGAGTCAGTCGAGCAACTCTCGGTTGGCTTGTGAGCTGGAAATACCAAATCCTGGTCTGGCCAATCACATCGTGCATAGAGTCGGTGGGCGGGGCTTAAATACGGACGGCAGATTTGCGACGGTTCTGCGTGAATGCCCCATAGACAGTTAGGGGGGGGGGGGGGGGTCTTGGGTCTTGACTCCAGGTGTGTACGTGACAGAATGGAAACCAGGTCTGTGTGTGTGTGTGTCTGTCTGTGTGTGTCTGTCTGTGTGTGTGTGTGTGTGTGTGTCTGTCTGTCTGTGGATGACAGCTTTTGTTAAGGATGGAAAACAGAGCTGGGATTTCCTTTGATGTGTGCACGCACACACACACACACACACACACACACGCACACGCACACACACGCTCAAACACACACACACGCTCAAACACACAAAAACACACACGCGCACAAACACACACACACACGCACGCTCAAACACACATACACTCTCACACACACAAATACACACACACACACACACAACACACACGCTCAAACACACACACATACGCACAAACACACAAATACAAACGCTCTCACACACACACACACACACACACACACACACACTTCAGAAATCAGATTTGGGAGCTGTGATATGCATGAAGGGTTGAAAAACGAGGCCTGGCTAATCATTCAATTAGGATCCCAGGCAGATGGTCTGGAGACACACACACACACACAGACACACACACACACACAGACACACACACACACACACACACACACACACACAGACACACACACACACAGACACACACACACACACACACACACACACGCACACACACCTGTTACACCCTCACACTTTGTCTTGCTCTCTGCAAACTCCCGTGTGTAATCCTATAGTTAAAATCTCTCTCTCTCTCTCTCTCTCTCTCTCTCTCTCTCTCTCTCTCTCTCTGTGTAACTCTATACTTGATCGCCCCCGTTTCTGAGTGTTAGTGAGACCTGGACATCCCATAATTATCTGACTGTGTGCAGGGATACAGCAGCTGATAAAACCCAGAGACCAGGACTCAGTTTGAGACTGTGACACACATTTCATTTTGTATTGCAAAAAACAAAAATCTAAAATTTTCTAATATCTTTGGCTCCAATATATTTGGAAACACTTTCAACTTGTCTCTTGTGTAATAAAATATATTGTGCGTTTTATTTTTGTGTGTTTTTGTCTTCGTGAAGCACTTTGGGGCAAACTAGTTTGCTTATAATATGAAATTAAATAAAAATGTGCAACTTAAAACGAGACTTTATAATATTGCAGGATCTTAAAGAGACCCTTGCTGTATTGTGAGCGTGTGTGTTTTTGTGTGTAATTTCTATATTGTGGTATTTTGTACACACACACACACACACACACACACACACACACACACACAACCAGGAGGTACACACACACACATACACTACCAGGAGGTAAACACACGCAATAAAAAAAACAGGAAGTACACACACACACACACACACACACAACAAATACTACCAGGAGGCGCGCACACACACACACACACACACACGCGCAAACACACAACAAACACTACCAGGAGGCGCGCACACACACACTCACATACACACAACAAACACTACCAGGAGGTACACACACACACACACACACACACACACACACACATACACATACATACAGAGACCCTTGCTGTATTGTGAGCGAGTGTTTGTTGTGTAATTCCTATGTTGTGCGATCTTAGAGACCCTTGCTGCATTGTGACCGTGTGTGTGTCTCTGTGTGTGCAGCTGGTTTATCGGGCCAGTCTGCAGCAGGATCAGGATGAGAAGATGGCTGCCTGTGTGTTTCCAATGGGACCAGAGAGCTTTCAGCGCTTCACGCCGGACTCCCTGGCTGCCATCGAGCAGCGCATCGCCCAGGAGAGGGCCCGACGCAACAAGCACTACCAGGAGGTACACACACACACACACACACACACACACACACACTACCAGGAGGTGTATACACACACACACACACTACCAGGAGAGGGCCCGACGCAACAAGCACTACCAGGAGGTACACACACACACACACACACACACTACCAGGAGGTACACACATACTGCCGGGAGGTATACACACACACACACACACTACCAGGAGAGGGCCCGACGCACCAAGCACTACCAGGAGGTATACACACACACACACTACCAGGAGGTATACACACACACTACCAGGGGGTACACACACACACACACACACACACACACACACACTACCAGGAGGTATACACGCACGCACACACACACACTACTAGGAGGTATACACACACACACACACACTACCAGGAGGTATACACACACACACACACACACACACACTACCAGGAGGTATACACACACACACACACACACACTACCAGGAGGTGTATACACACACACACACACTACCAGGAGGTATACACACACCACACACACACACACTACCAGGAGGTATACACACACACACACACACACACACTACCAGGAGGTATACACACACACACACACTACCAGGAGGTGTATACACACACACACACACACACACTACCAGGAGGTATACACACACACACACACACCACCAGGAGGTGTATACACACACACACACACACTACCAGGAGGTATACACACACACACACACTACCAGGAGGTGTATACACACACACACACACACACTACCAGGAGGTGTATACACACACACACACACACTACCAGGAGGTATACACACACACACACACACTACCAGGAGGTGTATACACACACACACACACACACTACCAGGAGGTATACACACACACACACACACACACACTACCAGGAGGTATACACACACACACACACACACACACACTACCAGGAGGTATACACACACACACACACTACCAGGAGGTGTATACACACACACACACACTACCAGGAGGTGTATACACACACACACACACACTACCAGGAGGTATACACACACACACACACACACACTACCAGGAGGTATACACACACACACACACTACCAGGAGGTATACACACACACACACACACACACACACATTACCAGGAGGTCGGTTCTCCACAATCCCAGACTTTCATATTGCATGCTTGTTTACATGAGAAGCAAAACAGGCTGTAAGGACATGTGTGTATGTCCTTATGTCTATGACCTGGGTGTAACTCCATGGATTTTAAGTAAATGCACAAATATCTGTGTTTATACAATTATTTATGGAGGTGAGACATGGAAAAGCAGTTTTAGAAAGATGAAAATAGGCCTATATTTGAGCCCACCATGTAGGGGGGGACTTTCCACAATAGAAACATGATATAAATGGCAAAACCTACTGTTCTAGCTCTAAAAATGTCATAAGCATCCATTATATAGGCCTACAGTAAAATATTAAAGTTATGGGAAGTTTATATGGATTAAACTGTATTTCATTCGTCCCTCCCTCCCCATGCTGTAATAACTCCTGAATGGTTTTGTCCAAAGCTGAAAATGCAGCTGTATTTGACAGATGACGGCTGTCGGTTGCTATGGCGACAAAATATCAGCTTTCAGTGCGATACGACCGCTTCGTAAATTTAAGTTTAATTAAAAAGTGTTTCAACTGTCCCGGCTCTCCCCTAGTATCGGAGGCTTTTATCAGAACATCTCTGGGAGTAAATAACAGCTTATTAGCATTATTAGCATTATTAGCATTATTAGCATTATTAGCATTATTAGCATTATCATAGGATGAAAGATGAAGATCAAAGAGGAAATATTTGGAGCTGCAAATCCGAGTAAGAAGAAGCGATGTTCAGCGGCTTCGGCAGGCAGATGTTGATGTGCTCCGGAGGTGGTAAAGTTGTGTGTGTGTGTGTGTGCGTGTGTGTGTGTGTGTTTTGTGTGTGTATGCGTGTCAGGACCTGGGCGACGTGGTGCACCCCCGCTGCCGGCCCGACCTGGAGGCAGGAAAACAGCTGCCGCGCATCTTCGCCGACATCCCGTCTCATCTGGTGGGCGTTCCCCTGGAGGACATCGACCAGTACTACTTCAAAGACAAGAGGGTAGGGGTGTGTGTGTGTGTGTGTGTGTGTGCAGTCATCATTTTCCCCAAATTATATGAACAATTTTAGACCTTCTTTTATCCCATGAATGGCTTTTATCCCAAAAAATAGCTGGGGGGGACTACTCTGCCCCACTATGGTGGTTGGGGGGGACACACTACCCCTGCAGAAGGTCAAGAGTGTCTGTCTCTGTCTGTCTCTCTCTGTCTCTCTCTTTCTCTGTCTGTCTGTGTCTCTCTGTCTCTCTGTCTGTCTGTGTCTCTCTGTCTCTCTGTCTGTGTCTGTCTGCGTCTGTCTGTCTGTCTGTCTCTCTCTCTCTGTCTCTCTCTGTCTGTCTGTGTCTCTCTGTCTCTCTGTCTGTCTGTGTCTCTCTGCCTGTCTGTCTCTCTGTCTCTCTCTCTCTCTGTCTGTCTGCCTGTCTGTCTGTCTCTCTTCAGTAGCAGTCAGTCAGACTGTGACGGCCACAGTCAATTTACAGCCTCCCCTATCTGCTGCAGAACAGAAAGAAAGGTGTGTGTGTCTGTCTGTCTGTCTGTCTGTCTGTCTGTGTGTGTGTGTGTGTGTGTGTGTGTGTGTGTGTGTGTGTGTGTGTGTGTGTGTGTGTGTGTGTGTGTGTGTTCCTCCCTACGTGGACTTCATCCTACGTCATAGAGACTAAATGGAGAGGATTTAACCCTTCGGCCGTGCAACGTTTTGTTTTTTTTCCACGTCCGAGACACTTTTTTCGACGTTTCTTTTCCACTTTTTAACGTTTTTGTTGATTATTCTTAACATTAATGTGTATTTTGGACATTTTTTGAAGCCTTTTTCTGACATTTTTGTCACTTTTTACAAAGTTTTCATTTAAAAAAAAAACTCAAATGCTTTAAAAATGGCACTAAAACACCTAAGGCAATAAAAATAGTGAGCTGATCATTTCTTTTACTCACCCACTGCGTGAAGTGCGCTGCATGTAACCACCAACCATCATTTATTTTGACAATGTGGGTGAAAGAAAACCAAATTTCTGATCAAGAGACTTTCAGAAAATGGGTCAGATTTTGCCCCGAGGACAACCGGAGGGTTGAGACATCGCGGCGTTATCTGCAGACCATTTGGGGATGCCGGGCTGCTTTTGGGGCAGGTCTAAACTTAGCGCTTGTTTTGGTCGTGGTGATGCAAGCGTGATTGGACAAACCCCGGAGGATGGGGGGCGTCCTGAGGACGGAGGATTAGAGCGGTCTGCTGAGCAGGGCCTTGTCCAACTGAAATAACTGTGACGAGGTTCTTCTACCTGACAAAAGAAACCAAACCAAGAGGAAAATGTGGATTATCCACTCGTCCAGTGATGAGGAAACTCCGTCTCCTCTGTCTCTCTGTCTGTCTCTCTGTCTCCGTCTCTCTGTCTGTCTCTCTGTCTCTCTGTCTGTCTCTCTGTCTCCCTGTCTGTCTCTCTGTCTCTCTGTCTCCGTCTCCTCCGTCTCTCTGGTCTCTGTCTCTCTGTCTCTCTGTCTCCTCCGTCTCCTCCGTCTGTCTCTCTGTCTGTCTCTCTGTCTCTCTGTCTCCGTCTCTCTGTCTGTCTCTCTGTCTCTCTGTCTCTCTGTCTCCGTCTCTCTGTCTGTCTCTCTGTCTCCCTGTCTCCGTCTCTCTGGTCTCTGTCTCTCTGGTCTCTGTCTCTCTGGTCTCTGTCTCTCTGTCTCTCTGTCTCTCTGTCTCCGTCTCCTCCGTCTCCTCCGTCTGTCTCTCTGTCTCTCTGTCTCCGTCTCTCTGTCTCTCTGTCTCCGTCTCCTCCGTCTCTCTGTCTCTGTCTCTCTGTCTGTCTCTCTGTCTCTCTGTCTCCGTCTCCTCCGTCTCCTCCGTCTGTCTCTCTGTCTCTCTGTCTCCGTCTCTCTGTCTCCGTCTCCTCCGTCTCCTCCGTCTCCTCCGTCTGTCTCTCTGTCTCCGTCTCTCTGTCTCCGTCTCCTCCGTCTCTCTGTCTCCGTCTCTCTGTCTCTCTGTCTCCGTCTCCTCCGTCTCCTCCGTCTGTCTCTCTGTCTCTCTGTCTCCGTCTCTCTGTCTCCGTCTCCTCCGTCTCCTCCGTCTCCTCCGTCTGTCTCTCTGTCTCTCTGTCTCCGTCTCTCTGTCTCCGTCTCCTCCGTCTCTCTGTCTCCGTCTCTCTGTCTCCGTCTCTCTGACTCTCTGTCTCCGTCTCCTCCGTCTCTCTGTCTCTGTCTCCGTCTCTCTGTCTCTGTTCCTATCTTTCTCTCTTGTGACGTTCCTCTTGAGGGACTTTCCTCATCACCATTTCCCGTCTGTCTGTCTGTAATTTAAATCAATACAGACATAACAAAATATGGAAAAATACTCAATAAATGTTTACTTACACACACACACACAGGTAATTGAGTGTGTGTGTGTGTGTGTGTGTGTGTGTGTGTGTGTGTGTGTATATACACACTCCTGACCAAAACGGGTCAGGAGTGTTTTCAAATGTCTCCGGTTTAGGGGCTCAGAAACGCCAGAGCAGGGGGAATGAGAGGGGGAACGCCAGAGCAGGGGGAATGAGAGGGGAAACGCCAGAGCAGGGGGAATGAGAGGGGGAAACGCCAGAACAGGGGGAATGAGAGGGGGAACGCCAGAGCAGGGGGAATGAGAGGGGGAAACGCCAGAGCAGGGGGAATGAGAGGGGGAAACGCCAGAACAGGGGGAATGAGAGGGGGAACGCCAGAGCAGGGGGAATGAGAGGGGGAAACGCCAGAGCAGGGGGAATGAGAGGGGGAACGCCAGAGCAGGGGGAATGAGAGGGGGAAACGCCAGAGCAGGGGGAATGAGAGGGGGAAACGCCAGAACAGGGGGAATGAGAGGGGGAACGCCAGAGCAGGGGGAATGAGAGGGGGAAACGCCAGAGCAGGGGGAATGAGAGGGGGAAACGCCAGAGCAGGGGGAATGAGAGGGGGAAACGCCAGAGCAAGGGGAATGAGAAGGGGAAACGCCAGAGCAGGGGGAATGAGAAGGGGAAACGCCAGAGCAGGGGGAATGAGAAGGGGAAACACCAGAGCAGGGGGAATGAGAAGGGGAAACGCCAGAGCAGGGAGAATGAGAGGGGGAAACGCCAGAGCAGGGGGAATGAGAGGGGGAAACGCCAGAGCAGGGGGAATGAGAGGGGGAAACGCCAGAACAGGGGGAATGAGAGGGGGAACGCCAGAGCAGGGGGAATGAGAGGGGGAAACGCCAGAGCAGGGGGAATGAGAGGGGGAAACGCCAGAACAGGGGGAATGAGAGGGGGAACGCCAGAGCAGGGGGAATGAGAGGGGGAAACGCCAGAGCAGGGGGAATGAGAAGGGGAAACACCAGAGCAGGGGGAATGAGAGGGGGAAACACCAGAGCAGGGGGAATGAGAGGGGGAAACGCCAGAGCAGGGGGAATGAGAAGGGGAAACGCCAGAGCAGGGGGAATGAGAGGGGGAAACGCCAGAGCAGGGGGAATGAGAGGGGGAAACACCAGAGCAGGGGGAATGAGAGGGGGAAACGCCAGAGCAGGGGGAATGAGAGGGGGAAACACCAGAGCAGGGGGAATGAGAGGGGGAAACACCAGAGCAGGGGGAATGACCATTTCAACCGTCAAGTGTGTGGCTGTGAGGAAATATAGTGCCGTAAATGGGAAACAAATTCCCCCCCCCCCCCCCCCCCAAAAAAAAAAAGTTTGTGCTGGGCTCCAGTCTGGCTCCGCCCCTGATCCCATGTGTTCTTGTTGTGTCCCTCTTGCAGACCTTCATAGTCCTGAACAAAGGGAAGGCCATCTTCCGATTCAGTGCCACATCTGCTCTCTACATCTTCAGCCCGTTCCACCCCATCCGCAGGATCGCCATCAAGATCCTGGTGCACTCATATCCTTCCGCCGCCGTGCATGTGTGACGTGTTACGATGCCGACTGGGATGCAAGGTTTCTGTACAGTACACTGTAGTACCACAGTACACGGTAGCATACGCACAGTCACATGGTAGTACCACAGTACATGGTAGTACCACAGTACATGGTAGTACCACAGTACGTTCACAGCTTAAAGAACACAGCACAGAAACAGTTAAAAACACAGTGGAAAAGTCGAGTTATTAGTTATATGAATTAAAATGAATATATCTTGATATGGGTGTGCAGAGCATGTAGAGGGTACACGCTCATACTGGGGGGGGGGGGGGTTGAGGTCGCCCCTAAAAAATTATTAAATATTATATTAAATATTATATTAAATATTAAAAACAGTTATTGCACATTTAAGATAAGTAGATACTGTTACTGCACGTCTATGACTGAATACTGTACATGCAGTGTCATAGTTCACATGAGGCCCTCGGAGGGGGGGCGGGCGGGCAGGTAGGGGGGGCGGGCGGGCAGGTAGGGGGGCGGGCGGGTGGGGGGGGGATGGGGGGATATTCGGGGTTATTAAGGGGAGTTATTTTCAGTTCAACATAATGTCAGAAGATCATCATCAGAGTGAACTCAGAGTCCAGATGTGGGGAATAAAAGTGATTTTGGCACGTCGCCCCGGTCCATGCCGGCGCCCCC